>OY987255.1:82943619-83296895 GCA_963920725.1 Rhamphomyia laevipes
CAACAATCATTTAAAAACAATGACGTCATACAAATATTAATTCAACATCAAAATCTTAATATTTTACCAAGTGAAGGTTTCCTGTATATTGAAGGAACACATCTAGATGAAAAAGGTGTTGTTTCAAAAACTGCTCAATTAGTTAATAATGTGGTTGCATATCTATTTGATGAAATTCGTTATGAAATAAATGGTGTTGAAATTGATGGAACTCGTAAACTCGGATGCACATCATTGAAAAACTATATATCCTTTAATGCAGATGAAAGTAAAATGGCATTCAATGCCGGATGGGATACTTCAAGCAGTAATTTGTTGCATAAAGGATATTTTAATTTTTGCGTACCATTAAAATTGTTATTAGTGTTATAGAACTTATTCGGTTAGTATTCACTGGCAAATAGATTACTTTTCTGGGAACTTCATTTATTTTATAGCCTGGACTAACGTCTGGACAAAATTCATGTAATGTGTGCACTTGTTTATTATTCATATATGACCCATGTATGATATTGCATTGAACATGTATAGTGTTGACATTTGATATATTTACTGGTAGATCTGATGAATGCCATTCATTAGCGACCAATTTTCGTTTACTGAAACCAAGAAGCTTTCCCACTGAACTTGTAGTATCAAAATAAATATCTTTAGAGCACATTTTTTCACATTTCATTGTATTATTATTGGGAACTAGTTGAATATCTTCTGCTCCATCATATAATATATCAATAGCATTTTGTAAATATGAAGCTATATCATTAATTTCATATGAACTTATAGGTATTTCAATTATTTTATCATCGATTTGTATGATATTGTTGTGAATATCAATATTTGGTATAGAATTATAAGTAACTAATTCAACAAGACCGCAAACATAATCACCACTTAATTCTAAAGGTGGAAAATAATCTGTAGTTAATACAGATTCATTTCCTGTAAAGGTCAATGTGAATGACATTATTAACAAAGAAACAATGAGCTTATTTATTTTAAACATTTATTTTTATTAATTTTCAAAATTTTATATAATTATTATTATAACAGCTGATTTAAGAAAGCTATACATAAATGACCACATATTATTGTATTATAATTTTGATAAGAGTTGTAGTTATACTGCAAATTATAACCTAAATATTTAATTAATTCAATAGGTGGTTGTAAGTTTCCAAAGCTGTCAAAATATGTTACAACATTTTTATTTTTATTGTACCACACTCTTTATTTAGTGTTTTTACTGGTAAACTATTTCGCATAAACACTCCTCGAAAATGTGGTATAAATTTTGAATACTTATGTAAATCAATATCGCTTAATGGTCTCCTGGGTAGGATTTCTATTAGTTTTTTGGCTGTGGATTTAAATACAACCCTAAACCTGTTTTATAAGGTTTGAGATATAAACCTTTTCCCATAGCAATACTCTCCATTGTTTGATTATGACGTTTATTCTCAATTAATTCTTGTTTTGCATTCTTGACATCGTTTATCGCTTTAACTAATCCTGTTACACCACCAGACAATGCTCCAACAGCAGATAATACAGCAAAAAGAGGTACTAGAAATGGTATAACTCCACCAGTTTTAGGCACTGAAATAATTCTAGGTGATACAACACTTTTTCACTTAATTACATTTTTCGCTACATGAAGTGCCAATTCTATAGCATCCTTATTGCTAGTAGGTTTTTTTAATTTTATTGCATTTTTAGCATCTTTTATAGCTTTTTGAAATAACTTTACAGTTGTTTTAATTTTAGTTTTAGTTTTATTATTTTTAGTTTTTCGTGTTTTTACACCCATTCCTAATTTAATTTTAGCTTTCATAGCGTTTGTTACTAATAAAGCGTTCGTTCGTTCTAAGAAATTGGAATCTTAGCAGTCACACGTTTCAAAGCTTTTTCTGCCAAAATTTTATCTGCAATGTGTCGATCTTCAGTATTTTGATATTTAAAATATTCTATATCATGCTCTTTACAAGCTGAATGTAATGGGTTTATACCAGGATCACCTCTGGCTAATCTTTTTTGTAATTTTGTACCAGGTCCACAATATTGATAACCACCAGGTAATTGTAATTCAACTGGCAACTTATTTATAATTTTATTCAGAATACCTTCTCCTTTAACAGCTTTTTCTTGACTGATATAATTTTTATTATAATCAATCATTATAGGCTGATTAACTAATTATGAATGATAAATGTGTTGTTTTAACATTTGAATATATAAATTTAAAACTTATGGAAATTTATCAGTAGTTAAGATGAAATTCATTAAACAACATAAATCTTTGCCTGTAAATAATTTAGTTATTAAAAATAGAAGCAAACGATTGTAAACCAAAAAAACATGGTGAACTACTACCAAATAGTATACGCGGATTAATAGTGGGTCCATCTAATTGTGGAAAAACAAATGTTATATTGAGCTTATTGGAACAACCCAATGGATTGAAATTTGAAAATATTTACATATATTCTAAATCTTTACACCAACCAAAATATGAATTTCTTAATCAAGTTATGGCAACAATACCAAAACTGGGATACTACACTTATTCTAACAACAGTGATATAATTTCACCTGAAGAAGCGAAATCACATTCTATATTTATTTTCGATGATGTAGCATGTGATAAACAAAATAATATTCAAAAATGTTTTTGTATGGGTCGCCACAATAATATTGATAGTTTTTACTTATGTCAATCTTATACTCATATTCCAAAACATCTTATTCGAGATAATGCAAACTTTATAATAATTTTCAAACAGGATGATATGAATTTAAGGCATATTTATACAGATTATGTTAGCAATGATATGACATTTTCACAGTTTCATGAAATGTGTCTTAAATGTTGGAAAGCAAAATATGGGTTAGAGATAGTGAAAAACAAAATGGCGGTTACCGTAGAGGGTTCGATGAATTCTGTTATATAGATTAATCATATCAAATATAAACAGAACAGCTCAACAGCTAAACAGCTTAACAGCCCAACAGCTAAACAGCTTAACAGCCCAACAGCTCAACAGCTAAACAGCTTAACAACCCAACAGCTCAACTGATTAATTAAATATAATATATATTTACAAATATGAATGAGAAAATTATAAAAGACATTATTAAGACTAGCAAAGTAGTAAAAAGTAAATATAGAGCTTTAAAACCGGGCCAATTGGAAGCAGAACATGTACTAGAAGAACATTTTAAACCAATTACATTGCCACTTAAAAATGTTACAAAAGCAATTGAACAACAATCAATTTATCCTGAAATAAAATAAGAGAAATCAATTGGTGGGATTAAAAAAGAAAAGAAATCAAAATTTTACAATGATTTGTCTATTATAAGACAATCAAACAAAGCTGACTCTGATGACAGTGTAGATGAATCAAATACTTTATTTCACACATCTACTCCTAAAAAATTTGCATCACAACATTTATTAAGCCCATCATCTATAAAACCTTCAATTGAGAAATCTAATACTACATCAAAATATACTAAAATATTTGAATCTACTTCTTCTATACCAACAAATTTTGACACAACTTTTGGTCCATAATTTGATCAAAGTTCTGCTGAATGGAAAATTGGTGATAAACAAATAGAAGTAAAACAAAATGAAATAATCATTGATAAAAGTTCATATAAAAGCTCAATTGGATTGCAAGAGTTAATATTTATGAAAAATCCAGATCCAGCTAAATATACTGATGAAGACTTAAATACGTATAAAAAAATATTAATAGAAACCAATGCACACAGGCGTGAATATGATTCAGATAAACAAATGCGAGGAAGTAAAAGTAATAAATATAATTTAATAATTAAAAAGGCAAGGGTCTTATGATGAAAGTTTCTAAACGAAAGCTTGATTATGTTTATTGGGATGATCCAAATGAACTAGTTGATAGATTGCAGTTGTTAGTAGGCTCTCAAAAAGCTGGCCATAATAATCACAATAATGAAATTATTAGTATTTTGGATGAGTTGAGAGAAGCCAATATTATACAATAAAAGGAAATAATTTAAAGAAATTCCATCTTTTGTAAATATGCCTATAGATAAGTTTGGTCGTACTGGTCCTCCAATTAGAAAACCTTTACGAGGATTGTTGGGACCTGTTGGACCAGTTGGACCTATTGGACCAGCAGGACCTATTGGACCATCAGGACCTATTGGACCATCAGGACCTATTGGACCAACTGGACCTTATGGAATTGGATTTATATTGGATGAGAAAAATAATTATGATATCCAAAATAAGCGAATTGTTAATCTTCATCAACCAGTTCAGAAAAATGGTGCTGCAACAAAAGGTTATACTGACGATAGAATTGAGAATAAGATTAAGGATGTAATAAATATTTTGCAAAAAGAACATAAAGCTTTGCTAGAAAAATATGAAACATTTGAAACTTTTATGTTTAGCCATTTAAAAATAATATCAGATGCAAAAAATAATGATGAAAATACAGCAATTATTACTAAACCTTTTAAAGTAAATACTGATCCAAAGTATGAGTGAATGCTAAAATATATATATATATATATATATATATATATATATATATATATATAACTATAACTAATAGTAACTTAATCATTTAACATCAAAATGAGTAAGAATGATGTTGTAAATGAATTACATAGACCAGCTCGAAAAAACTTCTCCAGACGACGTGTTATTATTAAAGGCTTTGATGAGCTTTGGCAAGCTGATTTAGTTGAAATGGGTGCATATGCGAAATCTAATAAAAATTATCGTTATCTTTTAACAGTAATTGATACATTTTCAAAATTTGGTTGGGCAATTCCAATTAAAAACAAACTGTCAAAGAGGTTACTAAAGCAATGAATACAATTTTCAAAACTGGTAGAAAACCTAAAAATCTTCAAACAGATGATGGAACTGAATTCTTTAATAAAATATTTCAAGATTTAATGCAAGAAAATCACATAAATCACTATTCTACATACAGTTCTTTAAAAGCATCAATAGTTGAACGTTTTAATAGGACTTTAAAAAATATGATGTAGAAAAATTTTAGTCTTAATGGCTCTTATAAATGGATTCATATAGTAAAACAATTAATTAATGAATATAATCATAAAAAACATCGTACAATAAAAATGCAACCATATGATGTTACAAAACAAAATTCTAAATATTTACTCTCTACTGTGTATTCACATATTAAACAATTTACCGACGGCAAATACAAAATAAGGCGATAATGTGCGCATAAGTAAATATAAACATGTTTTTGAAAAAGGTTTCACACCAAATTGGACAACTGAAATTTTTAAAATACGAAAAATTCAAAATACAAACCCTGTAACATACTTACTTGAAGATTATCAGGGTCAACCTATTGCAGGAGGATTCTATGAACTAGAACTAAATAAAGTAAAACATAATAATATGTATCTGATTGAGAAAATTCTAAAAACAAATAAAGATAAACTATTTGTAAAATGGCTTGGTTTTTCAAACCAACATAATTCATGGATAAATAAAACAAAAATTCTAAAATAAAAAAACATATTTATTTTATTCAATAAAATAAGATTATTTCACAATTTCAAATATAAAACTCTTATCATAATTCTACATATTCTATGTTACTTTAATGTTTAATATATTTCCATATGGTATGTTTGTTTCAATTTATTCACATCGATTATCACCATATCTGATCTATAGGATGTGTCATGACTTGTAAACTTTTCCATTTCACCATTACTCAAAATTCTTTGACTTTCAACTTCCATATATTCAAGACAACTTATTTTCAGCATCCGTTTTTTAAAATTGCTGTCATATGAACATCGTATTTTGAATTTTTCTTCATCACTATGTTCCAATTCAATAAAACCAGCAATTTCTTTTTCTTTTTTAATTAAATCAAGTCTAAATCCTTCAATCGTTTCTTCAACGGTAACATATTTTTTACTTGAATCTTCTGATGTTGTTACAGTTGTTGTTGTTGTTGTTGTTGTTATTATTGATTCTATTGATGATGTCATTATATCAAGTGATTCATCGGGAGGATTTACATGTTTCATTAATAATATTGATAAGGTTACTTGAATTACTTCATTGAACAATATGTATGGGCGCTGTTGTTGTTGTGGTTATAAAGAATTTTTGTTGTGGTTTTGAAATTTTTAGATTTATGTTATATGTTATGATGAATATTATTTATAAGTATATGAATTTTTATCTTTTTAATATATGTATGGTTGTTGTTGTTGTTGTTAAGGTGATTCCATAATTTTTTTCATATGGATTTATAATATTTGAGGGAATCATAGATATAAGAGTTTTGTATATAAAATATATGTTTCATGAATCACATTAAGCTTATGGTTTTATGAAGGTATGTTGTTATTATCTCTTTTTTATTATAATCATTCAGTTTATAGAAGTGATGAGGTAACGATTAGTTATTATGTTAACACATGATGATATTAGATCATTTACCGAGTTTGATTTTGAGAATGAATCATCATCATCTATAATGCATAGTATTATTCTTAAAATAAGAATTCTAAATAATTTTTTAAATGAATATAAATACTTTATACTCGATGATAATAAAGAGAAATTTGAAAAATATTGTTTTTTATTGAGGAAATTTGGTTTAGAAAAAATAAAATATTCATTTCACGGTCATCACTTTTCCAGTTGTCCATGGGCTTATAACAGTGCAACATCAGGACCAGATACATGCTCATGTGTTACTTTACGTTACACTGAACGGAACCGCATAAAACTTATGAATTTTTATTTACGCTTAAGACCGCTAACTTCTTAACATTAAAATTAGTTAATATGGAATTTGAAGATCTTCAAACAATTGATGAGTTTGATCTTGATTATGAACCATCATCTTCATTAGAAAACATAAATAAGTTTTTATATAAATAAAATGATAAATATATAAAAGATTTTTTGGAAAAATATAATACTTATCTTCTTAGTGATCATAAAGATTTAATCATTGATTTCTTAATAAGATTTCCAAATAATACAAACAAATGTGAACAAATAAAATGTGAATGTACACATACATGTACTTGTGTTATTGAATATTTAAGAAAATGCCAAATTATAAAACTAATGGATTACTATAAATATCTGGCTAAATCAATTTAAATTAATAATAGTAAATTAATAGAGCTACAGTGAAGATATTTTGGTGCGAAAATATACGTCATGGACATAGATATTGTGTGTGTAGTAGAAAATGGAAATCGTTCAAAATAGTACATATTAAATATTTAGGTTCTATAGTAGAGCTTTGGGCAACCCCTGAAAACCCCTGAAATTGGGATGTTAAATTTCTTGACTGGCAGCATGTAAAAATAGAAGTTCTGGGTGGAGACATAGGAATAGTTGGTGAAATAAAAAATAAACCTGGTAAATATGAAAGGAAAACAAATCAGTTTCCGTCAGATTGTCCATTCATAATGCGAGAAGATTGGGAACATATTGGTAAGAGCAAATCAGGAGAACAGATAGAATCATTATCTCTTACTACATCCATATATAGGAGAATAGAAGAAAATATACCTGATAAAAATTCTGAATTGCAAGAGAGACTTACTAAAGCACTTGAATAATCAGAAAATGTAAAAAAATCTTATGAATATGATAAGGAATATTTACTGAAACCTCAAATTATAAATTTAATTGATAAATTAAATGCAATTCAAATAATTTACAATAAAAATAGAAACGATTCAGCTGTAGAAGATGATATTTTACGTTTATTAATCTTAGTGGAATATTACAAAGATATTTATCAGAGTTATTTACAAAAACGACGATTGTTATTTGTGGAAAAACAAAAAATAATTCATTCTGCAAACGGATCTTGAAGAGTTAACTTGAAATAATCAGACAATTAAATATGAAGAAGTTTTCACCTATCACTATTTTAAGTTTACTATTTATTAGAATTTATGCGGCTCCTGTTATTGCTCCTAATATTGCATTAAATGGGGAAAATAATGGAAATGCTACATTTAATGTTATACTTCCTAGTAATGAAGTATTCTTATCAGCAAACATAAAAAAATTATTTGTTCATAAACTATAACATTGAAAAAATGACCTAATAAAATTATACAACATGTTTTGAAGCATGTTGCAACATGTTGAAACTTGTTTATGTGAATCATGAAATCATATATGCATTATTTATATTACTAACCCATACCCCCACACCCACCCACATAATAAACAACACACACACACACACACACACACACACACACACACACACACACACACACACACACACACACACACACACACACACACACACACACACACACACACACACACACACACACACACACACACACACACAACACACACCACGTGACAGGAACACACGCGAACACCACTCCTCATTACCCACAATCACACGCGAACACCACCACACACCCACAAACCGACTAACCAACAAAACGACAGACCGACAAAACAACCGACACACACATTATTTATTAGCACATTATTACAAACTCAACACCATACCAAATGTGCTAAACTTAACAAATTTAGGGGTTTGCTAGAAGTTGGTCTGGATCTCTTAGCCTTTACTACTGGTATAAAATAGTGGCTTGTGCGAATAAGACTTTGAAAGACTTCTTAACCACCACCCTACACAAGCTGGATGGTATCTGGGAATGATCAAGGCTGAGAGCCATCCTGAGAGCCGATACTATCAAATTTATGAGACCAAAGGCGTGGATCTGGGTACCCAAGCCGTTTCAGACGCCAGGTAGAGTGTTGAGTGTCCTTGTTGGGCAAAACAAGGAACTGAAGGCAGAGGATTGGAAGGTGCTGAAGGTTGATGTTAGGACGGAGCGTGGTCAGTACTTCCTAGTTAGCATGAACAGACATTCCCTACCATTCCTAGAGAAAAAAGGTTCAGGTTGGCGCATATTTATGTTAGGGTGGTAGGTGGTGGTCGACCTGATGATGGAGGTGATCTAGGTAAACCTCCACCACAGTAGGGCTGCCACAGGCAACAGAACATCGACATTGCGCTCATACAGGAACCGTGGATTGACGGTAGATGAAGGATTTAAGGTTTAAGAGGTAAGGATTATAACCTGTATTACAAAGGTGGAGTAAGTAAACAAAGATCTTGCATTTTAGTTAACAAAAAGATTAAAATGTTTCTTTTAAACGATTTCAGTAATGAAGATAACACAGTGGTAGAATGGGGGTAGGAGTAAGATGGAAAAGCCTCTACTCCGAGTCTCTTCTTATATGCCATTTGACAGCGTGGATCAGCCACCGTCTGAAGTTGGGGAAGTACGAACATCAATATGAGAGGTGAGCCTCTTTTAGATTATATTAGTGGTACTAACTTAGTGTATGTAATAGGGGAACAGCCACTACTTTTATAACTAGAAATAGAAAAGAGGTTCTTGACCTGACATTAGCCACTAATTCTAGTTCACTAACGGTAAGAAATTGGATGGTGTCGGATCGCTCTCCGATCACTGTTGGATTAGGTTTCAGGTTGACTGTAAACGAGAAGAAAGGGTCAGTTTCTGAAACCGTCGAAAAGCCGACTGGTGCGAATACAGGAAGGCTTTAGATGGCTCCCTGAAGGCACCGACCAGGGAACGTCTTATAAAGGGTAAAGTGATCAACAGAGTGGTTGATGACATTGGCACTCTGATGGCAGATGCCTTTGACATGAGCTGTCCTGTTAGTCGGACGAAGAACGGTAAAAAACCATCTTGGTGGAACGTCGAGGTGGAACAGTGTAGACGAATTGCAAGATCATTGCACAACAAGGCGAAGAGGGATAACTATATAGTTGACTGAGATAACTATAAGGAAGTTCTAAGGAAATTTAAATACACGGTAAGGAAAGCCAAAAGGCAATCATGGAAAATGTTCTGTGAATCAATGGAAGGTGTCAATGAGACAGCAAGATTGAGGAAATTACTGGCGAAGGAACCAACAGTTTCGAAATATATAACAAAGGAGAATGGAGAATAGACTGAATAAAGCCAGGATAAACTGGACAAACTGATGAAGGCCCATTTCCCTGGCTTCCAGCCAGTGGGCAATGAATGCTCACACGAAGGGACGAGAGGCACGCAAGAACTTTGGAATCTAGCCAAAGCTATTGTGACAGTGCAGAAGGTAGTATGAGTGATCAAATCATTCGCTCCGCACAAGTCGCCAGGTGCGGACGGCATTCTACAGATTATGTTTCAGAGGGCCCTGGATCGCTGGCAAAATAGTTGGTTGTGATTTTCAGGAGCTGCCTATGTATGGGTTACGTACCGTGAAGCTGGAGGAAAGTGAGGGTTATATTCTTACCTAAACCCGGTAAGAATAGCCATACCACAGCAAAGGATTACAGACCGATCAGTCTGTCATCCTTTATGCTCAAGACAATGGTTAAATTAGTAGAGGTCCATATAAAAAGCAGCTGTCGAGACTGCTCTCTCCCGACACCTCAACATGCTTATTGGAAAGGAAGGTCGGTAGAAACAGCACTCCAACAAATTGAAGCGTCACTGAATCAAAAGGAGTACACATTGGCAGCGTTCCTTGACATAGAAGGGGCGTTCAATAATGTTAAGACAGATACTATTGAGAAGGCGCTGAGTGATACAGGCGTGAATAGAGGAGACACAATCTGGGGTACTAGCGAGGTAAGTTTGTCTGTACACCACAAGGAGGAGTGTTATCACTATTTCTGTGGCTGCTGGTAATGGACAGTATTTTGAAGGAGTTGAAGAGGAAAGGTTACAAGGTTATCGCATATGCGGATGACCTTGTGATCCTGGTAAGTGGGAAATTTATGGACACTATCAGCATGTTGATGGATACGGGTCTCAGGATAGTAACGAAGTGGACTGATAGCTGTGGGCTATCAGTAAATCCAGCCAAGACGGAACTTGTTCTTTTCACCGGGAGCAGGAAGATTTCATTTTTAATCTACCAACGCTAAACGGAGTTCAGCTTACACTCTCGAGCAGCGCAAAATACGTGGGGATAATACTGGATTCCAAACTGAATTGGAATAAAAATGTTGAGGAAAGGGTGAAAAAGGCAACAACTGCACTATTTACATGCAAGAGATTCTCAGGAAAGAAATGGGGTATTAAACCGGATATAGCATACTGGCTCTACATTAGCGTCGTGAGACCCATACTCATGTACGGTGCGCTAGTATAGTGGCCGACAGTGGAGAAGAAAATAGTGATGACGATGTTGGAAAGGGTACGAAGATTGGCGTGCATAAGTGTTACGGGAGCTCTTCGTACCACACCAACTAAAGGCGAGGTGGTGAGTATTAAACATCAAGTGAGCGAGGTGGTGAAAAACAACGCAGCAAAGGCGGCATTGAGATTTCGTGAGTCCAATGCCCTAAAATTCAAGCCGTATACACATAGTGTTATACTGGAAGAATATCAACTGGATACTAGAGGAATGCAAACAGCATATCTAGTACCACAGATGTTCTTTGAGAAAGACTACAGCATTCAAATCCCAACAAGGGATGAATGGGACGGAGATTTGGTAATACCGGAGAAGGGGCTTGCTATATTTACGGATGGCTCGAAGACAGCCAGCGGAACTGGTGCGGGTGTCTTCTCTGAACAGCTAAATATAGCCAAGTCAAGCTTGATTAGCAGATGCAGAGAAGTGCCTCAGACACTCTGTAGAATTAGCACAGTAAAACTATGTTGGGTACCCGGTCATCGTGACATATATGGGAACGAGCAAGCCGATGAACTGGCTGGGAAAGGTTCTGAGAAGGATATAGGGGTCGCTGATAAATGAATTCTTGTCCCACTGGAAGTAGTGAAGAAAGAGATTGACAGAATTACGGAGAAAAAGGTAGAGGAAATTTGGGTCAATACCAACACCTGTCAGGTTACTAAAGGTTTTTGGCCGGAGAGGAACCTTAAAAGGACAAAAATGTTTTTATCGACGAATAGGAGCAACCTGAGAATGTCGGTGGGTATAATAACAGGACATTGTCTATTGGGGAAGATGGCCAAGAGATTGGGGCTCACCACGGTGGATTCATGTAGAGGATGTCATGACTTGAGTGTAGCGGAAGATATCAGCAACATGCTGTGTGACTGCCCTGCATTGAGCAGAAGTCGGTTGCGCTTGTTGGTTAACTATCGGTTCGATGGACTTGAGGAGTTGGTAGAGATACCAGTCAGGGATCTGCTAAAGTTTGTTAAGAACTCGGGGTGGCTTGAAGAGCACTTGAGGGTAAATTGTTGTTATTCAAGAGGATACTTATGGGCCAATTACTGGCCTGGTTTTAATCCCCCTCTTACTAACTAAGTAACTAACATATTCGTCGATACTTTTCTTATAGTTATCAACAAGTTTTTCTACCTCAACATAAGATTGATTCATATTTCCGTTAAAATCATTAAATTCAGCTTGAAATTCATTCATTCGTTTATTTATATATGACCTCGATTCGTCGCTTCTTTCTTACATTCTTCAACCATTTCTGCCAATTCCAAATATGAATGATTAATATTCTCCGCAAAATTTCTAACATCATTATTGATTAGTTCTATTTGCATAGTCAAATATTCATAAATGGGTAATTCTTGGTAATTAACGAGTTTATCATCAATATACTTTTTAGTTGCCGCATCCTTATCATCATCAGGTTGTGTGAGATTAATCGTCTTTTTATGTTTCAAATCATAATTACCATTTAAAGTCAAGTTAAACCCCTCATCAGGTGCTCCAGGTGGGCCCCGCAAAACCACCCCAGATCTCTTGTTATTGCGACCAAACTTGTCTAAAACCATTTTTATATTGATTTATATTGTCTTATGTTTTAATATTTATATAATAATATCGGCTTCTCTTAGTTCTTCAATAATTGATATAATTTAATTATTATGATTATTATGTCCAGCACTATTTGAAGCTATTAATAATCTTAACCGATCATCAAACTCCTTAGCATCACCCCAGTAGACATAATAATGATAATTGAAAATAATGGTAATGGTACATAAAAATATATATTAATATGAAAAATGTCATTCAAATTTGTCAGAGTGTGTGTTGATTACAATCTTACTACGTTTTTACACTCCAAATTCAACCTTTTCTCAATCAAATTCAACCTTTGTAACTCAAATTCAACCTTTTCATAATCAAATTCAACCTTTTCATAATCAAATTAAACATTTTGCAAATCAAATTCAACATTTTATTAAAAAAAATTAAATTGTTAATATACTTGTTGAATGCAATATATAAAATATTAATTCGAGTTGGCTTGTTTAGATTTCTTCGTTGGTGACATTAAATGTTTAAATTATAAATATTTATACATTAATGAAATAAAGATTTAATCCTTTTAAAAATGATTAGAAGTAGATCATCTTCAGACTCTAATGATGAGGTTCCGCTACGTATAAGCCATCGTCACCGTAGAATACACAGTACACCATCACAATCATCTGGAAGCAGCACTAAGATTTCTGCAGTTCCAAGTAATCGGGCATCTACATATACCCAAATAAGTAGTGATAAAAAAAATATATTAATAAAATGTTTTGAAAGTGGAGAAACAATTAGAAAATCCGGTGAAATTGCTGGAATCAATATAAACACCGCGAAATATATTATATGCCAATACAAAAAAAATAATGGTGAACTTTTGGAAAAAAAACGTGGTGGAAAAAGAAACTTTAAATTAAATGATGACGTATTAAAAAAAATTGAAGAAATAGTCGAAGAAAACCCTTGTATAACGTTGAAGAACATTTCTAAGGATATTTTAGAACGTTACTACATAGTATTAAGCATAAATACAATTGCAAATGGGTTGAAACGATTACGCATCACATTAAAAAAAGCTTCCGTACAAGTAGATCGTAGAAATAATACTACAACAATTGAGCAAAGAAAAAATTATTCTTTAAACTTTTCAAGAAATGCACCAGAAGCAAGAAAAAACATTATATTTATTGACGAATCAGGTTTCAATTTACATTTACGGCGATCATGTGCACGGTCTAGAGTTAATACACCGGCTTGTGTAACCATACCAACAGTTAGAGGACGTAATGTATAGTTAATTGCCGCAATAAATATAAATGGAATAATATTCAAAGAAATCATTTCAAACTCAAATGTTAATTCCAATATATTCTGCGAATTTCTACGAAATTTATTTGTAAAACTTGAGGAACATGATATTGAAGCTTCGTGGTTGATTTTGGATAACGCCAGCATTCATAAAACTCTCGAGGTTGCCAATCTTGTTGGTGAAACAAGGCATACTCTGGTTTTTTTGCCGCCATATTCACCCATGATGAATCCAATTGAGGAAGTTTTCTCAAAAATAAAATTTTGTGCACGAAATATTTTGGCCGATCCTACCAATTCTATGCACTTGAGAGATGTGATTAATCAAACTGCTTCAACTGTTAACAATACTGACTGCAACAATTACTATACGCATATGTATATGCAATTACCAAGAGCTGTTGCAGGAGAACCCTTATAGGAAATATTTGAATTTTCTATATTTATTAATTTTAAATTTGTTACAATAGTTATGCGTTTTCTTTTTGTTTATTAAAATTAATATTTGATTAAAATTTAAATATTCAATTTTTTTTTTAAATAAAATGTTGAATTTGATTTGCAAAATGTTTAATTTGATTATGAAAAGGTTGAATTTGATTATGAAAAGGTTGCATTTGAGTTACAAAGGTTGAATTTGATTATGAAAAGGTTGAATTTGATTGAGAAAAAGTTGAATTTGGAGTGTAAAAACTGTATATTAAAAGCGTATATATAGCTATAATTACAAAATATTTAAGCAATCTTGATATTATCTAGTAATTATATTTTTTTATTACGGCTGCTTAAACTCTATTGCAAATTATTTTAAACATTTTTCAATAAAGCAGAGACCAGACCAGATAATTTTTTTTCAAATTTTAAATCAATTCTGCAGTATTAAAATCTACGAATTCTTTACTAAATAAATTTGTTTTCTATCTTTATTTTATATTTTCGAATAACAAATATAAAAATACAAATCAACCAGCAATCAACCAGTTCTAGAATCAACCAGCAATTTTATTTATATATAATTTGAATTTTTAATAGGTTAAACGGAAATAGATTATATAAATTTTATATAATTAAATTTCAAATATTAAAATTGATAATCATATTTGATAATGCATCACCAGTTGAACTCCAAACCCATTAATGGATTTTGGACTTTCCCACCTCTCACGAATAACGAAATCAATTTTTACCAATTCTAAATGCTGATGACTTCGATACGCCAAATAAATCTCCACATGTAAGAAGCATTGCACTACATGTATAATATAAAAACATTAGTTCTGGTGATACAACATTGTTGCTGAAAAAAAAACAATTTTAATTAACAATTTATTGATATTTATTATATATTTATTACCAATTTGTTGGATGTTCAATTTTAGGGCGAATCTGTTCTAAAATTGTAAATGCTGATTGCTTTGACATCCTATATCGTACGTAGAAATCAAAGTCAGCCTAAATATTAAAATGATTTTTACGCTCCCTAAAAATTGTTGTTCTAGAAATAGTAGTATAGCTAGGGGGTTCTGGAACCATTAAATTAGACCAGAACTCGCATAATGCCTATCTTTAGGTTACACACACACACACCCTGATTTTGGCCTAATCTGGCAACACTGGGTTTACACACTCCTGATTTTGGCCTAATCTGGCAACACTGGATTTACACACCCCGTGATTTTGGCCCGTCATGGCCCGCAACACTGGTCTTCACAGAAGGTAACACTGGTTGAGAAATTTACATCTGGCAGCATGTGATAGAAAGAAGAATTACGAAGTATTGTGCGCCCCTGATTTTGGCCTGTCCTGGCAACGCTGGTCTTCACAGAAGGCAACACTGGTTGAGAAATTTACTTCTGGCAACACTGGTCGGCACCTGTAGGTACAGAAATTTATACCTGGTAAACACTGGTCGAGGAAAGAATTACGAAGTATTGTGATGTAATGAAAAATTGCGAAGTATTGTGCACCCCTGATTTTGACCTGCCCCCACGATATAGTAAGAAATCTTCGGGTATATTCGGGTTTGTTCGGGTTTGAGATTCGCTATCTGAGTGTCGTGGGGTGTGCACGTATGATAGAAGAATTTTTCAAAATATACACAATTACACAAAAGTTTTTTTTAAAATTACACTTTTTTAAATAAAAATAAAAATAATTTATATAAGTTTTAAAAATAAATTCAAGTTTTTACTAATTAGTAGTTAATATTTTTCATACAAATAAATAATTTAAATTTAAATACGCAGTGTATTATTTGTAATAAACGGCAACAACTTAAGGTATTTTGTGGTGATTGTAACAATTACTATGCAGTTTGTGTCAAAATAGCAGAAAACGACGTTGAGTATATGCAGAAGAATAAAATTGTTTATAGATGTAACAGTGGTATCAACTCACGCCGTAAGTCGCTACATATGCTACATTGGTAATACGCTACGAAGCAACAACTTTCTAATAATTCAACGGATTCTCAACAACAGAATCATCACCAAGAGATTTCTACTGTTTTAAATGCAAATGTATTTAATAATCAAGTGGTAATTGACACTGATGTGTCACCAAATTCAAATATATCATTACAGCTGATTTAGAAAGAAATTACTGATTTCAAAGAAATAAAAAAAATGCGCTCGATCAAATTCAACAATTACAAGAGAATAATAAATTTCTGGTTAATAAAGTTAATTACCTCGAAGAAAAAGTGTATTCTCTTGAGCAAGCCAAACTTGAAAATTCATTATAATTTGTTGGTATACCAAACGTTGATAATAACAATGTAGTTGAAAAAGTACAATAAATTCTAACTGATAGCTTAGGTGTAGATGTTGATGTTAATAATAGTAAAAAATGTTTTATTAAAAAAATCAAAATAAAGAAATCGTCAGTGACTGAGAATAACACTGATAACAATAACACGAAAGACTTAAACATTATTTGTGTAAAATTTGTTTCTAATAAAATTAAAGAGAGTATTTTAAATAAAAAAAGAACAAGTAAATTAAAATTAACAACAAAAATTTTTGATGGCGTCACCTATAATAACATCTTTATAAATCAAAGCCTGACGTCACATTTCCGTAAATTGTTTGTTGCTGCTAAATAACTGAAGAACGAAAAGAATTATAAATACTTATGGTGCAGAAATGATAAAATAATGTTAAGAAAAGATGACGGTGATGATGTTATTGTTATTAAAACTCATGATGATCCCAATATTTTATAAATATTTTTTTATCCTTAGAATATATATAATTAATTTTTTTTATATATGAGTTTTTTTATATCTAATATTAATTTTGATCATTATGATTTTAATAACAATAATAACATCTCACGTAATAATTCTTGTATCAGTAATTGTAATAGTGTTTTTCTCTCTAACAATGTTTTATTTAATAATACACCAAAATATTAGAAGTATGCGAACATTTTTGATCTTCTTGTAGCGCATTTGGAAATATTTAACAATAAACCATCTTTCATCTTTTTGTCTGAAATTTGGATTTATAGTAATGAATTAAATGATTTTGATATTCTCGGTTATAGTTTCCATGCTGTATGTAATGATACTTATGCATCTGTTCGTGTGGCAGTTTTTGTTAGATCTGATTATCACTGTGGTATTTCTCATTTTAATTTGTCTAGTGCTGATATTTTAAAAGTAGAATGTTATATTGAAAACGAAAAAATTGTTATTTTATGTGTGTATAGATTGCAAAAAAATTTAGATAAAGAAGTCTTTTTGTGTGAATTTGGTGATCTGTTGTGCAAAGAAAAAAATAGTAATTTAATTATACTGGGTAATTTTAATATTGATATTTTAAAAAATTCACAAATAGTAGATAAATATTTATTTCTAATGGCAACTAATGGTGTGAACAGTGTCGTTAATGTACCTACTCGTATTGTTTCCGGTAAATGTCTGGACCATATATTTGTTCGTTTGTTAAATTTTCAAAAATTCTCTTTTGAAACTTCTATTTTAAAATCACTGATCACAGTATGACAGGTTTGCTATTAAAAAATAATTCCAAAAATAATTCATATATAAATAATGAGCAGTTGCAACATTCTAAAAATATTGATTTTGAGAAGTTAAATTCTCTACTATTTTATGAATTTTGTGAAAATGTTTATTCGGAAGACAATGTTTCTGTAAATTTTTATTAACTTTGAAATATATTATAAATAATTGTTGTAACCAAACTATATCTAATAAAAGAAATAAAAAAATCAAACCATCGTTGTCAGACAAACTACTACGTAAAATATTACATAAAAATACCATAAGGTAAAAATTACTTAGATTAAAAATTTATTATTCTAGATTAAAAAATTATTATTTAAAAATATGTGATGAGTTGAAAACTGAAATACCTAAGTGTCGTGATAATTATTTTAAAAAGGAGTTTAATAAAAATATAAGAAATACTAGAGGGCTGTGGGGAGTAGTCAATACCATTTTAAATAGAGTTCCTGATAGAACTGTTCATATTGAATTAAATATCGATGATACTAGAATTGCTGATTCAGTTCAAATTGCTAATCGTTTTAATAATTTTTTTGTTTCTGTTTCTGAAAATTTAATCCCTAGTAATTGTGCAGATGATTGTAATTCTTGTAATTTTGGTCTTGTTGAAGATATTGTTCAATGTGATAGTTTCTGTTTTGACCCTATTTCGTCTTCTGAATTATATAACATAATATTATCTATGAAAATTTCTAACTCATGTGCAGATGATAATATTTCAACTATACTACATTAAAAAAAATTTCACACAATATTGTAGATGTTCTTGCGTATATTTTTAATAAAAGCATTTACACGGGTATTTCCCCGTCTGCTCTTAAATCTGCAGAAGTTATCCCTCTTTTTAAAAAAGCGATCGTTCTAACATTAATAATTTCAGGATTTTACCATCATTTTCTAAATTATTTGTAAAAGCAATTAAAAACCGAATGCTAGTCTTTTTAAACAAAATAATTCTTTTTAACAATAACCAGTTTGGTTTCCGGGAGGGTAGATCTAGTGAAGACGCCCTGTTAAACTTATGCAGCAAAATATATGATGATATTAATAACAAGAAAATTACTGCAGCGCTTTTTGTAGATATAACCAAAGCTTTTGATATGGTAGATCATAAATTACTGCTTAATAAAATTTATAAAGCTGGGTTCAGTGAGAGGTTTTATTTTTGATTGGTTTAGTTCGTATCTTAGCTCCAGAACGTAACGGGTAAAAATGTCAAATAAGTATAGTGATATCAAGGATATCTGTGTAGGTGTTCCGCAAGGTTCAGTACTGGGTCCAATATTGTTTTTAATTTTTATAAACTCGTTACTCAATCTTGAGCTCAAGTCAAAAATTAATGCGTTTGCAGATGATTTAGCTTGGGCATATGCTTGCGTTAGCATGTTGAATCTGGTAGCTGACATAAATAATGATTTAGATATGCTTAGAAAATGGTTTGTTAAACATAAACTTATTTTAAGTAGCAAAACTAAAATAATGTTTTTTAATATATCTAGTAATATATTATATTGATCACAGTTTTGTATTTCATTCTTCAGGTTGTAAAAAATTTAGTTTAACTTGTAGTAATCCTAATTGTAATCGTCACTCTACAAATGATATGTCTTTTTGCGTAAATAGTAATTGTTCCGCTAACTGTTTTAATATGGAAGTTGTCGACACTTTTAATTATTTAGGAATTTTAATTGATTGTAAACTAAATTGGTTTGCAGATTCTGAAAGATTAAAACATTATTTCTTACATGCAGTACGTATTTTTTATCACCTAAGTAAATACTGTAATGATTTATTACGGTTTGGTACAGTCAAAATTACAGTATGGTATAGTTTGTTGGGGTGGTTGTTACTTTAATAAAATTCAACCTCTGCTCATAGCATAGAAGCATATTTTAAGAATTATTTGAAAAAAAAAATCGTCGTCACAACAGTTTTGAATTGTTCCACAAATTAAAGATTCTACCGATTAGACATATCTATACTATTTTAAAACACTTAAAGTATTTTTCATTCGTGGTGGTTTTTATCACTGTAGAATTACTGCTAATTATAATCTACGAGCTAATGGCTGAAATATTGCAGTGATTCCCAGGCAGATTTTACTCTGATCACTTTTGCAAATTTTTTAACATTACTGTGTGGTATAGTTTAATGGTTTTATTATAATTGTTTAATAAAACACTTTTACTTTTTAACTTATCAACATTTTTTATTTAATTCTATTTTTATTTAATTTTTAAGTTAACTTATTTTTAAGTTAATGTATTTAGTTTATTTATTTTATTAAGATCATAAACTTTTGTATTTATAATTTATTTATTATTTTACATTTTAACTTAATCTCTAATTAAGTTTACTATTTTAAATGTTCAAAAAGATTAATTATTATTATTAATATTTATTTATTACAACTTGTGATATTACGTCATATATCATTACTTTAAACTCGAACGACTTATTCAACTGACTGACTAATTAGGAATGTCATTATTGAGAGATATTTTTCTCATCGTGCCGATTGTTAAAAATAGCGGTACCGTTAGGAAGATGGAAAATTACCAGCGTTCCTATTGGACCGTCGAAAACGCATTATGACAGACTGCAAAATTTGTAATAGAATTTTTGGTAGGATTATGGCAATTGACGGCGGCTTGTACTCAGCGATGTTAATAGCCGCAACCGCCACAGTACTCCCCCTCCAGTGAACCAGTTGAACGATTATAGGTACCGTTGAGGCTTAACAATACGTCTACCACTGCTAGTTCTAGTTGGTTCAAAACTAACATTTTGTTTCAGGTCGAATGAAACCTATTTTGATTTAAATGTAGGCTTTATACGATTATTGGTATCAAGAGGTGGTTCGATATTTTTAGTTGTTGGTTCATCCGGTTCATGAAAATAAGGTTTTAGTCTACTAACAGAAATATTTGTTTCTTTATTTTTAATGAGTAAAGTATAAAAATGTTCGGTTCTACTAATGATTTTAAAAGGCCTCTCGTAAGGAGGTTGCCAAGGCTTTTTAACTGCATCAGTTCGGACGAATTCACTACTATTAAGCTTGTGCGCAGGCCTAGCAAAACAATGGGTAATATACGAGTCCATTCACTACTATTATGACATCTAATTGCAGTTTTGACCGTGCGATGCCAGCGTTCTATGAAGCCGTTTGTTTGTGGATTATAAGCAGTCGTGCGCTTATTTTTAAATCCTAATAATTTACTCAATTCCTTATACAAATTGAGAACCTTGATCAGAGACAATACTTAGCGGTGTGCCGAATCTGCTTATCTAACCTTGATATAAAGCAAAAGTAACAGTACTAGCTGTAATGTTTGGTATAGGAATTGCTACTGGCCAGCGGGTATACCGATCAATAACTGTCAGGTAATAACGTTGACCTTCTGAGATAGTTAGTGGACCTATTAAGTCTAAATGCTTATGTTCTGTCATTTCCAGAAAAAAGCACAAGACTGACATTTACGTCAGCGTTCCGAAACATTTAGTTCTAATAGAACCGCTTAACACTTTGGGTTACATCCGGAATAACCTACGTCAAGCGCTTGTTGTACCCCCATAGCAACTTTTTGACATGCCTTGCATTAAGCACAGCTTAGCTCGCCGGATTGGGGGTTTTGTTGTTTTTACGAGACGTACATTATTAACATTTTTTTTGCATGTCAGGAGGAGTTTACATTTCCCGAAAAAAGCACAAGACTTACATTTACGCCAGCGTTCAGAAACGTTTAGTTCTAATAGAACCGCTTAACACTTATGCTGTGACCAGAGCAGAAATTTACACACACCACCATATGTTTTGGAAATTTCCTTTTCACATAAGTTTTGATAAGCGCCATCTATAATGAGAAGTCGCATGGCTTTTTTGAGATCACAACAGATGCCGGAAGCATCGTGGCTTTTTCTGACAACCGCATTTTTAAAAATAATTTCACTTTGTTTGCACAAATATCATAATAAATGTCTCTGTCATAAGAGGCTATTACAAAACTATTTGTGTCCGATTCCATTTTTATTAATATTTTATTTATTTATTTAGTTTTACAATTTAAATTGTAAAATGTCTGAATTGTCAAAGCTCACTACTACATACAGAAAAAAGAATTCAGGTATACATTTCTTTTTTTAGACACCATACAACGCAAAAAACTCCATACAAAACATACATGTCAAAAAAGGAAAGGAGTTTTTTCGACGGAAGGAAATTTCTGCTATGGTCGGTACATTAGGGTTACATCCCGAATAACCTACGTCAAGTGCTTGTTGTACCCGCATAGCAACTTTTTGACATGCATTGCATTAAGCACAGCTTAGCTCGCCGGATTGGGGGTTTTGTTGTTTTTACGAGACGTACATTATTAACATTTTTTTTGCATGTCAGGAGGAGTTTACAGGCTGGAGACGAAGGGTGTAACTACTTCACCTGTATTTGCGACTCCGGAATAAATGAACCAGACTTGAACCTATAAAAACTTCAACAACAATAAATAAACAAAGGTTAGTCACACTGAGACGACATTATTTTATTTATATATATTTTTTTTGATTTTAACACCCGAGTCTTAAGTAAATGATTCTTTATAAATTTGTCAATAAATTTAACTTAACTCAACTTGAAATTAATTAAAGAAATATACAATCGTTGTAATGTCTTCCCAGCAATCGACAAGAATATTGAGCTAATTATGTTGTTTTAGGTCATCGCGTTACCCACCCCTAGTCAAGTTTTTTTTTTACCCCTAGTCAAGTTTTAGCTTGACATTATGTTTAATAAATAAACTGCCTTGACAATAGTTAGTTAGTTAGTAAGGGGGGGATTATATCCCCAACACTAGGCCACTAGTTGGCCTATAGGTATCCCCTTGAGTAACAACAATTTCCCCTCTACTGCTCTTCAAGCCACCCAGCGTTTTTAACAAACTTTAGCAGATACCTGACTGGGATCGCTACCAACTCCTCAAGTCCATCGAACCTATAGTTACCCAAAAAGCGATACCTACTTCTGCTCAATGCAGGGCAGTCACATAGCATGTGGCTGATATCTTCCGCTACACTCAAGTCATGACATCCTCTACATGAATCCACCGTGGTGTCCTGTTATTATACCCACCGACATTCTCAGGTTGCTCCTATTCGTCGATAAAAACATTTTTGTCCTTTTAAGGTTCCTCTCCGGCCAAAAACCTTTAGTAACCTGACAGGTGTTGGTATTGACCCAAATTTCCTCTACCTCTTTCTCCGTAATTCTGTCAATCTCTTTCTTCACTACTCCCAGTGGGATAGGAATTGACTGATCAGCGACATCTATATCCTTCTCAGAACCTTTCCTAGCCAGTTAATCGGCTTGCTCGTTCCCATATATGTCACGATGACCGGGTACCCAATATAATCTTACTGTGCTAATCATTTCTCAAAGAACATCTGTGGTACTATATAGTCTGTTTGCACTCCTATAGTATCCAATTGATATTCTTCCAATATAACACTATGTGTATACGGCTTGAATTTTAGGGCATTAGATTCACGAAGTCCCAATGCCGCCTTCGCTGCGTTGTTTTTAACCACCTCGCTAACTTGATGTAGGTCAAGAATGATCTCCATCCCTTTAGTTGGTGTGGTACGAAGAGCTCCCGTAACACTTATGCACGCCAATCTTTGTACCTTTTCCAACTTCCTCATCACTGTTTTCTTCTCCACTGCCGGCCACCATACTAGCGCACCGTACGTGAGTATGGGTCTCACGACGCTGATGTAGAGCCAGTATGCTATATCCGGTTTAATACCCCATTTCTTTCCTGAGAATCTCTTGCATGTAAATAGTGCAGTTGTTGCCTTTTTCACCCTTTCCTCAACATTTTTATTCCAATTCAGTTTGGAATCCAGTATTATCCCTAGGTATTTTGCACTGCTCGAGAGTGTCAGCTCCACTCCGTTCAGCGTTGGTAGATTAAAATCTGGAATCTTGCTTCTTCTGGTGAAAAGAACCAGTTCCGTTTTGGCTGGATTTGCTGATAGCCCACAGCTATCAGTCCACTTCGTTAATATGCTGAGGCCCGTATCCATCAACATGCTGATAGTGTCCAGAAATTTCCCACTTACCAGGATCACAAGGTCATCCGCATATGCGATAACCTTGTACCCTTTCCTCTCTAACTCCTTCAAAATACTGTCCATTACCAGCAACCACAGAAATGGTGATAACACTCCTCCCTGGGGTGTGCCTCTGGTAACAGATAAACTTACCTCGCTAGTAGCCCAGCTTGACATTATGTTTCTTGTCTTCAGCATCTGGCCAATCCAGGTTGTGACTCCTCTGGTTGGTTGATTGGTAAAAGTGGCGAACTACATATCCGCTGACATGGAGCTCCAAATAGCGCATTTGCGCCGTTTTGTTACCACTCACTCTCGTGACCACAGTAATTATTAGGTAGTTTTTAGATCCACCCCGTGGCGTTCAGAAATTTGACAGTTTCTGTAGGCCATTTCGCGGCGAGATCGTTGAGGTCGTTGAACGAAGGGCTGCCAAGCAAACAGAGCCTGGCTCTTGCCAGTGCCGGGCACTTGCAGATGAAGTGTGCTACCGTCTCTTTTTCGCTTGTTTCTTTGCAGCTGCGACATATGTGGTTGAACGGGATGCCAAGTCTGGCCGCAAGTTCACCAATGGGCCAGTGACTCGTATACACAGCTACCGTTCTAGATTTTTAGAATGTTATCTGTTTTACTCTTGTAGTAAGACGGCCAGGTTTTCCTGGTCGTTTTGCACGTGGTTAGACTAGACCACCTAGAGTTGGCTTGAGATAGGAAGTGTAGGTATAATTCTCTTTTTATAGTATTAATGGGAGGGTCAACCTGTTTCGCTAACGAAACTTCCATGCTGGAGCCCTCTCTCGCTAATTCATCGGCCATTTCGTTCCCTGGGATGTTCCTATGACCAGGAACCCAGAGTAGTTTAACGTTGTATCTACTAGCCAGACGCGCCAGCTCCGCCACGCACATGTTGACTAGTTTAGAGGATATTAGCTTGGAGTTTATTGCCAGAATAGCCGCCTGGCTATCTGATACTATTGCTACACTATTGCAGGGAGGGTTTATTTCTCCAAGTATTTGGCATGCTTTCCAAATGGCTAGCATTTCCGCCTGGAATACACTAGATTTGTTTGGTAATCTAAAGGATTTTCTGATATTTAGTGTTTCCGAGTACACTCCAGCGCCCACGCCACAGTCCATCTTTGAACCGTCAGTGAATACTGTCATATCAAACCCGATCAGCGGATTATTATTCTTCCAATCCCTTCTGGTTGTTATCAGGACCTTGAATGTCTTCTGAAGGTCTAACTTGGGAGTGATGTAATCCGTTGATGCTGGCAGCATGGTATTATTAATAAGGCCAAGAATACTGCAATGACCGTAAGGTTTATTAAGCCACGACCCATTTTCCCTGAGTCTGACTGCACTACACTCAGAGTCTGACTGCACTACACGTTGATCTCAACGCACCCGTAACACCTATACACGCGCTCTTCTGAACCCTACCTAGCTTGGTACGATTGTACTCCTTCTCCAATGCTGGCCACCATACTATGGAACCATAGGTAAGAATTGGTCGTACTATAGCCGTAAACCGCCATAAAGCCATGCGCGGCTTCAACCCCCATTTTTTACCGAGCATTTTTTTGCTAGCATATAAGGCTACACATGCCTTCTTGACTCTTTCTTCTACGTTTGACTTCCAGTTTAATTTAGGGTCGAGAACTACGCCCAGATATTTTAGCAAGACTCCGTCCAGACTTGCACAGGTGAATGCTGGTATTTTCGTTTTGGTCGTAAATAACATTAGTTCAGTTTTCTGCGGGTTCGCCCTCAGGCCACACCCTTTGGCCCACGCACTAACTCTTCTTAAAGCTCTGCCCATAATCTCACTGATTATGTGAAGATGCTTACCAGAGACTAATATCGCTAAGTCATCAGCATATGCTGTTGCATTAACAGCCCTCTTCTTTTAGTATTTTTAATATTTTGTTCATCACCAATATCCACAGCAGCGGAGATAGAACACCCCCTTGTGGAGTGCCCCTGCTTACTCGCTTGGTGATCCTACAATTGCCAAGATCCGCTTGGATCTCTCTGGCCATTAGCATGTTTGTTATCCACTGATTCAGTGCCCTTGGAGCACCTAGCTCGACCAAGGACTCCTGGATAGCCGTAACATGAACGTTATTAAACGCTTTCTCTATGTCCAGAGGCTAACGTGTATTGTTTGTATTGGATAGATTGCTCCACAGTACGCACTACTTCACTCAGCGCGGTTTCTGTGGATTTACCTTTACAGTACGCATGTTGGGATTTACAGAGTGGAGTTCTTTCCAGGGTCTTTCGTAATTCCAGCTCTAGAATTCGTTCTAGGGTTTTCAGCATAAAGGAAGACAGGCTAATTGGTCTAAAATCTTTCGCCTCTTCATGCCCTCTTTTACCGGCTTTTGGTATTGGTATAAATACAAGCATGGTAGGAATGCTATACCATGTAACCAATCGCGCACACAGTGTACAAACCGCTTAATTGCAGTGTTGCACATGCAGTGGTGAGATTGGTAACTACGATTTCGAATCAGCGATTGGTAATCATGAATATGGAAACTCTGTTGGTAGAGGAGACGAATGGACGGCCATTATGAAATGATAAAAGGCATTCTCGTTGAAGTTGTAAAAGTGTAAAGACGCGTTCTCTCTTTTTTTTGAATCTTAAATCTTAAATTTAAAATTAGTAAAGTAAAATCAATATAATTTAAAGTAATAATAAAACACATTAGCAATAAATAGAAAGACATTGCTTTTTATTACTATAAATAAGAAGATCCGTTCCAATATCCCACAAATTGGGGGCTCAACCATCAGGAAAAGCAGAAAAGAAATTTAAAAGCAGCAAAGAAATTATTAAGGTTAGCAGCGGTTCATCAGGAAATTCAATTAGTCAGCAGTTAAAAATTCATCAATCCGAAAATATTCATCAGTCACCTGTAAGCACCTGTAAAAACTCATCAGCCATAAGTGAAAATTCAACAACCATCAGTAGAAATTCAACAATCATATATAATAAAGTTCATCTGTATAATTCACCCGGAAATTGTGGAAATTGAAAATCATTAAGGTGGTAATTCAAATGGACGGTAATTTTATCTAATCAGATTTCGAGAAGTACAGGGTGAGTGATTTTTTTTCTAATCTTATGTTACTTAAAATATAAAAGTATACATTATATTCAAATATTTGGTACCAATACATGTACAATATAAAATTAATAAAATCACGCCACATTTTTACGTTCATCGTATGATAACGATTTTTTAAGTTTACCGTTTTTTTAAAAAAAAAAAAATTTACAAATACATACTACAATTTGGTAATAAGAAGATAGAAATCACATACCATTTATTTAAATGAAACACTGTTTATTTAAATATATAAAAAAAAATCTCTGATAAAGCTGAAATCAAAATAAAATCACATTTTTCCTACTTGCAAGGTGTCAAATATTAAAAGTTAATTGGTACAGCATAAAATTTAAAATTCTATGATACGTTATATATATTCACGTCATTAAAAAAAAAAGTTTTGCATTCCAACAATCGCCGAAAAAGTATTTTATTTTAATAAAATCTTATATTTAATAAAAGTTTTTACGTTTCATCAATTGCTGTTAATTACAACAGTAATAAATAATTACGTAGCAACAAAAATTATAATTTTTTTTTGTTATAACAATTTTGTCATCGGCATCTTTAAGTACAGGGGGATTCATGAAATAAAGACATCAAGATATGAAACCAACACATCAGTTAAACTGCAACATTTTTATTAAACCAAAATATATGTTATACTGAAATTAAATAATAATTAAAATATAAACGAAATAAACTAACAATTTATAATTATTAACTTTGAAATTGTGTGAAATTTTTTCTGAACAAAAAATACAATAAATTTATTCAAAAAAAAAAAAAAAAAACAAGGCTGAAATTTTTTATTAATAATTAAATAGTAACAAACTGAAAATATTATTTTTTATAAATTATATAGTAAAAAAACTGAAATTATTCTTACTAATTAAATGGTAAGAAAGCTGAAAATATTTTTTTAATGAAGTATACCTGAAAAATAAATAAATTATGACATTTAAATAAATAAATAATAATAAAAAAAAAAAACAGAAACTATTTTATAAAAAATTATAATACAAATCTTTTGATTACTAATATATAAAAAAAAAATTTAAGTCATTATCAACCGTGTTAATAATATTGGAATGAATTAAGTCAGAAGTGAAGCACAAAATTAACGATAAAAGCGAAAAACACTTACGTTCCCGCAATATAGTACAGGGTAATTCAAGAAAAATATAAAAGATCTTTTTTTTAAGAAAAATAAATTTTTGATTGAATTTATTGAAACTAAAGTATTGTATTAAATATTAAAATCGTTATTTCAAAAATAAAATAAATTTTAAACAAAAAGATTTGAGTTTCGTTTTTGCTATTTTTTTTTTACAATTTAAAAAAAATAAATAATAAGAACACAAATTTTACGAATTTATAATAAGGTGATCCAGCTTTACAACAAAAATAATTCAAGTTAACAATGCCAGAGGGACAAGAAGGTAGCAGTGGGACGAGTAGTGGAACAAAACAACGAATTACGGAAAAAAAACAAGTACAACCAAATAGCGTAGAGGTAGAGCTATTGCGATTTAGAGCAGAAAATGAAAAATTAAAAGAACTAATGAAAAATAAACAGTCCAAATACGATGATGAAAACGTGAAACTCGAACAAGTTTTATCGAACAAAGAAAAAATACTGCAAGAAAGAGAAGAAAATTTAATAAAGCTAGAAGAAATTAATAAATTAAAAGAAGAGAACCAAGAAATGCAGCTCAACGTAGAATCACAGTCAAACTCAACAGTAAGAGAGACAGTACAGTTCAAAGACGTTTTAAACATTCTACCGGAGTTTAATGGAACTGATAACTTTGATGTAAATTCATGGATAGCAGATGTGGAAAGCGTAGCTAAAGAAATGAGATGGACTAATTTACAACATGTAATATTTGCAAAAAGATTATTAACAGGAACAGCCAAATTAGCACTGCTTACAAATCCAAATTTAAATAGTTGGTGTGAACTAAAAGAATTTTTACAAGAAGAGTTCAGCACCAAGTTGAATGCAGCCGATATACATAGGAAGTTAGAGAACAGAAAACAAAGGGTAAATGAAACAATTCAAGAATACTTCCTGGTAATGAGAGAAATAGCAGCTACAGGACAGCTAAAAGATGAAGCGGCTATTATACAATACGTTATACATGGAATAAGAGATGATCCAATAAATAAAAACACATTATTCACTGCGACAACGTTTAAACAATTCAGGGAAGTTCTAGTACCATATATGAAATTCAAAGCAAGCTTGTACAATAACGAGAAACAATATAAAGAACGATACATGAGAAAAGATGAAAAAAGATTAGAAACAACAAACAATAGGAACAATAATACAAGGTGCTATAATTGTGGTAAAAGAGGTCACAAAAAATCAGAATGCACGGAAAAATCGCCAAAATGTTTTAGTTGCAATGAAATGGGACATATTGCAAAAGATTGTAGAACAAGATCGGTGAAATGCGTCCTACAAGATAATAATAAAGAAGGTAAACTAGTGAAAAATTAATGGGGTTCGTACAACAGCGCTAATAGATACTGGAAGTGAAATATCTCTAATTAGAGCTGAAGATTATGCAATGATAGGATCGCCACAATTACATGAAAATATAACACAAGTACAAGGATTGTCTAAAAATTTGATAAAAACACAAGGATATTTCGAAAGTGAATTGGAACTGGATAACAACAAGTTTAACGCACAAATCCACGTAGTGGCTAACACATCGCTGAAAACACCAATGATAATCGGAAAAGACGTTTTAAACAATACCAATATAAAAATAACAGCTGAAGGTATTCACGTGAGCAAGCTGGAAGAAGCACTAAAAACATGTTACAATGTTACACAGATTGAACCAGAATTAAATATTGGTAATACGAAATACAAAGATAACATACAAATGATGGTACAAAATTATAAACCCAAACAAGAAGTAGCAGACACAGGTGTAAAATTAAAAATTATTTTATCAGATGAAATTCCTATAGCACAACACCCAAGACGTTTAGCGCCGCTAGAAAAAGATATAGTGGATGAACAAATCAAAGAATGGCTTAAAGATGAGATAGTACGTCCAAACACGTCCGAGTATGCAAGCCCGATACAACTGGTGAATAAAAAAGATGGTACAAAACGCTTATGTATTGACTACAGAAAATTAAACAGCAAAGTTATAAGAGATAGATATCCGTTACCACTGATTGAAGACCAGATAGATGCGCTCAGTGGAACGAAAATATTTTCTACCTTAGACCTAAAGAACGGTTTCTTCCACGTGAACATAGACGAAAACAGCAAAAAATACTCCGCTTTCGTAACACCCTCTGGACAGTATGAGTTTAATAAAGCACCATTTGGATTGTGTACATCACCTACAGTATTCCAGAAATATATCAATATAATTTTTAAACCGTTAGTAGAGAAAAAATACGTATTATTATATATGGATGACATAGTGGTGTTAGCAGAAAATTATGAAAAAGCACTCGAACATTTAAAAGAAGTGTTAAGCGTAGCAGAAAAGTTTGGATTACAGATAAAATGGTCGAAATGTCAATTTCTCTGCGAAGGAATAGAATATTTGGGTTTTAAAATATCGAAAGGAAAAATTTCACCGTCAGATTTGAAAACAGCAGCAGTACAAAAGTTTCCAGAACCAACAAATTTAAAAAAACTACAGGGATTTTTAGGACTAACCGGTTTTTTTAGGAAATTTATTAATAATTATTCGTTGATAGCTAGGCCATTAACAGAGATGTTGAAGAAAAATATGTCATTCACTTTTGGACCAGCAGAAAAACAGGCGTTTCAAGAATTAAAAAACAAATTAATAGAAAATCCAATACTAACTTTGTACAAACATAATACGGATACGGAATTACACACTGACGCGTCAAAATGGGGATTCGGCGCAGTATTGATGCAAAAAGATGACAATAACGTTCTTCATCCGGTATACTATTATAACAAAAAAACAACGCCAGCGCAGGAACGTTATAGTAGCTATGAACTTGAGGTATTAACAATAGTAGCAGCGTTAAAGAAGTTGAGAGTTTATCTGCTAGGAATAAAGTTTAAAATTATTACAGATTGTGCAGCGTTTAAGCAAACGATGGAGAAGCAGAATATACTACCGAGGATTGCAGGTTGGGCATTGGCGCTACAAGAATTTGACTACGTATTAGAACACAGGCCAGGGAACAAAATGAAACACGCCGACGCTTTAAGTAGAAATCCGATTGTGTTAATCATTACAAGCGAATTTATGGAAAGGATGAAATGGGCGCAGAGGAAAGATGAACATCTAAATTTAGTAAGAAAATTGTTAGAAGAATGCAAAACGTATGAAAAATACATAATAGAACACGGAATTATATATAAGAATGAGGAAGATGGTAAAAAAATATGCGTACCAAAAAATATGCAAGAGGAAATAATTAAGAATATACATGAGAAAGGACATTTTGCGAGTAGAAAAATGGAAGATTTAATTAAAAGAGAGTATGATATACCACGATTAAAAGAGAAAATTGAGAAATGTAGAAAAAATTGTATACAATGTATCCTCGGAGAGAAAAAGCACGGTAAGCAAGAATTATATCTTAATCCAATTGATAAAGACGAATTACCACTGGATACATATCACATAGACCACCTAGGACCAATGACAAGTACCACGAAAAAATATACATACATCTTAAGCGTAATTGACGCATTTTCTAAATATTGTTGGTTATATCCAGTTAAAACGACAAATGCAGAAGAAGTACTACAGAAATTAAATGTTCAGCAGGCCATATTCGGTAACCCAAGAAGAATAATAACCGATCGAGGAGCAGCGTTTACATCAAATGCTTTTAAAGATTATTGTGAAAGCGAGAAAATAATTCATTTACAAACAGCAACGGGTGTACCTAGAGGAAATGGTCAAATAGAGAGGTTGAACAGAATTATTATACCGGTGTTAACAAAGTTAACAACAGATGATCCAGCAAAATGGTACACATATATGAATACGTTACAACAAAATATTAATTCTACATTTCAACGAAGTATTGGAAGATCACCCTTTCAAGTTTTGATAGGCACTAAGATGAGAATAAGAACTGACATTGAATTAGGAGAAGCGTTAGAAGAAGAATATATGAACATTTTAGATGAAATGCGCGATGATATGCGACAGTCCGTACGCGAAAATATAATTAAAGTCCAAAATGAAAATCGGAAAACATACAATAAAAATCGAAAACAACCGGTTAAATATAAAATCGGAGAAATAGTGGCTATTAAAAGAACCCAATTTGGTAATCAACTTAAACTTTTTTCTAAATTTTTAGGTCCATATAAGGTAACGAATGTAGCATCGCACGATAGATATCAAGTAGAAAAAGTAGGAAACCATGAAGGACCCAAAAGTACGATAAGTACAGCTGAAAACATGAAAAAATGGCGAGATTTGGAAGCTGAGAGCAGCGAAGAAGAAGATTTCTTAGGTTTCACAGAAGAAGAAATGTTAGTTTAGCTGTTTTTGTTTTGCAAAAAAAAAAGATGTAAATATTTTTTTAAATTTAAAGATGTAAAATTAAAATATTTTTGAAAGTTAAAGATAAAAAATTAAATATTTTTGAAAATTGAAGATGCAATTTAAAGAAGTAAAGACTTTTAAAATTTAAAGATGAAAAATAAAAGATATAGAATTAAAATATTTTTGAAAGTTAAAAGATGTAATTTAAAGATGTAAATACTTTTAAAATTTAAAGATGGAAAGTTAAAATATTTTTGAAAGTTAAAAGATGTAATTTAAAGATGTAAATAATTTTAAAATTGAAAGATGATAAATTGAAATATATTTGAAAGCTAAAATATAATTTAAAGATGTAAATACTTTTAAAATTTGAAGATGGAAAGTTAAAATATTTTTGAAAGTTAAAAGATGTAATTTAAAGATGTTAATACTTTTAAAATTGAAAGATGAAAAATTAAAATATTTTTGAAAGTTAAAAGATGTAATTTAAAGATGTAAATAATTTTAAAATTGAAAGATGATAAATTGAAATATATTTGAAAGCTAAAATATAATTTAAAAAAAGTAAATACTTGTAAAATTTAAAGATAAAAAATGAAATTATTTTTGAGTAGTAAATATGTAATTTAAAGAAGTTAATATTTTTTAAAAAATTTAAAAATGAATAATTAAAATATTGTTGAACGTTTAAATATGTAATTTAAAAAACTAAATATTTTTTTAAATTTAAAGATGTAAAATTAAAATATTTTTGAAAGTTAAAGATAAAAAATTAAATATTTTTGAAAATTGAAGATGCAATTTAAAGAAGTAAAGACTTTTAAAATTTAAAGATGAAAAATAAAAGATATAGAATTAAAATATTTTTGAAAGTTGAAATATGTAATTTAAAGAAGTAAATACTTTTTAAAAAGTTAAAAAATGGAGAATTAAAATATTTTTTAAAACTTGTAAAGTAAATTAAATATTGCTGAAAGTCTGTAAAGATTTTTATAAGAAATTATAAGTAAATTAAACATATGTAAAAGAATAAAAAAAAAAGAGAACGAACGTTAACGCATTTACGAGGTCGTAAATAAGGTCAGGACGGCCGATTGTAGGAATGCTATACCATGTAACCAATCGCGCACACAGTGTACAAACCGCTTAATTGCAGTGTTGCACATGCAGTGGTGAGATTGGTAACTACGATTTCGAATCAGCGATTGGTAATCATGAATATGGAAACTCTGTTGGTAGAGGAGACGAATGGACGGCCATTATGAAATGATAAAAGGCATTCTAGTTGAAGTTGTAAAAGTGTAAAGACGCGTTCTCTCTTTTTTTTGAATCTTAAATCTTAAATTTAAAATTAGTAAAGTAAAATCAATATAATTTATAGTAATAATAAAACACATTAGCAATAAATAGAAAGACATTGCGTTTTATTACTATAAATAAGAAGATCCGTTCCAATATCCCAAGAGATTTAATGTATCATAAGATGACTCAGTCCAAACCCCCTCCGTAGTTCTTAGGAAGGAAGGATTAGAGTGTTCCTTGGATAGGACTCTGCTAAGTCTGGCCGAGTCTCGAGTACTTTCAACCGACTCACAATACTCGCGCCAAGTGAGACTTTTGGCCGTACGTATTGCTTTCTTATATTCTCTGAGGCGATCTTTGTAGAGCTGCCAAGTGTTCTGCCTATAGCAAACATTATATGCCTCTCTAGTCATCGTCCTCAGATTGGTAAGTTCTTCATTCCACCAAACTGGAAATGATTTTTTGCTACGTTTTATGGGACACGATACCTTGAAGGAAACCTCCACGGCTTTGGCAAATCTGTCCGTCTCCTTTTCAAGGTTATCAACCGTATCTATGCTAGCCTCGGCGTTACCTGTGACTAATAACTTTTGCCTCAACACAGTTTTAAATTTACCCCAGTCCGTATTCTTCGGATTTCTATAGGGTTTGGGGGTAGGAATTTTGAGATTAACGTCGAAGAGTATCCAGCTGTGATCCGAAAAAGATCTTTTAGTAGACACCCTCCAATTGTCAACCGTTAAGGAGTCAACATTACTAATGCAGGTAATATCGATTACATCTTTCCATCCAGCGAAACTGTCTGAACTAGGAAAGGTAAAGGTAGGAGTGTTACCTCTAGTAATAAGAATAAAATCAAAAAGTGACTCACCTCTTTCATTTATTTCAGAACTACCCCACAGGGTGTGTCTGGCATTAGCGTCACAGCCTACAAGCAGCTCATTGCCTTTGTCTAGGACCAGCTGTTGAAATCTTGGCGGAGGAGCTGGTTCATCGTGGGCCATATACATTGAACTAATGAATATTTTCTTGCCCCTATCTAGCTCCAGTTTGACAACTGTCAAATCCTCGTAGCTGAAATTAGAACAAAAGTGTGCATTAATGTGTTTTTAACCAGGATACAAGTTCTGGGCTTACCTCCCACTGTATCTATAGGCTTGTAAAATAGGTTGTAATTCCTGTGGTTCATACCCCTAATCTTGGACGCATTCACCCAGGGCTCTTGAATAAGGGCAATATCAAGGTCTTCCTCGCTAAGGAAGACCAGCAGGTTATCCGAAGCGCACTTTGACTGCTTAAGATTAACCTGTACCACCCTCATCCGCATTTTTCACTGCCACCGTCTCTAGACGGCTAGAGACATCTCTTCTAGCAGGTCACTGGCTATGTCTAGCTCGTCAAGCTCAGGGCTTCCCGACTGGAAGATCTTTACCTTAGCTTGCCGTATACCAAATCGAAGCTTGGAATCCAGCTTTTCCAGAGGCTTGATGCTTTCTTCGCTAATTAGGAGAAGGAACGATGAACTACTCCTCTGGAGTTCCGTCGAGTCCGTTTCCTTCCTCAGAATTACCCAATTAGCCATCGGAACAGTTGGATTATGTGCTTGCAGGCATTTGAGGAGCTTCTCTCCTTCAATGTCCATCCGCGGTAACCAAATGCGGGCTCTAGGTCTTCTAGGAATTTTCCTAGCAGGTATTAAGCCAATCTTGGCGTCCTCCCATGTGTCACTAATCTTAGCAACACACTCGCTAAGGAAATCCATAGAGAACTGATCCACACATTTGATCACCCGGTAGCCTCTGACTACCTCGGATGAATCAAAGCATGAAGCATGGAAGGGCTCCACCCTTACCTGCAAGGACACAATCCATTACCATCTCCGACAGCTTAACTTCTACTTTGACCCACAAATCGGCTGTGACTTGCCTATTATGTGCCTTCTCATTCACTACAGCTAGTCTTAAGTGATCTCTGACTAGTGTGACCGGAAATGGGGTCCATCTTGCCAGAGCCGTCTTACCAAGATAAGGCACTTAGTACAACCGATCTTGCCTGGGCATCGGAGGGAGCTCGTTAACGACTGGTTTAACCCCCAGCCTTTCAGACATCGGCACGGTGCTCACACAACCTTGACGTTAGGTTTGGAATGGGAATGCGGAAGTGGAAGGATAAGGAAAGTGATAGGAGGTCATGGGGGAGGGGATAGGAAAGCGGCTGTTAGCTACGTAAAATGCATTGCCCAGAGCGAACCGACGTGATGGACTTGTCACGCACCCTTGGAGGTCGCCGCCACTCGCCCCTCTATTCACGCCTGTATCACTCAGCGCCTTGTCAATAGTATCTGTCTTAACATTGTTGAACGCCCCTTCTATGTCAAGGAACACTGCCAATGTGTACTCCTTATGATTGAGTGACGTTTCAATTTGTGTCACCGTATTATGGAGTACTGTTTCTACCGACCACCCTTTCTAATAAGCATGTTGAGCTGTCGAGAGAGAGCCATCTCGACAGCTGCTTTTTATATGGACCTCTACTAATTTAACCATTGTCTTGAGCATAAAGGATGACAGACTGATCGGTCTGTAATCCTTTGCTGTGGTATGGCTATTCTTACCGGGTTTAGGTAAGAATATAACCCCCACTTTCCTCCAGCTTCGCGGTACGTAACCCATATATAGGCAGCTCCTGAAAATCACTACCAACCATTTTGCCAGCGATCCAGGGGCCTTCTGCAACATAATCGGTCGAATACCGTCCGGACCTGGTGACTTGTATGGAGCGAATGATTTGATCGCCCATACGACCTTCTCCTCCATCACAATAGCTTTGGCTAGATTCCAAAGTTCTTGCGTGCCTCTCGTCCCTTCGTGTGAGCATTCATTTCCCACTGGCTGGGAGCCACGGAAATGGGCCTTCATCAGTGTGTCCAGTGTATCCTGGCATGATTCAGCCCATTCTCCATTCTCTTTAGTTATATAGTTCGGAACTGTTGGTTCCTTCGCCAGTAATTTCCTCAATCTTGCTGTCTCATTGACACCTTCCATTGATTCACAGAACATTTTCCATGATTGCCTTTTGGCTTTCCTTACCATGTATTTAAATTTCCTTAGACCTTCCTTATAGTTGTCCCAGTCAAGTATATAGTTATCCCTCTTCGTCAAGTATATAGTTATCGTACTTCCATTTCTCTATTGTTTTCCTCAGAACTTCAGACGGTGGCTGATCCACGCTGTCAAATGGCATATAAGAAGAGACTAGGAGTAGAGGCTTATCCATCTTACTCCTACTCCATTCTACCACTGTGTTATCTTCATTACTGAAATCGTTTAAAAGAAACATTTTAATCTTTTTGTTAACTAAAATGCAAGATCTTTGTCTACTTACTCCCTCTTTGTAATACAGGTTAAAATCCTTACCTCTTAGACCTTGAATCCTTCTTCTACCGTCAATCCACGGTTCCTGTATGAGCGCAACGTCGATGTTCTGTTGGCTCATATACCCAATCAGGTTGCCTGTGGCAGCCCTACTGTGGTGGAGGTTTACCTGGATCACCTCCATCATCAGGTCCACCACCACCTACCATCCTCACATAAACATGTGCCAGGCTGAACCTGGCCATAAACCTATTTTTCTCTAGGAATGGTAGGGAATCCCTGTTGATGCTAACTACGAAGTGCTGACCACGCTCCGTCCTAGCATCAACCTTCAGCACCTTCCAATCCTCTGCCTTCATTTCCTTGTTCTGCCCAACAAGAAGACTCAACAGCCTATCTGGCGTCTGGAACGACTTGGGTACCCAGATGCACGCCTTCGGTCTCATAAATTTGATGGTATCGGCTCTCAACCTTGATCCCTCCCATATACCATCCAGCTTGTGTAGGGTGGTGGTTAAGAAATCTTTCGAAGTCTTATTCGCACAAGCCACTATTTTATTCCCCTTCTCCCAGCCTGCACCATCGAATTGAATTTCGTCCGCCGGAGGCGAAATAATCAATAAGCGCATCCTGAATTTGCTCTTCAACCTTTAGCCATTGGTTGCTCTCGAACTTCCCTTCCGGGGAGCCCTCGTCCATAATGGCTACCTGTAACTCATCGACTAAACCTTTTGCCTTCTTAAGGGCTTTTGATACAAGTTGTCGTCAGATCTACCTCTCTTCTTCACGTACTGTTCCTTAGCTACCGCGGCTTTTCCAGCGGTGGGCTTTGGTGCAGTACGTGATTTGTTGTCACGATCATCTCTCTCCCTAGTCTGTTTAGACTCACCGGATCGAGATGCCTTAACAACTCGTCTATCACCAGCCTCCCTAGTCCTATTATCAGACGCACCTAAGGTTGGTGACAACGGGTTCGACTTCTTAGTGTCAGCCTCCCTAGTCTGCTTATCAGACGCATTGGAGGTTAACGGTTTCACCAGTTCTTTAGGATCCCTCAGCGACAGTTTGTGCAACCGTCTTCTAGCGCTTCTGATCCTGTTGAGCGCATCTTTCCTCATGTTCTTAGATTGAACGCCAGTGTGCGGATTGATCTTCCGGAACGTCTCAGTTGGCTTGATGCTGGAGCCTACCTTGCCAACTTCTTTCTCTTTTGGGTCTTCCAGATTGATGATGGTCTTGTTACCATCAACTTCCATGTCGGAACTAGAATCCGAAAGACCTCCCAACTCTAGATTATCTAGTCCTAGAATTGTAGACGAGGATTGCGACAATGCTCGCAGTTCATCATCCAAGTCAAAATCAGTAGCATTGTTACATACATTAAGGCCTGTTACCACCGTAATGCATGGTCCTACTGGCGACTTAGATCCTTCCAGATCCAAGCCCTCGCCGCCTGCCGTAGGTACAGACGACACTTGTGTTGACATCCCAACATGCGATTTATCCTTGTTCATAGCCATGGTCCATATTGTTGCGGATTCTCTTTGTTTTCAGACCTCACTCGTGGCCTTATCGGCATGGTTGGACCTGCCAGATACTGTACAGAGCTACAGTATCCGCCGACATCGCCCACTTTGCTCATCGATCCTACTTAAGCCCCACCACCGCGTCAAGGTGGAATCCCCGGGGGCCTTGACAATACTCGGCGCGAACTTTAAATGTATTGTACCTTTCGTGACATAGATAGCAAAAATTAATAAAAACCTACAAACTCGATCATATCATCATGTTTCATTTTGGAACTGTTTCAGAAGTGAGACGAGTAGTGGAACAAAACAACGAATTACGGAAAAAAAACAAGTACAACCAAATAGCGTAGAGGTAGAGCTATTGCGATTTAGAGCAGAAAATGAAAAATTAAAAGAACTAATGAAAAATAAACAGTCCAAATACGATGATGAAAACGTGAAACTCGAACAAGTTTTATCGAACAAAGAAAAAATACTGCAAGAAAGAGAAGAAAATTTAATAAAGCTAGAAGAAATTAATAAATTAAAAGAAGAGAACCAAGAAATGCAGCTCAACGTAGAATCACAGTCAAACTCAACAGTAAGAGAGACAGTACAGTTCAAAGACGTTTTAAACATTCTACCGGAGTTTAATGGAACTGATAACTTTGATGTAAATTCATGGATAGCAGATGTGGAAAGCGTAGCTAAAGAAATGAGATGGACTAATTTACAACATGTAATATTTGCAAAAAGATTATTTACAGGAACAGCCAAATTAGCACTGCTTACAAATCCAAATTTAAATAGTTGGTGTGAACTAAAAGAATTTTTACAAGAAGAGTTCAGCACCAAGTTGAATGCAGCCGATATACATAGGAAGTTAGAGAACAGAAAACAAAGGGTAAATGAAACAATTCAAGAATACTTCCTGGTAATGAGAGAAATAGCAGCTACAGGACAGCTAAAAGATGAAGCGGCTATTATACAATACGTTATACATGGAATAAGAGATGATCCAATAAATAAAAACACATTATTCACTGCGACAACGTTTAAACAATTCAGGGAAGTTCTAGTACCATATATGAAATTCAAAGCAAGCTTGTATAATAACGAGAAACAATATAAAGAACGATACATGAGAAAAGATGAAAAAAGATTAGAAACAACAAACAATAGGAACAATAATACAAGGTGCTATAATTGTGGTAAAAGAGGTCACAAAAAATCAGAATGCACGGAAAAATCGCCAAAATGTTTTAGTTGCAATGAAATGGGACATATTGCAAAAGATTGTAGAACAAGATCGGTGAAATGCGTCCTACAAGATAATAATAAAGAAGGTAAACTAGTGAAAATTAATGGGGTTCGTACAACAGCGCTAATAGATACTGGAAGTGAAATATCTCTAATTAGAGCTGAAGATTATGCAATGATAGGATCGCCACAATTACATGAAAATATAACACAAGTACAAGGATTGTCTAAAAATTTGATAAAAACACAAGGATATTTCGAAAGTGAATTGGAACTGGATAACAACAAGTTTAACGCACAAATCCACGTAGTGGCTAACACATCGCTGAAAACACCAATGATAATCGGAAAAGACGTTTTAAACAATACCAATATAAAAATAACAGCTGAAGGTATTCACGTGAGCAAGCTGGAAGAAGCACTAAAAACATGTTACAATGTTACACAGATTGAACCAGAATTAAATATTGGTAATACGAAATACAAAGATAACATACAAATGATGGTACAAAATTATAAACCCAAACAAGAAGTAGCAGACACAGATGTAAAATTAAAAATTATTTTATCAGATGAAATTCCTATAGCACAACACCCAAGACGTTTAGCGCCGCTAGAAAAAGATATAGTGGATGAACAAATCAAAGAATGGCTTAAAGATGAGATAGTACGTCCAAGCACGTCCGATTATGCAAGCCCGATACAACTGGTGAATAAAAAAGATGGTACAAAACGCTTATGTATTGACTACAGAAAATTAAACAGCAAAGTTATAAGAGATAGATATCCGTTACCACTGATTGAAGACCAGATAGATGCGCTCAGTGGAAGGAAAATATTTTCTACCTTAGACCTAAAGAACGGTTTCTTCCACGTGAACATAGACGAAAACAGCAAAAAATACTCCGCTTTCGTAACACCCTCTGGACAGTATGAGTTTAATAAAGCACCATTTGGATTGTGTACATCACCTACAGTATTCCAGAAATATATCAATATAATTTTTAAACCGTTAGTAGAGAAAAAATACGTATTATTATATATGGATGACATAGTGGTGTTAGCAGAAAATTATGAAAAAGCACTCGAACATTTAAAAGAAGTGTTAAGCGTAGCAGAAAAGTTTGGATTACAGATAAAATGGTCGAAATGTCAATTTCTCTGCGAAGAAATAGAATATTTGGGTTTTAAAATATCGAAAGGAAAAATTTCACCGTCAGATTTGAAAACAGCAGCAGTACAAAAGTTTCCAGAACCAACAAATTTAAAAAAACTACAGGGATTTTTAGGACTAACCGGTTTTTTTAGGAAATTTATTAATAATTATTCGTTGATAGCTAGGCCATTAACAGAGATGTTGAAGAAAAACATGTCATTCACTTTTGGACCAGCAGAAAAACAGGCGTTTCAAGAATTAAAAAACAAATTAATAGAAAATCCAATACTAACTTTGTACAAACATAATACGGATACGGAATTACACACTGACGCGTCAAAATGGGGATTCGGCGCAGTATTGATGCAAAAAGATGACAATAACGTTCTTCATCCGGTAAACTATTATAGCAAAAAAACGTTATAGTAGCTATGAACTTGAGGTATTAACAATAGTAGCAGCGTTAAAGAAGTTGAGAGTTTATCTGCTAGGAATAAAGTTTAAAATTATTACAGATTGTGCAGCGTTTAAGCAAACGATGGAGAAGCAGAATATACTACCGAGGATTGCAGGTTGGGCATTGGCGCTACAAGAATTTGACTACGTATTAGAACACAGGCCAGGGAACAAAATGAAACACGCCGACGCTTTAAGTAGAAATCCGATTGTGTTAATCATTACAACCGAATTTATGGAAAGGATGAAATGGGCGCAGAGGAAAGATGAACATCTAAATTTAGTAAGAAAATTGTTAGAAGAATGCAAAACGTATGAAAAATACATAATAGAACACGGAATTATATATAAGAATGAGGAAGATGGTAAAAAAATATGCGTACCAAAAAATATGCAAGAGGAAATAATTAAGAATATACATGAGAAAGGACATTTTGCGAGTAGAAAAATGGAAGATTTAATTAAAAGAGAGTATGATATACCACGATTAAAAGAGAAAATTGAGAAATGTAGAAAAAATTGTATACAATGTATCCTCGAAGAGAAAAAGCACGGTAAGCAAGAATGATATCTTAATCCAATTGATAAAGACGAATTACCACTGGATACATATCACATAGACCACCTAGGACCAATGACAAGTACCACGAAAAAATATACATACATCTTAAGCGTAATTGACGCATTTTCTAAATATTGTTGGTTATATCCAGTTAAAACGACAAATGCAGAAGAAGTACTACAGAAATTAAATGTTCAGCAGGCCATATTCGGTAACCCAAGAAGAATAATAACCGATCGAGGAGCAGCGTTTACATCAAATGCTTTTAAAGATTATTGTGAAAGCGAGAAAATAATTCATTTACAAACAGCAACGGGTGTACCTAGAGGAAATGGTCAAATAGAGAGGTTGAACAGAATTATTATACCGGTGTTAACAAAGTTAACAACAGATGATCCAGCAAAATGGTACACATATATGAATACGTTACAACAAAATATTAATTCTACATTTCAACGAAGTATTGGAAGATCACCCTTTCAAGTTTTGATAGGCACTAAGATGAGAATAAGAACTGACATTGAATTAGGAGAAGCGTTAGAAGAAGAATATATGAACATTTTAGATGAAATGCGCGATGATATGCGACAGTCCGTACGCGAAAATATAATTAAAGTCCAAAATGAAAATCGGAAAACATACAATAAAAATCGAAAACAACCGGTTAAATATAAAATCGGAGAAATAGTGGCTATTAAAAGAACCCAATTTGGTAATCAACTTAAACTTTTTTCTAAATTTTTAGGTCCATATAAGGTAACGAATGTAGCATCGCACGATAGATATCAAGTAGAAAAAGTAGGAAACCATGAAGGACCCAAAAGTACGATAAGTACAGCTGAAAACATGAAAAAATGGCGAGATTTGGAAGCTGAGAGCAGCGAAGAAGAAGATTTCTTAGGTTTCACAGAAGAAGAAATGTTAGTTTAGCTGTTTTTGTTTTGCAAAAAAAAAAGATGTAAATATTTTTTTAAATTTAAAGATGTAAAATTAAAATATTTTTGAAAGTTAAAGATAAAAAATTAAATATTTTTGAAAATTGAAGATGCAATTTAAAGAAGTAAAGACTTTTAAAATTTAAAGATGAAAAATAAAAGATATAGAATTAAAATATTTTTGAAAGTTAAAAGATGTAATTTAAAGATGTAAATACTTTTAAAATTTAAAGATGGAAAGTTAAAATATTTTTGAAAGTTAAAAGATGTAATTTAAAGATGTAAATAATTTTAAAATTGAAAGATGATAAATTGAAATATATTTGAAAGCTAAAATATAATTTAAAGATGTAAATACTTTTAAAATTTAAAGATGGAAAGTTAAAATATTTTTGAAAGTTAAAAGATGTAATTTAAAGATGTTAATACTTTTAAAATTGAAAGATGAAAAATTAAAATATTTTTGAAAGTTAAAAGATGTAATTTAAAGATGTAAATAATTTTAAAATTGAAAGATGATAAATTGAAATATATTTGAAAGCTAAAATATAATTTAAAAAAAGTAAATACTTGTAAAATTTAAAGCTAAAAAATGAAATTATTTTTGAGTAGTAAATATGTAATTTAAAGAAGTTAATATTTTTTAAAAAATTTAAAAATGAATAATTAAAATATTGTTGAACGTTTAAATATGTAATTTAAAAAACTAAATATTTTTTTAAATTTAAAGATGTAAAATTAAAATATTTTTGAAAGTTAAAGATAAAAAATTAAATATTTTTGAAAATTGAAGATGCCATTTAAAGAAGTAAAGACTTTTAAAATTTAAAGATGAAAAATAAAAGATATAGAATTAAAATATTTTTGAAAGTTGAAATATGTAATTTAAAGAAGTAAATACTTTTTAAAAAGTTAAAAAATGGAGAATTAAAATATTTTTTAAAACTTGTAAAGTAAATTAAATATTGCTGAAAGTCTGAAAGATTTTTATAAGAAATTATAAGTAAATTAAACATATGTAAAAGAATAAAAAAAGAGAGAACGAACGTTAACGCATTTACGAGGTCGTAAATAAGGTCAGGACGGCCGATTGTAGGAATGCTATACCATGTAACCAATCGCGCACACAGTGTACAAACCGCTTAATTGCAGTGTTGCACATGCAGTGGTGAGATTGGTAACTACGATTTCGAATCAGCGATTGGTAATCATGAATATGGAAACTCTGTTGGTAGAGGAGACGAATGGACGGCCATTATGATATTGCTTCCAATATCTGCCACTCGTTTGGAAATTGTTGGGAATTATATCCCATTCGAATTATTTCGGACTCTTTCATGTTTAAAATAAAACAACGTATGAAATATGAACAGAAATTGTCTTACTTTTTATACGCAAATTTTATCATAATTTTATGTAGGATCAGTACAAATATATTGTATAATTTTTTTGTTGTTAAAATCTTAGAAATATTCATAAAATGTTAAATTCAAATACGATCTATAAAAAGTTCCCCAATCACTGGTTTAGTTCCTAAATTTAATTTATATGCTTTTTTTTTTTTTTTAATAAGAATTTTGATTTTGGGTGAAATATTTTTAAAATAAGATTTTATTTTAATTATCTGGAGTGGGGAAATTGTATAAATATTGAAGCATATTGCAAATAGTAATTATATGTGATTTATATTCAGTAAAGTGAAAACTTAAAAATGGCATTATTAAAAAAAAAAATCAATGAGTTAATTGCAGGCGTTAGTAGCATTCGATCTATGATAACATCTGAAGAAGCAATATTACCAGTTGATATCATCTTTTATATTGATAAATGTGATGACCTTATTAGTGAATTTAATAATATAATTAAAGTGGCTGTTTCACCCGGCACAAGAAGACATATAGAAAGCGAAATTGCTAAAACTTTATCATATCAACATATTTTAAAAACTAAGCTACGCGTAGGTGCAGGACATGGTAAAAATAATACCACTAAAACTATCGAATGGAATATTGTCAACTCAGCTTTTAAATCTAGAATTCAAACTGGGGTTATTTCAAATGTAATGCACAAGGATCCAAAAAAAATTCTAAAAGATGCTGAACTTTTATTTATACAAAACATTGAGAGTATTTTGAAAAAACACTCCACTGTTAAGATAAATGCCGCTTTTTGTGGAGAGTTTCTAATGCAGCAGAGGGATGAAGAAGTAAGAGATATAAAATATTTGTGCACCAACAGTCATCAATTAGATTTGAATTCAAATCTAGAAGAATGGTTTCAAAATAATATTGCACAATCAATTCTAACGCAACTTGAAGAATTTCAAGAGAGAAATAGTGGATGGGCTTTGCTATCAATTATTAATCTAACATTAAACATTAATAAGCATACACTATTAAATGCATCTTCATATATTAGATTACCAAAATATATAGAAAATAAAAAGGCTTGTGTTAATATTATGAATAATGACAATGCTTGTTTTGCATGGTCGGTAGTATCGGCACTTTATCCCCAAGCTAGTCAACGTGGACAAAACCAGCCATCCTCATACCCAAATTATGCTGAAGTATTAAATTTAAATGGAATTACCTTTCCAATGTCAATTAAGCAAATTCCATTATTTGAGAAACAGAACAGTGAAATTTCAATAAATGTTTTCACTTTGATTAGAAAGAGAGCATGTGGAATTAAAACAGTTACTGCTTATCAAAGTGCTAAGAAATCAGCTTCGAAACATATTAATTTGCTGCTATTTACAGAGGAATCTGATATCGGGGAAACTAATTCTGACGATAATAATGATGATGATTATGACGATTGGAATGTATTACCAGCCAATAGATACCATTATTGTTGGATAAAAAATCTTTCAAGACTTGTCTCATCTCAACTATCAAAACATAATCATAGGAAACATATTTGCAATCGATGTCTTCATTACTTTCGCACTATGGAAAAGCTGGTGGAGCATGAAATAGACTGTGGAACAATGAGCTCATGTAGAATCAATCTACCTAGTGAAGATAACAAAAATGTAAGTTTTAAGAATTATAAATATATGATTAAGAGCCCGTTTGTTATTTATGCGGACTTAGAGTGTATACTATATCCATCTAATGATGTAAATATTATTCCTAAACATGTACCATGTAGTGTAGGATATTATGTCAAATGTAGCTATGATGACACATTATCATTTTTTAAATCTTATCGTGGAGAGGATTGTATTGCATGGTTTGTGAGTGAATTAAAACAAATTGTTGAAGATTTACAGCTGATATTTTTATGTCCAATACCTATGAAACAGCTAACTGGTCAACAAAAACGTGGTTATGAGTTAGCAACAAAATGTCACATTTGTAAAAATAATCTTAATGATGGCGATCTAACAGGTCAATTTCGTGGTGCTGCACACTCAAAATGTAATATTAATTATAAAGATCAACATATTATACCAGTAATTTTTCATAATCTTAGTGGTTATGACTCTCATTTTATTATAAAAAATCTTGCAACAGATTTTCCGGGTGAAATAGATGTATTACCTATTAATAGGCAAAAGTATATTTCTTTCACGAAGAACATATCGAATAATTTTTTAAAATTATGTTTTATAGATTCATATAAATTTTTAAGTAAAAGTTTAGCGGGGTTAGCTTCTAATTTAGAAAATTTCCCAGAAGTAAAATCACAATTTCAAAATTTAACAAATTCAAAACTTCGGATCTTAACACGAAAGGGAGTATTTCCATATGATTATATTAATTCATTTAATAAATTTTCGGACACAACACTTCCAAATAAATCTGAATTTTTTAATAAATTAAATAATTCGGATATATCAGAAGAAGATTACTTACATGCTCAACAAGTGTGGACAAAATTTAATATAAAGAATTTGGGGGAATATTCTGATTTATATCTGAAAACGGATGTTTTACTTTTAGCAGATGTATTTGAACAATTCAGGCTTCAATGTATTAAAGTATATGAACTTGATCCAGCGCATTATTACACTCTACCTGGATATACTTGGGATGCAATGTTGAAGTATACCAAGATAAATTTAGAACTACTTACAGACATAGATATGGTGTTGTTTGTGGAAAGGGGTATTAGGGGGGATTAAGCCAATGCTCAAAAAGATATTCGAAAGCAAACCATAAATATATGAAAGATTACAATCCATACAAAATGAATAATTTTATTATGTACTTTGATATAAACAATCAGTATGGTTGGGCAATGTCCAAATTTTTACCATATGGAAATTTCCAATGGGTTCATTGTGTAGGAGGATTTGATGTTAATACAATTAGTGATACTTCACAAATTGGATACTTTCTCGAAGTTGATTTAAAATATCCAAATGAACTTCATAATTTACATCAAGACATACCCTTTTGCCCTGAACATGGTACACCACCCAACTCCAAATACCCAAAACTATTAGCCACAGAAAACGATAAATCTCGCTATGTAATACATTATCAATGTTTGAAGCATGCTCTAAAAAATGGTTTGGAGCTAGTCAAAATACATAGAATCTTACAATTTAGCCAATCACCATGGCTTAAACAATATATTGATTTAAATACACGGTTGAGGGCAGCAGCAAAAAATGAGTTTGAAAAAGATCTTTTCAAACTGATGAATAATGCTGTATTCGGTAAAACTATGGAGAATGTTAGAAAATATAGTATTGTTAAATTAAAAACAAAGTGGGGTGGTAGATATGGTGCTAATTCATTAATTTCAGCACCAAACTTTAAAAGTTCAACTATATTTGCCGAAAATTTTGTTGCTATAGAAATGAATAAGGTTGAAATAATGTTCAATAAACCAATCTATGTTGGCATGGCAATTTTAGATATCTCAAAAATTAAAATTTATGAATTTCACTATGAATATATGAAGCCCATATTCAAAGAAAACTGTACAGTATTGTATACTGATACAGATAGTTTAATTTATGAGGTATCATGTGATGACATTTATAACATAATAAAAGCAGACTGTCATAGGTATTTTGACACTAGCGATTATTCACCATCGAATATATGGAACATTCCCTTAGTCAATAAAAAAGTTTTGGGATTAATGAAAGATGAAATGTGTGGTAAAATTATTACTGAATTTGTGGGACTTAGATCAAAAATGTATGCAATTAGGGTTGATTGTGTAGATAAAGTAAAAAAATCTAAGGGTGTAAAAAGACATATAGTTGCTAATGAAATAACTGTTGATGATTATTTAGATTGTCTAAACATTGGACAAAATAAAATTGTTTCCCAAACTCTAATTAAATCAAAATGTCATAATGTATATAGTACAAAACAATCAAAAGTAGCGTTGAATCCTCACGATGATAAGAGATCATTAATTGAAAACTCACATCATACTTTGCCTTGGGGGCACTTTAGCTTAAGAAATATCAATTAATTTAATCGAATTTCAATTTAGAATAATATGTTACTCATATTGTATTTAAGTTAATAAATAAAAAAAAAATGTATTATAAAATATAAAGTTCAAAATGTGTTTTATTTAGAAATTTCTCTTTTATAATTATATAGCATTGGGTAAGTAGTAGTAGTAGCACATTTGTCAACGGTGTAAGCCATCTTTAATTGATTAGGTTGTGTTCTAGCAATAATTATGTCAACGAGGGACTGGGAAAATTTTGAGACAATATGTGAGCTTGTATCGAAAGAGCTTTAATGAGTTTTTAATGATTTGAATAGATCCAAAATACTGAAATAACTATTTCTAAGAAATTGATTTGTATGTAAAATAAAAAATGTGTGTGTTTAGAGATTGTATATATAAATTTAATTCAAAAATTTTTATTTAATTCAAAAATCTTTATTTAATTGTATGAAATGTAAATTATTAATATAAAAATGTTAATATAAAAATTTTCAATTTATTTAAAGTTTCTTCTTATTGCTGCGGCCATGGTATTGGTTGTCCTTCCATCAATTTTTAAGCAGAATGATTTGTTATTGGAGGTAGAATTGCACCAAAAACAATATGGTCCATAATTTTTTATGAAGTTTTCTGCACTTTCATTGCAATCAAATGCTGCGACTTCATAAAAAAGTGTGAAAGTTTCTTCTAAATTTCTTTGTTTTTTTGCCTCTTTGGCTTTAGAGAAACATGTTGCACACCATACTTTTTCCTGGGGGAATTCGTAGCACACCTCGTCGAATTCCCCCCTAACATCAAAATTATAATTTTTTAATTCAAAAAATTTATAAAAAAGATATATTGGCTTGCCGAGGTTATCGGCTTCCAATATCTGCCACTCGTTTGGAAATTGTTGGGAATTATATCCCATTCGAATTATTTCGGACTCTTTCATGTTTAAAATAAAACAACGTATGAAATATGAACAGAAATTGTCTTACTTTTTATACGCAAATTTTATCATAATTTTATGTAGGATCAGTACAAATATATTGTATAATTTTTTTGTTGTTAAAATCTTAGAAATATTCATAAAGTGTTAAATTCAAATACGTGAGAATTTTGATAAAAATTAAAATACATACTAAATTTATTAATTAACTGAAACATATTAAACCACAAAATGTTGTTAAAAAGTTAAATTATGGAAATTAATCAGAATTTTTAGAAATATTTATAAAATGTTAAATTCAATTATGTGGGAATTTTAATAAAATTTAAATTCAATTATGTGGGAATTTTAATAAAATTTAAATTCATACTAAATTTATCAATTATCTGAAACATATTAAACCACAAAAATGTTGTTAAAAAGTTAAATTATGGAAATTAATCAGAATTTTAGAAATATTTATAAAATGTTAAATTCAATTATGTAGGAATTTTGATAAAAATTTAAATTCATACTAAATTTATATATTTAAATTGAAATTTGTGATAAAACAATAAAATTTGAAAGTATAAAAGGCCAAAATATTGATCGAAATATATCAGTTTAAAAAGTGAATTTAGAGAAATATGTCTATGTCTACTTTAAAAAAATTAAAAAAAATTGGGGGTTTGAAACCAACTGTCCCATTGGCGAATTTGAATTTGAAAACTTATTACAATATAAAGAAGGCTGTAAAAAGGGACACCAAATTTGGTAGCAAAATTGTTCTGGACCTGGGGAAAATAGAAATTTTCCTACCCTCCCGCTATGACAACATGGATCTAGAAACTTTTAGAGATCTATCATCGGGAAATTATAGAATAATGAAAAAAAGCAACATCGGCAAATCAGCTGTTTTGATATTTACCAAAAAGTCCAACAAGAAAAAAAGTTGTGATACTGATGATGATGATGATGAAGCAGAAGCTAAAAACGAATATGAAAATGATGATGAATGCGAAGAAGATGATGATGGTGATGAGGATTAAGAAATTTTTTTTATATTTAACATTTCTATGTCTTTTTAATAAATAAAATTCTAAATGAAAATAGTTAAAAAATTTATCTCTTTTTATTTTTTTATAAGAAATTTTCATGTTAATTTTCAGGTTACGATTGTTAATTTGTTCCTATAAAAAGGAAAAATACTGCTAATGCGCGATTTAATTCAACGTTAGATTTTAAACTGTATCCAATCCGATCAACAACATAAATAAATCTTTAATAATATTGTCATACGACATAAGAACATGTCGCCCACAAAAAGCATTAGTTAGTGCTAACTGAAAATTTAAATTTTTATTATAATCAAGCTATTCAAGGTTTCCTAGTATAAATAAAAATAAATATAAAATGAAAAGTTTAAAGTATGTATATCTATTCATAAATTTAATCATCATATTTACCATATTTTTGGTGTGATACTCTTACAAATTTATAAGTCAAAGCATTTTGTATTTGTAACCTTACAAATTCAAGAAGTTAGATAACAACTAGCAAAATTTACATCATTTATTTGATATTTGGATATTATATTTGAGAATTAGTGTAGTAAGTAAAACTTTTATGGAAAATATGATATGGAAAAATTCTATTTCTTTTATTTCTATTAATTATGAAAAAAAATTTGTCATTTAATGAGCTCTATAGTGATATTGAAAAAATCAATTATTTTATATGTAAAATTTCATCGGATCCGATCCCATCCGATCGGATCCGATCTGGTCTGATCAGATCGACTGATTAGAGTATTAGGTATATAAAATCAACAAGTAGAACCCAACATCAGTCAGTATCAATTCAGAGGTAAATCATTAATAATGAATCAGAAGGTATTGAAAGAGTTGATAAAAACTCATAAAGCTTTGAAACGAAAATATGAAATTTTGAAAATTGGGGAAACTGCTAAAGGAGCTGAATTAACAAAAACTTTCCAGCCCATTGTAACACCCCTAAAAAAATTAATAGATGTGTTTGAACATGATAAGAACATAAAAGTGGAAATAGATCCTAAAGTAAAATTAGACAAATATGAATATAAACCGGAAAAGTTGAATTACGAAAGCTTTAAAACACTCACCCCAAATTCAAGACATAACATTAAATCATCAACACCGAATTCAACTCTCAAATATGACACCACAGATACTACCGATTATCAAACACCTGGAAAAAATAAAACTACATTGCAAACCCCTTTACTACTAAACTATTCTCAACATGATCAAACATATGGTCCTTCTTTTAATCATTCAAAGAATGTGTTAAAAATGGGTAAAAATCAACAAATCAAACGAAAAGGAATTATTAGCTACAGTTTATAGTAACATCAAAATTGCACCGGTTGCGAAATTCGAAGTTGGTGAATCAGTTCGAATAAGCAAGTTTAAACATGTTTTCGAGAAAGGTTACACCCCCAATTGGACTACCGAAATCTTAAGATAACAAAAAGGCAGCTGACCAATCCAACAACTTACTTATTAGAAGATTATCAAGGGAACCCCATTAGATGTGGATTCTATGAATATGAATTACAAAAAGCTAAAAATTCCAAAGTATATTTAATTATTATTATTATTATTATTTATTTTTCTTAGGGGCTATTTAACACTTAAAGGTTTTTCAAGCCCAAAGTTACATGATATCTTACTACTTATAAATTACTTAGGAGTACAAATTACATGTTAACATTACTGTAGTTCATTTTTAACAAATTTATAAGGTTTAGAAAAATTATTGATTGTTTCATATAATTATTTAACAAGTTTAAGTAAAAGTATGTATAATAGTATATATTTGTAACGATTAAGTTTAGTTTGATAATTCAGATTAATATTTTGTACAAAGGGAAATTTTTTTTTATAAATTTAAAATATAATTATTCATATAGGTTTGTTTGTTTATAAATACATTAATTTTTATTTATTTTTATATACACTTTAAATTTTTATTATAAAAATTATGTTTTAATACATATACAAAAAAATTTACTATATAGGTTTTGTTTGGTAATTAGTTTTTAATTTTATAGTTAGGATTATTGTTTAGATTTTGTTAAGAATTCCTATTTTTTTGATAAAGTTGATTATATTTACAGTGGAATCATGATTGTCTTCTTTTAAATAATCAAGGCCTTTTATGTTATGCGATGTCTTTTCATTAAGATATAGAGGACATTCTTCAAAAATATGTTTGATAGAAATATATGTATTGCTATCGCAATCGCATATAGGTGGATTAGTTTGTGGTCTTTTAAATAAGAAACTGTGGGTCAGATTTGAGTGTCCAATTCGTAGTCTTGTTATAATTATAGATTCTTTTCTGCTGAGATTATCTATATTTTTCCATTTAAATACTGATTGTTTTAGGTTTTTAAGCTTATTGTTATTAGGTTCGTTTTGCCATAAATTGTTAAAATTATCCCATATAGTTTTTTTAATGATGTAGTTATAATCTTTATAGAAAAACTTGTAATTATAAACTATGGGTTCGTTCGTCGATTCCTTTGCTAGCTTATCAGCTTTTTCGTTTCCACTGATATTAGCATGGCCCGGGATCCAAAAAAAGGATATACTATTATTATTTTCATGTACAAGTTCTTTAATTTTTTGTGTTAGAGGATGATTATGGGAGTAGCCTATTAGAGCTTGTAGACCACTTAATGAATCTGAGCATACTACAAATTGTTTTCGATTATAGTTCTGGTTTATGTATTGTACAGCTTTTTTAATAGCATAAAGTTCGGCAGAAAATATGCTAGTATGTTTAGGGAGATGGAATTTTTCCTCATGGTTTTCACATTTAAATGCACATCCAGTCTCGTCTTGGATAATTGATCCATCGGTGTATATTGGGATATGATTATTATATTTGGTTGTCATTTTTTCTTTAAAAAGTGACAAAAATGTGTAGTTATTTGTGTTTGCTTTTTTAAATTTATTTAATTCTATGTCAACGTTTAGGTTTTTTAGTGTCCAAGCAGGGATTTTATAGAATCTTTGTCTCGCAATATTTTCATTTATTATAATATTTTTATTAACTAATACATTTTTAATTCTAACAAAGAAAGGTTGATAAGTTAGTGGTTTGTTTTTTAGTTTGTCATATATGATTTGGTTTTTCATTAAATCTGTTAGTGGATGTTTGTTGTTTGCCAAAATTTTTGTACCATAAGACATTATTTGTTTATCACGTCGTAAGTCTAGTGGGATTTGTGCTGCATCAGCAAGTATACTTAAGATAGGGCTTGTTTTAAAGGCACCTGTTGCGATACGTGTTCCTGTGTTTAAAATAGGGTCGAGTGTTTTTAGGAGTTTTTTAGACGCTGAGCTGTATATGTAACTGCCATAATCAATAATTGGTAGTACAATAATATTCAAAAGTTTCAGCAGCATTTTGCGATCAGAACCATATGTACTTGAACTTAAGATTTTTAAAATATTTAATCTACTAGCAGCTCTAACTTTAATGTTTTTAATGTGTGCACTCCACTTTAATTTGGGGTCAAAGATTAGTCCTAGAAATTTATGCTGATCTACATATTTGAGTTTTTCATTTTCTATGTATAAATCTGGGTGGTAAATGTTTTTTCTCTTTCTAGAAAAAAGCATTGCTATCGTTTTACTTTTAGAAAATTTAAAACCGCTTATATCGCACCATTTTGTTAAAATATTAAGTGTATGTTGTATATGTTTTTGTAATTTTTTAATGTTATTACCTGATGTGAATAACGCTAAATCATCAGCATAAATAATGTACTTTACTGGTATTTTTATTAATTTGGTTAAGCTATTAATAGCAATTATGAAGAGTACTACACTTAAGACAGAACCTTGTGGGACACCATTTTCAATTAATTTTTCTTGCGAGTATATTTTACCGATTGCAACTTTTATTGTTCTGTCGGAAAGGAAATTTGAAATAAATTTTAGTATATTACCCTTGAAGCCCATTTTTATTAGTTCGTCTAAAATTAGTCTTTTCCATACCATATCATAAGCTGTTTCGATGTCGAAAAAGATTGATATAGTATTGTGATGATTTGAAAATGCAGTCATTATTTCGGACTCGAAATAAGAAAGATTGTCAAGAGTTGATCTGTTTTTTCGAAAGCCGGCTTGATATATTGTAATTAGATTCTTGTTTTCAAGTTCCCAATTTAATCGTGCACAAACCATTCTTTCAAAAACTTTACAACTACAATTTGTCAGGGATATCGGGCGGTAGCTTTTAAGATTTTTTGGGTCTTTATCTTTTTTTAAAATAGGAATTAATGTGGCTTTTTTCCAGTTTTTAGGGAATACTCCGTTGGCCCAAATATAATTATATAAATCGAGAAAATGATTTTTTCCATTTTCGTCGAGTTGTTTTAACATTTCGTAGTGTATTTTATCTGGCCCTGGAGAGCTACCCTTACAGCTGGTGAGAGCATTTTCAAGTTCTTTTTTAGAAAATTTCTGGTTATATTTTTCACCTGAATCAGGCGGGTAATATATTGGAGATTGTTCTACTGAATTTTTGTGTCTACGAAATTTTTCTGAATAATTTAATGTACTTGATATTTGTGCAAAAGAGTTAGCTAATTTTTCGGCAATATCTTTTTTGTCTATTGTTAGTTGGTCATTGTCAATTATAGACGTAATATTTTGTGATTTTTTTTTACCATTAATAGATCTGATCTTATTAAAGACTTCATTAGAAGAGGTATTTGTAGAAATTGAGTTTACAAACTGTGACCAAGACTTTTTCTTAGATGTTCTGATTAATTTTCGTGCGTCGTATTTGGCTTTTATAGAGTTTTTATAATTTTCTTCATTCATTGTTTGATTATATTTTCTAAATAATTTTTTTCTTTTTTGGATACTATCTTTAATTTCTTGGTTCCACCAAGGAACTGTTTTTTTTGTGTTATTAAAGTTAATTAAAGGAATTGACTGATCAGCAGCTGAAATTATAGCTGAAGTGAGAGATTGTTCATATTGGTCAATATCTAGATATTGTCCTTTTTCATATTTAAATTGATTTCTAAATAATTCCCAATTAGCTTGATTTATACGCCATTTATCTCGGATTTCATAGTTATTGTTTGTTGAAAAGAGTGGTAAAACAATAGGAAAATGATCGCTACTGTGAAAATCGTTATCTATAAACCAATCAAAATAGTTTTGTAAGATGGGGCTGCCTAATGTGATATCTATTGCGCTAAACGATTTGTACGAAAAACTAAAATGAGTCGGGTTACCATTGTTAAATAAATTTAGTAGGTTATTGTTTATTAATTTTTCGATAATTTTCCCTCTTTTGTCTGTTTTATTAGATCCCCATAAATTATTGTGACTATTAAAATCACCAAGAAAGAGGAACGGGCAGTCAAACTTATTTATTATGTTTTGTAGATCATTGGGATTTATATTGTCTGTTCCTGGTAGATATAGGTTGCAGACTATGAATTTAATAGGATAGAACATTTTTACAGCGACAGCTTGGAGACTAGAATTAAGATCTATTTCCTCGCATTCAAAATCAGAATTTACTAAAGTTAAAACTCCTCCGTGAGCGACAGTTTCCGAATCTATATTTTTATGAAAAGCTTTAAAATTTTTAATATTAGGGTTATGATTAAATTTAAATTTAGTCTCTTGGAGACAGCAAATAAATGGTTTATATTTATTTATTATTAGATTAAGTTCGTCATAATGAGAGTATAGACCATCACAATTCCACTGTATAATACTATCCATTATTAGATAAATCTTTCATTGACTCTGAGTCGCTGATACTTATGCTACTATTACTTGTATAAATGTTATTATCTGTATAATTATTATCTGATTTTAATTTTTTTGTGTTTTTTTTTTCATTTTTTTTTAATTCTCTTTTTTGTTTTTTATTTACATTTTTAGATATGATAATTTTATTATTACTTAATACCTTTGTTTTGAATTGTGCTGATTTTGATGTTGTTGCTTTAGTTGTGTTATGATTTGTTGGTTTTTTTTCATTTTTTTTTAATTCTCTTTTTTGTTTTTTATTTACATTTTTAGATATGATAATTTTATTATTACTTAATACCTTTGTTTTGAATTGTGCTGATTTTGATGTTGTTGCTTTAGTTGTGTTATGATTTGTTGGATCTATGTTTATGCTTTCGTCTTTTTGTTCTATGGCTTCTGATTTACAGGTACATTTACATGTACATTTTTTTAATGAGGAAGATACTATTTTTGAAAGCGGTTGTGTGAAAGGAAATCTAATGTTATACCGCCTTACTGCTTCTCTAACATCGACTTTTTCTTTAATTTTTATTGTTTTGATTTCTTTCTCTCTTATAAATCGGGTGCACATTTTGGAGAATGCATTATGATTTTCAGAGCAATTAAGACATTTTTGTGGTCTGTCACATTTTTCATTTTCATTAGTTAGATGATATTCTTCGCTACAATTTGAACACATTTTTGTGTTTTTGCAATTGTCTGTGAGATGATTGTATTTTAAACAATTGAAACAGCGTAGCGGGGGTGGTATATATACTCTTACGTTAAATTTTTGGTATCCTACATGTATTTGTTCGGGTAAGTTGGTAGTTGCGAATTTTAGTATATATAAACCGGTTTCTTCAAGTTTTTCTCCCATTTTTTTCTTGAACCGCCTGATTTCTATTATATTTTGGTCTTTCATCTCTTCCAGAATTTCTTCATCTGTCATGTATTTAAAATCTAAGCAGAACACAACGCCTTTTGTTTCATTCATTGTTTTATGTTCTTCTACAATTACGTTAATTGTTTGTTGGATTTGTGAAATTTTAATAATTTTTTCAGCTTGAGATGTGTTTCTTGTTTTTATTAAAACAGTGCCGTCCCTTAGTTTTATGCAGTTTTCTATATCTCCAGCAACGCTCATAAAAACTCTTTTTAATAAAAATGGTGATACCGTACTCATGTCTTTTCCAGCATCAGTCCTTTTCATAATTAAATGTTTCTGGCACTCTATTTTGTTATTTAAGGTTTTAGTTTGGTCGAATTTTACAATATTATTTGTAAAATTCAATAAACCGGGGTCACCTGGTGGGGGGCCACGATCCCCCATTATGGTTAGATAATGATACTGTTTCACAGAGTTATTTATTCACTTTTATTATAAAATTTTTAATTAAACTATATTAAAAAGATTTTATCACTTTATTTTATTGTTATCTTTTCTCGATTTTAATTTATGTATTTTTTTTTTTTAATTTATTTAAAGTTAGCTAGTAATTTGGAAAATATAATTAAATTATACTATTAATTACCGACTACTAGTTGTCTGCTCACTTCAACAGTGGAGAGAGAACTGAGTATATTTAATTGAAAAATCATCAAGACCAAGGGTGATAAAGTTTTTGTGAAATGGCTTGGATTTCCCCCCCCCCCCGATCAAAATTCATGGATAAGCAAAAAAGATATATTGTAGTAAGGCTGAGAGGGAGAGAACTATATTTAATAAAATATCATGTAGAATTTAGTTCTTCACCAATTTAGTTCTAGAAAATCTATATATCAGATCACATTGTTCTAAACTAAAAAATAAAAATGAGTGATAAAAAACAATTACTTAATGAGGACCAAAATATGGGAAAGGTTAAGGAATGTAAATACAAACAATTAGCTTTCACGCCGAAATCATGTTTTACATGTCCGAAGTATGAAAAACCATCATCATCATCATCATCAAAGCAGCAAACAGATAAACAATCTTCAATCTCATATAAAAAAATGTAATTTTTTTAAAGTAAATAATAAAACATTGTTGAAGCTACAAAATTAATTTTTATTTATTTCAAGTATATTTCATAAAGTATAATTTTTAGGATATATCCATGTTAAAGGTTTGTTTCAATTTTTTAATCTCAATTTTGTGGGGTGATTTATATGTTGTATCAAACATTGTAATTCTCTCAATTTCACCATTACTCAAAAGTCTTTGACTGTCAACTTCCATATATTCCAAACATGAAATCTTCAATGATTTTCTATGGAAATTACTGTCATAGGCACATCTCATTCTGATTTCTTTTTCATTATTGCCATCCACATATTCAAGCTTGAAATGACGATAGAAAATATGTTCACTCTCGAATACACCAGCGATTTCTTTTTCTTTTCTAATTAAATCCAATCTAAAAGCTTCAATCGCTTCATCAACTGTAACATAAGCAGGAGTCTGATCTTGACTCATATCAGAATGATTTTGATCTGATTCTATATCTATTATCGTTACCGCTGTCGTTGTTGCTGTTGTTGTTTCTTTTATGTATATTATGGCATCTTCGGGGGAATTTACATGTTTCAGAAGTTGTATAGATAAGCTTACTCGAATTATTTCATTACTTGGTAATACAACGTTGAATGTAACATTTCCATTTTGAGACTCATTTAATTGTATATCAGCTTTGGGGGGCTCATATATTTTAGCAGGAGCCCCATTGATACTAATAAGCATTAAGTTTAAAATATAAATTATTATTAATTTCTCCATATTGTACAGGATGTTAAGTCTTCAATGATATTTTGTATAGTGAAATTAATTTGATAGTGAAATTAATTTGATAGCTTATTTGTTGTTCAACTCCCGAGCCTTTTGTTGTTGTTGTATGTGTTCGGTATAAGAAGCTCTAAAATTTTCCACCAATACTAATAAACCTAATACATCATCATCTGTAAGTGAATCATTTTGCTCTGTCACGTAAATCATTTTTACCGCATTCAAATTGTTTATTAAGTTTGTAAGCCTCTCTCGCATATATTTAGCATTTGTAGCATTAAAGGTTCTTTTTATATCCTCTAATTGCAGTAGAGCAGTATTAAGCTTTTGTATCAATTCTGATTTTTTATCTAAAACTTTTCCATACTTAGATGTTGTGAGAGATCGTGATTCCATAGTTATATATTCCTCTTTCTTTGAAAGAAGTTCCCAATCATTATCTCCCGCGAATGGACACTCATTTGGAAATTGATTTACTTGATTAATTTTCCTGTTATCAATAATTTCACCAATTATTGCAATATCACCACCCAATACTTCAATTTTAACATGCTGCCAATCAAGAAATTTAACCCCCCAATTCATATATGATGGTAATGCTTCCCCATTTCGCGCAATTAGTAACAGAACTTTTTCACCATTTTCTGGTGTTGCCCAAATCTCTAACACGCTGCCAAAAATTTTTGTAGAAACTATTTTAAAAGATCTCCATTTCCTAATACAAATACAATATTTATGCGCATGATATATATTTTCACACCAAAACATCTTCACTCTATCTAAGTCAATTATTTACTGACATTAAATTTAATTGAATTTGAATAATAGTCTATTAATTTCATAATATTACGTTTTCTAGCATATTCAACTACACATGCACATGTATGCATGCATTCACATTTTATTTGCTTGCATGTGTTTGTACTATTTGGAAATCTTAGATGGAAATCAATTATTAATTCCTTATGTTTGCCAAATAAAACACTATTATATTTTTCTAAAAAATCTGGTATCCAATTATAGTCCAACATTATTGTTACACCTTAACTACAATACTGAAAATCATTATTTCACAACATCAAGCAATCGTTGAAAATAAATTTTCATGGGTTGTTTAACAACAATTCTTTCTTTTTATTTTGCATATATTGGTGTGTATCAACAGTTCTACAAAAATCTTCCACTTTAATTATTTCTTTCCCCAAAAACTTTATTTGTGGATTTATTTTCATTATTTCCCCCTTCAAAAAGTTTATTTGCTCTTTTAAGTCATTTATAGAATCTTCACACTCTCTTTTTACTTTATCAGTTTCATTATCAGCATACTGCTTTGAAACAGCATCGAAATTATCTATTGGGTCTGCAACATTTATAATTCGTTTATTTTTCAAATCATAATCACCTTGAGACGTTAAATTAAAGCCTTCCCCACAAGGACCTTTTATTAATAATGAACTTCTCTCTCTCCACTCATTAGAACGTCCAAATTTATCAATTACCATTTTAGGAATGGTAAAATTTCAGTATAAAGCCTATCTAATAAATAAATAAATACAAAAAATATTTTTTCAACCTTTATTAGTCATTCTCAAATAAAATTTCATTAGTTTTAAACAATGATTCTCATTAAAGATGATACTAATACATGAACATGTGTCTGGTCCAGTCGTAGCACTATTTGAAGACCATACGCAATTTTCAAAATGTTGGCCATGAATTGAATACTTCATTTCTTCATTTATGAATCTTTCCAACATCTTTACATATGTCTCAAATTCCTCTTTGTGCTCATCAAGCAAATAATCTTTATATTCATATAGAAACTTATTAACACATATTAATTTATTTTATGTAATGATGAAGTTGGTGTTTTATCCTCCAAATCAAGCTCACATATTGTCTCAAAATTTTCCCAGTCCCTCGTTGACATAATTATTGCTAGAACACAACCTAATCAATTAAAGATGACTTACACCGTTGACAAACGTGCTACTACTACTACTTACCCAATGCTATATAATTATAAAAGAGAAATTTCTAAATAAAACACATTTTGAACTTTATATTTTATAATACATTTTTTTTTTTTTTTTATTAACTTAAATACAATATGAGTAACATATTATTCTAAATTGAAATTCGATTAAATTAATTGATATTTCTTAAGCTAAAGTAACATGTCGCCCACAAAAAGCATTAGTTAGTGCTAACTGAAAATTTAAATTTTTATTATAATCAAGCTATTCAAGGTTTCCTAGTATAAATAAAAATAAATATAAAATGAAAAGTTTAAAGTATGTATATCTATTCATAAATTTAATCATCATATTTACCATATTTTTGGTGTGATACTCTTACAAATTTATAAGTCAAAGCATTTTGTATTTGTAACCTTACAAATTCAAGAAGTTAGATAACAACTAGCAAAATTTACATCATTTATTTGATATTTGGATATTATATTTGAGAATTAGTGTAGTAAGTAAAACTTTTATGGAAAATATGATATGGAAAAATTCTATTTCTTTTATTTCTATTAATTATGAAATTTTTTTTGTCATTTAATGAGCTCTATAGTGATATTGAAAAAATCAATTATTTTATATGTAAAATTTCAGAAATAAAAAATTAAATACATATTAGTTTAGATTTTTTCAGCATATATTTTTATTAAATGCATACAGATTCTCCTTCAAAAGACTTTTAAAATGTAAATTCTACTTGAATAATATTTTGTATGGAATGGACTCCTACTGTTACTTAAAATATGAATTTATATTAAACGTTTTAAATTTTGTTGATAAAACTCTTTCAAAAAATGTTTGTATTATATAAAATTATGAATAGAAAAACCTTTTAACAAATTTTTATATATTTTGACACTTATTGAATGATAAAATATGAATTCAATTGATATTTCAGGTAAATATTCATGTAGGTTTCATACAATTACAAATCTTCTTACATTTTGTTTGGAAAGTTATTGATGGAAATATAAAAAAAAAACAAATAATTTAGATAAAAGAATATTTTGAATTAAATACAAAAATAATTTATTAAATATTAATAATCATTTTTTTCCATTCGATAGCTTTAGTGGAGCGAAGATTACTCCAGTTTTTTGATGATGAAGACGAAAGAAAAAAATTATTGGCTATTAATACTAATGAAACTGTAAAACCACTTTTAAATTTGTTTTAATAAAATTATATTAATATATTATAACGTTCGTTAGCTTATTCAATATTTGCTTCCATTAATTCTATTAGAATCATCTTCTGCTCCTTGCTTACAGTTTTACCCTAAGGACGACACATTTAAAAAATACTTTTATGTTGAATTCTTTAAAATATTGTTTTTACTTACTCGGGATACTGCTGGTTGCGACATAATTATAATTTTATACAAATCTATTAGCATTATAACATTTTTTAAAAACATTATATTTCGTGAAATATTTTACAATTATTAAAAAAAAAGTTGTAATAATAATATTTAATAATTGTAGAATATTGAAAAAAATATTTTACGAAATATAATTGTATTTAAATATAGAAAAATCTTTATTCCTTTTAATGCTATTATTTACCTTTTCAAAATAGCTATGGAGTTTTTGAAAGTTAAACTGCGAGAATTGGGAATTAAAGTTTCCCATGAAACACTTTGGGAAAAAATAATTCCAAACTGCGCGAATATGTCAAAAACTCCCAATTCCTAATTCACTGGGAATTACCGGAATAGGGCCACAGGTATATAAAATTGTGGATCAGCTAAATTTAAACCATTTAAATGATCCAAATTAACAAAATTCATTTTTTCAGATGGCAGTTCATTGGTTAAATTTGGAAATACGAAAGCATCTAACTTTAATTCGAAATTTTTATTGTATTGTGAATATAATGTAAGTAAAACTTTATTTTTTACTGTACCAGCAGACGTTTGTCCTATACCTGTGACATTTAATAACGTTTTAATTTTTTTTAATTTTAGATTTTGAACTACGTGTTCTGTGACAAACCTAGCTTCAGATCCTGGATCAATCAATGCTCTATAGGTCTGGACGTTTCCGCTGGGGGATAAACAATTAATTAATGCTGAAGCTAATAGTACCATTGACGTACTAAAAATTTTTGAATAATAATTTTGTATTGTATTTCTATTTTGACTGGTACCGGATGTACCAATATATGTATCAGAATTTGTGGGTTGAAAACCAGGACTATTGTTATTTGTATTGGTATTAATTAAATTATATTGAACCATACGCTGTGAATTGTAATTTCGATTTTGATAATTGTTTTGTACATTTTGTGTAGAATTAAAATGTAATAATGTGTGATGTCGTTTGTTGCATGTGAAACAATTTTTTTTGCTAGGACAATGTGGCTTTATATGATTATAAGCCAAACAGTTTGTACAGGGTGAGAATTTTTGAATAATTTCTAGCCGCTCTTTAGCATTCATTTTTAGGAATTTTTCACACTAATAAATCTGATGAATGGCGTTACAAATACGACATATGTGAGTAGAATTTGTTCCAATATGAAAATTTTTATTAACCTCTGAATAATTTATAGGTTGATTTATATTATTTATTTTATTATTTTTTTTAGAAAATGACTGAGTTTGTTCAACCGATTCTAGTGTTCGAAAACGAGTTTCTAAAAATTTTCGAAAACTTTCAAATGCTGCAGGAAGTTTGCTACCAGCTTGAAATTCTTCCCACAGTTGCTGAGTGTTAGGTGGTAACTTAGCAGCCAACATAAAAACTAAAATTGCATCCCATGAATCCACAGGGATTCCTAAATTTTTAAGAGAATGTAGACATTCTGTTGAAGTGTCTAGAATTTCTTGAATTCCCGCAGCAGATTCGAAGGAAATATTACGTAAGTTGAATAGTATTTTTAGTTGCGTATTAACTAATACCCGTTTATTTTCATATCTTTCAGTTAATATCTTCTACGCCGATTCGTAATTCGTTTCTTCGATGGAAATATGCTGCAGAAGCCGAGCAACTTCACCTTTGAGTGAAGTTTTTAAATAATGAAGTTTTTGAATAGTTGGAACCGAGGTATTTAAATGAACAAGTGAGATGAATAAATCAGCAAATGGTTTCCAATGTTCATATCCACCAGCGAATGGTGGTAATTCAATCTGACGTAATTTCAATTCACTAGGCTTGTTGTAATTCACCACTATAATCTAAGTAAGTGTCTTTTAATGGATTATAAACTTCTTTATTTAAATATTTTTCTCTAAAAATACCGTTCTCTTCTGGCGCAGCTAAGATTTTTACATGAAGAGTTTTGGCATCATTAAAATTGGTTTCAAGTTCTCGTAAACGCGTATTGATATAAGCAGCGCGACATTTTTTTGCTTCAGTTTTAGCAAACGATAGTGCAGTAGCTTTAATTTGTCCGTATAAATTTTCTACGTATTCAATACCACCATTCATGGGATGCAATTTTAGTTTTTATGTTGGCTGCTAAGTTACCACCTAACACTCAGCAACTGTGGGAAGAATTTCAAGCTAATGTTTTTGCCATTGTAAATTATGAATCTTTTTTTTATATTATTTAAATAAAAATAAATTTAAAAATGTAAATTTGTATATTGATAAAAAAAAAATGTAAAATATACTATTTATTTTTTGTTATTATATATTATTATATTTGTATAACATTAATAAAAATAATTATATGAAATAAAAGTTAATAAAACACCAAAATTTATATTTTATTTATTATTATATTTTGAATTTTTTTTTTTTTTTTTTTTTCAAGATTAAGATTTTTTAAATTTCAGGAACAAAAAATATTCTAAATTTCAGGAACTAAAATATTATAATTTTCAGGAATAATATTGAAATTTTCAGGAACATACAAAAAAAAATTTCTTTTTTAGATTTCAGAAACCAATAAATTTAAATTTTCAAGAACAATAATGAACGTTCAGGAACACTTTTTTATAATTTCAGGAACCAATTTTTAAATTTTCAGAACGAAATATTTAAATTTTCAACTGAATTAATATAATATTTTATGTTGTTAGTAAAATATATATATTTAATTTTTATTTAATAAATAATATTGTTTTGTATCAAAATAAATTCTCATAAATGTACCAGTAACATGCGACGTGCGTTTTTCAGTACAAAATAAAAAAATATTTTTTCTTGTTAGTTTATAACTTTCTTTCTTCATATAACATTAAGCGCGCGTTATTCGGTATATATGAAAAAATTCTAACTTTGATATTTTTTGGCGGCTTTTGATACAATTATTGTATGAATTGTGTGACGTAATTAAAAACGGAAAAATAAAATGAAAAGTAGGTCAAATATTAAAACAGCTGTTTTCTATATGAATTTTAACGCGACGGTAAATCCATACAATAGAAAAACACTATGAATTATATTTATTTATTTATTTATTTCATTTAATCTACCGATATTTTATCATACAGATTTTTACAATTTTAAAATATAACAATTTAAAAAAAAACTTAGATTTATTTTAATTTTTTTATTAATATCTTATGAAAGTTTCAAAAAGAAAACATATATATATTACTAAATATAAAAAGAAAAATTACTGTAAAAAGTAGAAAAAGAAAATGTAATTAAAAAAGTTCTTTCACCATAGATATAAACTTGTCCCTAGAACATGAGATATCAATCGCACCATACACTGAGTTAAATTTCGAAATACATTTTGTAATGGGCTCATGTTGGCCATAATTGGTTCTATGATGAGGAGGATAAAAAATTGAAACAATACGTAGACTACATGGTTTATATAGATTACAAAACATAGCGCTTATATCATTACAATTTATACTATTACATATAACATCGCGAACAAAAGTAACACAAATTATTTGATTAGTTTGTATTCTTTTTTTTCCCCGGCACTTTTAGGTCAATGCCTTATTTTTAAAATACTGTTTATTGTATGCACTTGAATTATTTTCCCGACGTCACGATGACGAAACTCCCTTTGTCTATACAATTAATAATTTTGTATCTTACAAAATTATAATTTTTTTTTTGTCTTTTAATAACAATTTTTAATTATTTATATATATATTATGATTTAACTTTGATGCACTTTTCTATGTAATATATAAATTTAGAATTTTAAATTTCACGATCTCTTATATATAGATTTATATATAAATTATTTGAATTTATATTTTATAACATAGGTATATATTATATGTAGGATTTAAGTTTTATGTGTTTAATATATGTATAATATAACTGACCTTAGTTAATCATATATTATGATCTATGATGATACTTGATCTTTTTTTATGGTGTTGATGCCAACGGTATGTGATGATCCAGTTACTAACGTAGTTGCTGATGATCTTGTTTTATTAGATGAATGATTGATGATTTTGATGATCCAGTTGCTATTAACGCTGCTGATGATCTTGATGATTCTGCTATTGAATTAACTAATTGATAATTTTGATAATTCAGTTACAATTAACGCTGCTGATGATCTTGACGATTCTAATTAGAATTATCTAATTTTTGTTTTTTCACACGCGTTACTAAATTATCTCGCGTATATATGAAAAAAAAATTTTTTTATAAATTCGCGCCAAATACTTTTTCAAAATCTTTAATGGATTCCGTTCGATGGACCAAATGTTCGAGTCAGATTTAAAGTGGACTGTATAACTTTTTATGATGACTTTGAACTCGAATCTAATATTTTAATTTTACCACTAAAGTTTAATTAAAAGAAATAAAAAGCGATATATTTGTACGGTTTAAACGTTATAATAATATTTATTGATTGATTAATGATTTTATGTAAACTCTATAATTTTCTAAGACGAAAGAGCGAGATTTTTAAGTTGTACAGGAATTTATAACATTTCAAATAAAATTTAAGTTACGTTATTTTACATTAATATAATACATTTTAAAAATATAATTGATTGTGGTGAATTACGTTTCCCGCTGTTCCCTTTATAATGTTCTCCATATTGGATATAAGTTAAATGAAGTTAGCCACATCTTAAATGGTCGTTCATGACCCGATCAGCTGTTTGATGTGTCAATCAACATTTATTATTTGTTTTACGTATATACGTGTTTGTTAGTAATTAATTTTTAAAAAAATTTTTGTTTTATATATGTATTTCATTCAGTTGCGCATTGGCATTGCTGATGATGGGTGATAGTTTCACTTGAAATGCATTCAATTTTAATGTTATTAAAAGTTTAAATAAATTTAATTTTTTTTAATAAATATTTTTGTGAAATCAATAAAGGTTTAATAAATATAGTAAATAAATAAGATTTCACGTTCGTTCAAATTAAAATTTAAATGGTGTAACATGTCAACTATTAATTTACTAAGATCATTAACTTCCAAACAACAATTATATTCGTTGGTGAATCACATCCAGAGAGGATAATAACCACAATCCACAATTTAGTAAACAGACCTTCATTTGACCTTTAAATGGCATTCATTTTGAAATCAAACGGAAAAATATCAATTTAAAATATATCATGTAATACCCACTGAAGCGCATAAGCCTTATGTATCACTTATTCGTAATGGATGACCATAACAAATACATTAGTCATGTCCGCTTAGCATAAGGTATACACATAAGGGACATGAAATGTTTATTTTTTTTTTTTTGAATATATATTATATAAAATAAATTTACATTTAAATTTTCTATCTGATTTCCTGTAAAATTGATTTCGTTCAAAACATTTTGAGTTTTTTCTTTTTTAGCTAATCTTCGACAATGTGTCTTTGAAAAATGTTCTGCCGTTTTTTCTATAAATATTAAACGATTAAATTAATACAATTTTTTTTACAATTATTGTACTGTAGTAAATTTAAGGAAAAAATGTAGAAACAAAACCTCACGTTTATTAATTATAAAAATTTATCAGAACGTTATAATAAAACAACACTTATTTGTTTATTACTTAATTATATTATACACAAGCCAAGCACAAAATGATATTTAAAAATTGCCAAAATGAAATGACACATACAATTACAGAAAATAATTTTAATATCTAAACGTTATGTAGTGTATATTAGCTTAGACGTGTTTGTTGCTAGCTCCGGTTTTAAATTATTTTTGCTGCTTTTTGCTCATCCATCATTTTTAAATTGTGTGGTTTCTGCTGGATCCAGTGTTGGCGCGTCGCTGTTTGCCGAAGATTTTGCACATTTTTGTCCTCAAAACTGAAAAATTAAGGTATTTATTTTGTTGAATTCCTTGATTTCAACAATAAAATCAAGAAACAGCTGTTTTCACCGTTCTGTTTTCCATTAAATAGCTTAAGTCAAGTGTAAAAAATTGTTCCATTTCTATTGTCATCTCGTTTCCATAAATTAATAATTTTGTCATCATTAACAATTTGGCACCTGTTCAAAATTTTATTTATTTGCGCCTAAAACTCTGCAAATTGCAATAAAAATGGGTGATGAAGAAAGGAAACTCAGAAATCGAGTGGGAAGTAATAGCAACATTTTGAAGACTAACATCGGTTCAAATTCTCCATCTCAGATTAGAGAAAATTAGGAAAATGTTGTTAAATTAATTGAAAAATTAACAAAGAGATTTGATAATTTTGAACATACAATTGAAACTTTAATTGACAACAAATTAAAAAGTCTAGAAGAGAGAATAAATTTAAATATTAATGATATGATGTGTTCCATGAAAGCTAATATTGATGCTTCGAATGACAAAATAACAACCATGGAGAATGAATTCAATTCCAAAGTCAGTTTTTTGGAGTGCAAGATCGAAGAACTAGCTATATGTTCCATTACTGAACCCCAAATTGTTTCCGTTGATGTTGAAATGCGAATTGACAATTTGGAAAGACTTACACACTGTAGTGATTTGATCATTAATGGTATTCCTAAATTAAAAAATGAAAATTTGTCCCAATTATTCAATTTAATTAGTGAAACCATTGAATTTAATGGTGATTCCAGTGTTTTGGCATCCATTTTTCGAATTCCAAAGGGGGCTGTGTTAGCGAAGTTTATGTGGCCATCTGTCCGAGATGCATTTTTATTTATTTTATTTATTTATTTACCAAGCAAGGTACATTTAATTATACAAATACAATTATTATATTATATTAACATTTACAAAAATGATAATAATAAAAAAAATTATAAATTATTTACTTATTACTATTAACAAAAAATAATGTTTCTTAATTATAAACTTAAGTTTAATTTAATTATTTATTTATTTAACAATACAAAATCTAAGATTATAAAATACTTAGACAAAATAAATTGTAATAAACTAGGGTTGATATGTATTAGAAGGGAAGTAAAAAAATGGGGATATTAAGGGATATAATAGTAATTTGATTATTTCAAGATGTTGCGAAGCCTGGATTTGTAGGCAAAATTAGATATAGTTGGTAGGTTCATTTATTAGATATATTGATAGGTTCATTTTTACCATATTCCGTACGATGAGCAGAAACCTTAAGTAGGGATGTATGTCTTGTTTGTCTTATGTCATTGTTAAGTATTATCCTGTTAGATATAAAACTAACGTTTATGTTGTTATTCAACACATCGAGAGTATAACAAGCTACTAGTAGGTCGCGTCTAGAGGAAAGTGAAGTCAGTTCAAGTAATTTAAGTCTAGAAAGGTACTTTGGTAAATTATTATAGTCGTGTGGGTCGTGCAGGTCCCGAAGAGCGAAAAGAAGAAATTTTTTTTGAATAGACTATTCTATCACTGTGCACCTGGAAATATGGTAACCAAATCGGACAGGCATATTCAAGAATTGATCGTACTAAGGTGCAATATAAGGATTTAGTCACCCACACATTTTTAAACTCTTTGGCTCTTCTTTTAATAAAACCCAGCATTTTATTGGCTTTGGAAATGATACTGTCATAATGAAGATTAAAATTCAGCTTACAGTCCAACAAAACCCCGAGGTCATTAATTTGAGTTACACGGTTAAGTTGAGTACCATTTAAATCGTAGGCGTGTATAATAGTAGTTTTCTTTCTTGAAAAACTAATGACGTGACATTTACTAACATTAAGGTCCAACTTGTTAACTCTACACCAGCTCTCAAGTATTTTTAGTCTACTTTCTAAATATTGTACATCAGAAAGTTTAGTTATTATATAATAAATTTTAAATCGTCAGCATACAAAATATGTGGAATGTCAAATAATATTTCAGATAGGTCATGGAGTAAGATATTGAATAATAGAGGGCCAAGGTGGCTACCTTGAGGAACACCTGAAGAAACTGATATTTCTTTGGAAATAAACCCTTGAAATTTAACCGATTGAGTTCGACCACTGAGATAAGAAGTGATCCATTTTAAAAGTGGGGTTGCCACTCCGATTTTTTTCAATTTAGAGATAAGGATGCTGTGGTCAACACGATCAAAAGCTTTACTGAAGTCAGTGTAGATAGCATCAATCTGGTGACCTTTTTCCATGTTAATCAGCACTTCAGACGTAAAAACCATTAGATTAGTGGTGGTAGAGCGAGCTTTTCTGAAACCATGCTGTTGCTCGTTGAGTATTGGATTGATAATTGACGTCATTTTATCACATATAATTTTTTAAATATATAAAGTTTAAGCAACTAAATGTATCACATATTGGGTTTAATGATAATAGTAGGATATACATAAACGAGAGCTTATCAAGAAAAACAGCGGAATTAACTAAACTTGCTAACACTTTTAAAAAGGGTCTTTAAATATTACACACTTAAAGGACATCTTTATATTGTGAAAAAAGAAAACGATAAATCGATTAAAATAACATCAAAAAATCAATTAATTGCAAGTGAAAAACCCACAACTAATACGCCTAGAAAATTTCGGAGCCGGCTAATGATAATGATATTTCGTAATTTATGCATCGTATTTTTTTTATAATCATTTATTTTTATTATATTTCCTTTTTATTTTTAATTCGTAATAATGTCAATGCTCTCATATTTAATTTTAAATTTAGGTAAAGTAGAATGTTTGTTAAATATTTTTATTATTAGTGCTTTAATTATTTTATTATGTTTACTATGGTCAATTTCACTCAAATATGTTTTAATATTAATTCTGAACTTTTATCTTAGAAATGGGGTGTTGTTAGAATGGTCTTGCAAAATTTATTTATCTGTCAAGCCATGCTATATTTTTAATCATGGTTAATGCTAATTATGGCAGCAATGTGGGTGTTCCTTCAGGAAACTTGTCAATTCCCAACATAATATTAAAATCTAGTGTAAAAAGAAAGGATGCGTTGAATATATGTCACGTAAATATACGAAGCTTGTTCCCAAAAATAGATGATATAAGTAGTGCTGTTTTTAATTCCAATGTGCAAGTTCTAATGATTTCTAAAACCTGGTTAAATTCTGATATAACATCAGATATGGTTAAAATTTCAGGATACAAATTGTATAGAAATGACAGATCCGTTATTAATACTGATGGTAGCACAAAAATTGGTGGTGGTGTTTCTATTTATGTTAAATGTGGTATAGCAGTTAAAATCTTGTGTCAATCTTACCAAATTTATGGATTGGAATATTTATTTATTGAGTTAAAATTTGAACATGAAAGAATTTTATTAGGGTGTGTGTATTTCATCAGTTGAAAGGTTGAAATATCTTAATGATGAACTAAAAAAACTTTCACCTCAGTATGAACATATTATAATTGGGGGTGACTTTAATATAAATATTCTGGACGATAATAATAATGTCAGACCTGCTTTCCTCAGATTGATTCAAGATTTTTCTCTAAAAATTTTGAATACATCTTTTGAAACAAGATTTGGCAAATCATCCTGGTCGTTAATAGACATGTTCATTATTAACTCTGATTTCTGTGATAAAGCTTCCAGTTTTGGGCAGGTTTCGTTACCTGGTTCAACTGACCATGATCTCATTTATTTTTCTTATAATGTTCCTATTTAAGTACCTGCTACAGAAAAAATAACTTATCGTGATTATAACAACTGTGATATTTACAATCTTTACTATGTAGCCAATATGTGTCCGTGGTATTTAATTTATGAAACATCAGATGTAAATGTTCAAATTTCTGTTTTTAACAATATTGTCCTTAAACTTTTTAATGAACATATACCGCTTCGTACTTTTAACAAAAATACTAACGACATACCCTATTATGATGCTGAAATTAATAACGTAATAGCTGAACGTGATTCGGTTTATGAGCTGTGGAAATGCATGAAAACCGAGGAAAGTTGGGCTAAATACACTAGTTTGAGAAATAAGACTACATTATTAATTCGTAAGGCCAAAAAAGCTCATTTTTCTAAAAAACTAGAAACTAATTTGTCATCCAAGAATTTCTGGACAAATGTTGCAAATTTAGGCATACACAATAAACAATCTTCAGATAATGTGGTTGATGTTGATATAAATGAACTAAATCACATCTTTAGTGCAACACCAGTTAATGCAACTAGTATTGATGTAAGTGATGTAACTCCAGCTGATTCTTATATCAATACCAATTCTACTGAATTTTTACTTTCGGGGTATCTCAAAAAAAGATGTTTATGATGCAATATTGCATATTAAATCAAAAGCAGAAGGTCCTGATGAGGTTAACCTAAGATTTATCAAAATGATTCTTCCAATAGTATTACCGCACCTAGTTTTTATTTTTAACACTATTTTAACTACTTCCATCTATCCTAAGTGCTGGAAAGTAGCCAAAATCATACCAATTGCTAAAAAATCAAATCCATCAATAACTGATTTTCGCCCGATTAGCCTGCTCTGTAGTCTCTCTAAAGCATTTGAATATATCATGCACTGCCAAATCTGCAAGCATCTAGATTCAAATAATCTTCTATATAAGCATCAGTCTGGTTTTAGACGCAAACACAGCACAAAAACTGCCTTGTTAAATATTAATGATGATATATCCAATAAAATTGATAAAAAGCTTTGCACAATCCTCCTATTAGATTTTTCTAAAGCTTTTGACAGCATTAATCATCAGAAGTTATGCCTCAAGATAAAAAATAAATATAATTTTGAATATAATGCAGTAAAATTAATTTCGAGCTATTTAAATGATAGATTCCAATATGTTGCATGTAATGGTATTGTCTCTGTGTTGCTTCCAGTTTTATGTGGAGTTCTGCAAGGATCGATTTTAGGCCCTTTATTATTCTGTATGTGCCTGAATGGTGAATGTGTATCTGAAGCTATGTGTCATATTTATGCAGATGATACACAGATATATCTTAGCTGCCCTGTGGCTGAATTAGCGGCTAATATTGGCAAATTAAATGATGAGCTGGATTCGATCTCCTTCTGGGCTAGTATGAACGATCTCAAACTAAATGCTGCTAAATCTCAAGCAATTGTTATTTTTTCCAAAAATATTAATACGAGTCATTTACCATCTCTTCGATTGAACAATAATATTATACCATACTACAATAAAGTTAAAAATCTTGGAGTGATCTTTAATAAGACATTATCTTGGTCAGATCATATTAATTCACTAGCCTGCAAAGTCTATACTGTCCTCCGTAAAATGTGGAAGTTTTCTAATAATATTCCTTTTGTTTCTAGGCGAAAATTGATCGTATCGTTGGTTGTCCCATATTTTCTATATTGTGATGTAGTATATTCGTCTATGAATGTTGGTGAAAGAAATAAACTTAATGTCCTGTTCAATTCTTGTACTAGATACGTTAATAATCGTAAAAAATTTGACAGAATCCATGATGTTAGTAAGACAATTTTAAACTGTATGTTCTTGGAGTATCTAAATTATCGTTATCTATGTTTTCTGCATAAGCTTATTTATCATAAATCGCCACAATACCTAGCAGATAAACTAGTTTTTGCAAGGTCTTCGAGAACGCATAATTTGGTTGTACCAAAACACAAAACGCATTCACGTCATTTGTCTTTCTTCGTCAATATAGTTTCCCAATGCAACAAACTACCTGTTGCTATAAAATGTGTAACATCGCACAGTAAGTTTTGTGAACTCTGCTTTCAACACTTTAGTACCATTTAGTAATTTAGATATAAAATAACGTTTTTGTGTGAAATTGATCTAGTGTAAGTAATTTTTTCTAATTTCTATTTACTTTGTATATTTTTGTTTTAATATTGTTATATAAGTATAGTAAATTATTAATTTAGCTTTATAAATATTTTAAATTTTATTAGCTTTGTAATATTAGTATGTATTTTAAATTTTAAATTTTAGTAGTTATTTATTTTGTATATTTTTGTCATAATATTGTTAAATAAGTATAGTACAATTATTTTTTAGCTTTATAAATATTTTAAATTTCAGCATTTTTGATGAGAGCTTTTTGAACATATATCTAATGTATATACATGTTGTAGAGACTCAACGTCTCATTTGTATATCGAAATAAACATATTATTATTATTATTATTATTTTTATTATCTATAATATACCGTCAGATTTCATACCAAAATCTCAATTTTTAATTCACAGTGTTACCACCAGCTATCGCATGTTAACTTTATATGGAAAAATTGCATTTCTTACGAATAAGGGATCCGTCATCCACTTAAAAAAAACTCAGTGGGTAGTACTTTAACTTGCTGCTTACTGGCTTACATATATACTTAAATGGATAGCCAACTCTCGAATCTTACAGCAGCGCCACTTAAGTTCTAAAACATAAAGAGAATAAAGGTCCTCGCACAATGTGAGTGCAAACCGATAGCGCTGCTGTGGAAAATGTTCAACATATGGAAATTAATAGAAACAAGCACAATGCTGGCGGTTGCTGCCAAGGACAAAAAAACTAACGCTAAAATTGAACAATGTTGAATATTCACAGGCAGCAAATATTGTTAAATTTACATGAAAAATTTAAATTTTTCCATGAAAAAGGTTATTTTTGAAATGGATACTAAAATAAATAAAAAGGAAAATTTAATTTTATTTAATGAAAAATTAATTGAGCCGGTAAGGCCGCATCAATGTCTGTACAATTTAAAATCCGTACTATACAGAAGGGTTTATGTGAAGGAGACAATTTGGAAGGAAATTAGTGAAAAGCTGGGACAGAATGGTAAATAAGATATTAATTGTTGTTAAAATAATTATATTTTTTTTATTTTAGTTGGTGTATGTAAATCACGATGGAAAACTATAAGAGACAAATACAGGTCTGAAAAAAATTTAAGAAATTGTCCATCAGGAAGTGGTGCTCCTAAACAAGCAAAACCACCATGGAAATTTTATGATTTATTAGATTTTCTAAAACATTCAGATTGTGAAAGGAGGTAATTTAATAATTTTATTTGTATTACATATTTAAAAAAAACATTATATTTTAGAACTATATCGAATTGTTCTGAAGAAGTGATTGAAATTAATATGGATGCTGAAGAAAATATTTTTGAAGACTACATTGATTATGATGATTAATTAAACTCCACGATGATAGAACCTGGACAAACTGATAACTCTGAAAATACAAATTCCTTTATTTCACCAGTTTCAAAAAACAAGAAAAAATGCGAAGTGGAGTTCAAAAAATTTTTAAGCACTGCTACGGCAACAATTACTTCGGCAAAACAGCAGTCTTCAATGGCAATGTTCATGAAAACAGTGGCTGACCAATTGGACAGCGCCAAATTGCACCAAAGTGCTAGAGTTGGCTCATAACACCGTAATTAACAATTCCAATGATGAAAATATAGATTACTGGTAACCAGTGGTGAAAATGTATACTGTGATAGTGTGTTTATCACTTTTTTTTCATAGTTAATAATTGTTACACCTAATCTGCTTTCACAGCAAAATGATAACCAAATAATTGTGTTTTTGGTGTCACTATTATATGATTATCATTTTTCTGTGATAGCTGTGTAACATTTATTTGTTATGAACAATTGTGATAACCACAATATCACCGTACACATTCTGGTGACTGATAATTCATTCAAGTATAAAATGTTAAAATTGAAATGTTTTTAAGGTAAGTTAATTTTTTATTTTACTAATTTACTAACAACAATATTTAATAAGCAACAAGAAGAAACAGTATTGGTATAATACTGAAATATATAAAGTATAAAATTTAAATAAAATGTGATAAAATATAAATACGAAATTTGTATCCAAAAAATTTAATAAAATAAGTATGTATATTATCCTATTTTTGTGTTGGGAACAAACAAGTACAATTGTTTTTATTATTAATTTTTTTTTGTCATTTTATCCTGTAAAAAAACATTTGGAAAACTTTGGGGCATAGTGTATACTACTAAAGGGTGATGCTTATTATCAATTATGTTGCTGACAGTATTCTTTTTATTTTTTTAAATTGTTGGCTACGTTTGAAATTATTTTAGTATATTAATTTTACTTTCTGTATGGCCTTTATTTAGTAAAGAATCAGCAAACTGTACCAACTCATTTTCAATATGATGGTGATGGTAGAGATTCACCATTAACAATAGCTGAAAATTAATGAAAGGATTCTTTTGACAGATGACACAATTAATAAAAATAATGCTATAATTGCATAACTATTATAATTTTTATTATTACCAAATATACCAAATATAATACTATAAATTTAATTTTAGTTAAAAAACATTATTATTATTAATTACAAATATTTAAAAAAAAAATTAAAAAAACGTGCTGTTGTTTCTAAAACACATGTTATTTAGTTATTGGTGTTATAATATTCAAATTTAAGTAAAAATAAATTAAGTAAAAAAAAAAAATATTTATAATCTGTTGTATTTATATAAGTTTTTAATGCATTTCTTAATTGAAATGCTTCTGCTGAAGCATTACGTGATACACCAATTACTGCTGCAGTTGCAGATAACAACTGCGTATTACTTTTGCGCCAATCTCCCTCAACTAGTCAGTTGGAATCATGGTGATCAACAAGGTTTTCTTGATAATAGTTACAATTGTGTAGCATCAGAAATTTGTGCAGCGCAACCGTAGCCAGCACAATCTTTTCAACATTTTTATGATGAAAATGAATTGTTGTTGTTAAAATTCTCCACCTATTAAAAATATTATAATATAATATAATGAAAAATATAAATATAACTATACAAATTAAATTTTTCTTGCCTGTTGCTCAATATTACAAAAGTATTTTCTATCATTCGTCTTGCTTTGGATAATCTATTATTAAAATACACCCTGTCAGAAGAAATATTTCTACCAGAAAATGGGCGCATCAAGTTATTTCTCAAAGGGAAAGCGGAATCACCAACAAAATATAAACAAATTGTAAATATGAATTTGAGTATTTTGCGGTAGTAGTTTATTTTGAATTATTTTTTTGCCAAAATTGCCTCCAACACTTTCACTGCCATAAGCTCCTATATATCTACCGCCGTAAAACAATAGTTAGCATCACATATAGCCAACAAAATAATACTATGATGTCCTTTATAATTATAGTATATTGACCCGCCTTTTGGTGGGCAAACCATATTTATATGTTTGCCATCAATGGCTCCGGAACAATTCGGCATATCCCATTTTGTATAAAAATCTTTAGATATGGATGTTTGACTTCGTCTTTTTTTAAATAATATTCAATGTTTCTAATCTTGACAATATTTTTTATTATTTTATTCAAGCTAAAATTTTATTGCATTTTATAAGCATTAAAATAAACGTTAAATTTTCAAACATTAAAAACATTAAACTTGACCAAAACCTACACTATTTTACAAGCCGAGAAATGAAATTTCACACTAACACATGCGCACAAAATTTAGTCACTTTTTTACAAAAAATTTTATATGTTGATATGAAAATTTTGTATTGAAATGAAATGAAAACTCTCGTTATTTATATTTTATAACAAATATATATCTTTTTTATTTACAATATTTTTTAAGAATATTATAATAATTATAAAATATAATAATAATAAAAGAAAATTAAAATTTTGCTGTAATTCATTATTGTTTGGAACTCATGTTGTAATGCAGGAATTCTTATGCCACGTCACATCACATCGCGTGTACATAAAAAATAAAATGATATTAATAATATATAACAAAAAACTATAATTATTAATGATTATAATTATAATACTGATATTTAAGTTTAAAATAAAAAATTAGCTAAAAAATTAATAACAAAATTAATAGGAACATTTCATTTCATATATTGCATATATTATATATTTATTTTTCATATGGTAAAAATAAATATATAACCAATAATTTTTAAAAATAATAGCAAAATAAAAGGAACATTTAGTTTTCTACATACTAACTAATAACTACATAAAAAAAAATAAGAATAACAAACGACTTTTCAGTCATATATATCAAAAAAGCAATAACAAAATAAAAAAAAGCAATAATAAAATTAAAGGCGATATTTCAGTCTTTTAATTAATAAATTAAAATGCTTACGCTTTAATTATTATTTTTAATATAATATTATTATAGTTTTTTTTTATTAATTAATTAATTTTAACTTGGATGGATAACCTTACTTATATATATATATATATATATATATATATATTTACAAATAATTATAAATTCGACAACTAGAAGAAAAGCCGATGTAAATAAACATATATTTATCAATTACAAAAAAAAAACAATTAATATTTTTTAATACATTTGATAATAAAAACCTCTGAGAGTAAACTTTTAGGAATTGTTTTTTTTTGTGTATTTTCACAAAAAAATATGTAACTTTATAATCATGTGTAGTATAATATGAATCAAAAAAACATACAATTTTACAAATTGAATATTAGTTTTTTTTTTAATATACTATAATATTTAATTTTAAATTTTCGTACTTTATTTGGTTATCTATATGTTAATATAATTTCTTCTCCCTAAATAAGCGCCAAATAATTATTATAATAATAATATTTACTGTTTTATTTTTAAATTTAACAAATTTAATTTTTTTTAATCACTTTTATAACAACAGTATTTTGCATTCTGAGGTTTTATTTTCTTTTAGAAATCTAGTTTGTAATTTATTATTTATTATTGTTCATTATTATTGTACATTGGCACGTTTATGTTCAATAAGTGCACGAACTGTACCAGTATCAGCAGGTAAATCAAATTTTCGTCAAATCAATGATTTATCTTTGTTGCGTTCAGTAGTGGGCAGGCAATCAGATCTACAAATAGCACGAATCCACTTTAAATTTAATTCCTTATCTTTAGGAAATCCAAAAGTTGGAATTGATGGTTCAGAAGGAACATAATTTGATCTACAACCTGGCACCACACAATGTCTCGGCATTATAAAATCCAAGAAAAAACTTATAAGTAAAAAAAAATTGCACTTAATTATGTACACCTATATGTAATTTAAATTGCTTTTAGCGCACTTATTTATTATTAAAAATTAAATTATTATTAAAAACTATCAAAATATATAGTTTGTTTTTATTTACAAAAAAAATATATATTTTTAGGTTAGAATTTGTGCTAATTTTTATCACATAAATTACACTAGAAATACACAATTCCCGCACATTTTTTTTAGATTAATTTAATCTATTATTATTTATCAACACTTTTAACTACTTTTAGGTTTTTAATAATTATTATTTACCTATTATATTTAACTTTTGCTTCCGAACATTCAGCGCTTGGTATTACCGGCATTTAATTTTGACGTATAATATTATAATTTCTGTGACTACAAATTTGTAATGACACGGCTTTTAGTAGTGTAGGTTTCGACTTGACACATTGAAAGCAAAAACTAGAATGACATAACAAAAAAAATAAAAGAAAAGTGACAAGTATGCTGGATCTTTATAAATCATAAGGCAGAATTGAAATTCTGGTATAAATTATAAGGCTGAATTCACAACATATCGCCACACTTGAAGTACTAAACTTCAATAGGTAATAGACTAATCTTTGTTGTATTGTAGCTCTTTTAAAATTACCATCTTTTGTTTTTAATGTAACAACACGAACTAATCCATCCTTTCCATGATGTAATTCAATAATTCTTCCCAATTTCCAGTTTAAAGGATGAATATTTTCTTCAATTAATAAAGGGAGTTGACCGACTACAAATTGATGTTCATTTAACTCGTTTTTTCAATTCATATAAATAATCAGTAGACCACCTTTTCCAAAAAAATTGTGTGATTTGACGAATTCGTTCAACTCTCGACAACTTATTTATATTTTCATCACTACAATCTATTTCTAAAACAGTTGTCAATGGACGTCCAATCAAAAAATGGCCTGGAGTGATTGCTGTTAAATCTTCTGGATCTCTTGATTCTGCTATTAATGGTCGACTATTCATTATGGCTTCAATTTTATGTAATACAGTAATCATTTCCAATGTTAAGTTTGCATTTTTCCTCTACGTGACACAAATCGAACCAACGCAGCAATAAAAGCTTGCATTGTAGGATTTTCAACAATTTCTAAATGTACGCATTTAGTACTTAAACATACAAAAACACAAACATATGCTTTTTGTAAACTTTTTGATCTGATTCCACCAATTTTTAAATAGAACGGTCCAGCATAATCTAATCCGGTATTATAAAATGGATGTACAAAATTAACACGTTCCGAAGGTAAATTTCCCATAAACTGTTCTAACACTTTTGGTTTCACATGAGCGCATGATACACAATTTTGAACAATTTTTCTTGTTTGCACTTTACCATGTACTGGCCAAAATTTGTGTCGAATTACCGAAAGTAAAGCTTGCTGACCTACATGTCCATTTTCATTATGAAATTATATTATTAACTTTTCGGTAAAATGATCATTTTTTGGTAATAATATTTGGTGTTTACTATCGCACGATAAATTTGAATTTTTTAATCTACCACCTACTCTTATTATTTCATCATTGTCCATAAATGGATTTAAACTTTTCAATTCAGATTTCATATCAATTGGTTTTTTATTTTGTAACTGCTTATATTCTTTACCAAATTTTTCTTTTTGTACTAATCTGATTAAAAATTCAGTGCATTTCTCAACTCATAAACTTTAAGATAACCACTAACATTTTCATTTTTTAAATTAAATTTGTTATTAATAAATCTGAGCCAATAAGCAATAAACGTTGTAACTTTCTAATATTACTATATCTTTGAATAAATAACGAATTTTTAATTGTTGTTGTACAAGTCAATTTTTCAATTTTTAACTCAGGTAAATTTTCAATAATTTGTTGTTCTGTATGTTGTAAATGTATATTACTTTTATTATGTAAAAAAACAGGCCCAAATGACCAAATTTTACAATTCAACAAACCCTTAGCATTAATACCACAAGATAGGATATCAGCTGGATTATTTCCGCTTTTCACATGATACCATTTAAAACTTGAATTCAATTTTTGTATCTCACTTACTCGATTTCGCACGAATGTCTTTAAATTATATGCTGGTAATTTGATCCACGACAAAACAATAGTTGAATCTGTCCACAAATAAATATCATCAAATTCAATTTTCATCGCTTTATAAACTTTGTCCACTAATCTAACCAATTGCAGGGCAACACACAATTCTAGTCTCCCTAACGAAATTTTCTTTAATGGTGTAACTCGAGATTTACTGCACAAAAGATTAACTGTTATTTCACCGTCATCATTTACTGCTTTTATATATAAACAACAACCATAAGCCTTTTCAGAAGAATCGCAAAATGCGTGTAATTCCATTCTTTTAGGATTAAAAAAACCAAGCACAAAACGTTTTATTTTAAAATTTTCCATTTCTTTTAAATCTGTTTGGTATTCTTTATAAATTTCAATTAATTCTTTTCGAATATTTTCATCAATCTTTTGAATCCACAATTTTTGCATGATAATTTTTCCAATAATTCTAACAGGCCCAATAATTCCAAGTGGATCAAAAATTTTACTAATATCTGATAAAAGACTTCTCTTTGTAAATTTTATGTTTTCATTTGTATTATCAGAAATAAATTTAAATATATCTTCAGTTGGATTCCATACTATACCCAAAGTTTTAATTGTTTCATTACAGGCTGAATTATCAAAATATGACATCTGCTCTAAATCTTCCGAATTTAAATTATGTAGTACTTCACTGTTATTTGAACACCATTTTCTAACCATTCATTCATTTTTCCTTTTTTCAATATTTGAATTAATTCTAGTTGTAAATTTTTAGCATTTTCAACTGAATCTGCACCACCAATGTAGTCATCAACATAAAAATCACAAAGTACTTTTGCTGCCGTAGGAAAATTATCTTTTTAATCTTCAAATAATTGCTGAATCACTCTTGTTGATAAGAAACTAGAACAATACATACCATATGTTACAGTATTTAAATTATAAAAACACAATTCTTCGTTTTTATTTTCACGCCAAAGTATAATTTGAAATTTTCTATCTTCAGGAGCAATCTCAATCATTCGAAACATTTTTTCGATGTCAGCACACATTGCAATTTTATGTTTTCGAAATCGTATAACAATATCAAATAAATATTCTTGTATAGTAGGACCAGTCATTAACAAATCATTTATACTCACCAGAACTCGATGACGCAGAACCATCAAAAACTACTCTCATTTTTGTTGTAGTACTGTCTAATTTATAAACTGGATGATGTGGCAAAATAAAATATGGTTCATCTTTTAATTGCCTGTATTTTTGAATCACCCAATTTTTTAGAACAATTTGAAAATGGCATTTTCACAACACATTGACCATTTCCTTTTCTGTAAACATTTTCAGCTAAATGAGTTTCACATAATTTTTCTTCTTTTGTTAACCGTTATTGTTTACCCATATTCTCCAATTCCCAAAATCGTTTTATATTTTCATTTAATTCAATTATACTCGAATTACAAAGAGATGATTCACTTTTATTTGCTATATTATTTACACGACCACTAGCAACCCAACCTAATTCTGTATTTTGCAAAATTGGTTCACCTTTTTCCAGCTTAAGCTTTCCTGGAATAAGCAAATGTTGCACATTCTTTTGTTACGGTTTTTAATTTAAAAAGTTCTGTAATATGGACATCAATATACATCACTCCATCATCAATATACATCATCAATATACACCAGGCTCCATCATATACATCGGCTGTGCATGGAATTTTATCAATTAAATTTTTTGCATCACCCTCAAGTACGCCTTTTAAACAATGAAATTTTACAGCCTTATTTAAATCACTCCGTGAATTTACCAAACCTTCAAACGTTTCTTTGGAAGCTATCCATTCTCGAACATTACCACTAAAATGACACAATGAAATTGTAGGTAATTTAACAATTTTAAATATTTGATCTCTTTCAACTTGACCACCTGCTGTTGCATTATTGATCTATATGATTCAGACGATCTGACTGAACCATTTTTCATTTTAATTTCATTTATTTTGGTTTCATTATTATTATTATTATTATAAGCTTTATTTACCCTTTTTATAATTTATAATTCAAATTTAATTACATATTGTATTTAATTTATAGTTAATTTAAGTTTATAATTCAATTTATAATTTAATTTTTAAGACATATTATATTTTAATTTATAATTGATTTTAGTGTTTTTTACTGGGTATAAGCCTCCCCCAAGGATTTCCAAATAGTTTTGTTTCTTGTAGCTTGTTCCCAATTACTATTTATTTGCTGTAAATCGTCTCTCCAACGTTTTGGTTGTCTACCAAATTTCCTTTTATCTTCACGTGGTATCCATTCTGTACATTTAATTGTCCACCGATTATCCGCCAGTCTGGCAACGTGTCAATTCCATTTAGATTGCTTCGCCCGTTAATAACGTCACCAAATTTTGTCCTCATTCTTATTGTAGAGTTTCGTAATCTATTTAATCTTGTAACTTTTAAAAGAGATCTATCCATGGCTCTTTGTGTAATTTGTAATTGCGTAATATGTTTTGAAGTCATATTCCATGTTTGCGATCCGTAAGTAAGAACTGGCAAAATTGTTGCATCGAATAGGTATTTTCTAGATTCTTGGGTGAGATTTGACTGAAATATATCTTTGTGGCTCCAAAACTGCCTCCAACCATTAGTGATTCTTCTTTCTGTTTGTTTTTGTTGCCTTTTTTCGAATGACATGATTTGACCCAAATATATATAATCATCTACATAATCTATAATATCATCTTTTGATTGAATTATGTTTTTGGGACCATTCGACATTAATTTCGTATTTATTTCCAGACCACTTTTTTCGCAAGCAATTTGAAGTTTATTTATCACAGCACAGAATAATGCTGGGGAAAGGGGGTCACCCTGTCTCACACCTCTTTCTAGTTTAAACGCCGTTCCTTCTGATTCCAGAGAAATTTTCACTGTACAATTTTCATATATTTTGTATAGAATTCTTATAATTTTACTTTGTATATTTTGATTTGCAAAGCCGTCCAAATTTTTAAATGTTCAATCGTGTCAAATGCTTTCTTAAAGTCTATGAAAGCATAGACACATACCTAGACAGTGCATTTCATATAACAAATATGAGCTGCCTAAAATCATCATCTCGATAGATGGCGTTACGTGTAAAAATGTATGAAAGTATATCTAATAATTTTTCTTCATATATTTTTAAGATATACTTTATTTTACATAGGAACAAAAATATATTTTTGCTCTTTCAAATAGGAACAAAAATATATTCAATATGAATTTCTCATTTCTCAATGTGATTTTCTCATTATACACATACACAGAATTTTCTCATCATTTAGGTGTAATATGCTTTTTTATAATTTTTATTTCTTTCTTGTTCTTAGATATCTTGCTTGGAAAAATAAAATATTACAAAAATTGTTTTTTTTTATGTATCTGAAAAATTCTAAAGAATCAAATATATGTACATATATATAATTAGCTCGGATATCGGATTCAATTTCATTAATTATATGTTTCATAAAAATACTTTCAAAATTTGATTGCGAGTAATGTACTTTTTAATTACCATGTTATGAGTGTGATGACTTTTCTAACCAATTTAGGTACCGGCAAACAAACAGTGTGCCATCAATACTTCAATTATATACCCCCAAAATAAATATTCCTTTGGTTACCTGTATGTGGTATTTAAAAATAGATTATCATGTTAGATTGGATTTATTTGTTAGCGTGTTGACTGTACATCGAGATCTTTGGGCAAAGCAGAAGGGCTAAATATTGAAAATTTCTAAAAGCTTAGGTTGGAAATGTTGGGCGCTTTACTTTCGAAATTTGGAAACGCTTATAACTCAAATTAGATATCGATATTTTGAAAGTATATTAATTTACTTAAATTTCGGAACTTTCACACTGTATAATTAATGAAATAATGCCAATGCAACAAAATTCAATAAAATATTTTCTTGAATATTGTCTGAAAAAAGTTGAATGTGGATTGGATTGTAAAATGCAAAACTGCATGGAAATATTTAAGAAACCAGAAGAAGTTTTCGAGGACATGGACAACGAATTATTTATTTTCAACAAAAATTACGACAAAAATTCTAATTTTGGATCTTTAAAGGTTCCTATTGAAATTATATTTCACACATCTCTTTTGTGGGTGCAAATTTTTAATTCGTTATTTGTAAAAAAGTGGAATATTAAAGGAATATTGAATTTTTAATTCGATAAATGTGTTGAAGAGATGGAAAAAAATAATAATTATCATTGGTATTTTTCACAAAAATGCTACTCTAAGCTATTAAAAAAAAATTTAAAAGTAATTTTAAGAAAAAATTGTAATTGGCAATTTGAGTTAATACAAAATAAAAATAAATGTAGTAGAGAAAATCAAAAGTTAACTATTATTAGGGAAACAAAATATTTTTTTTTAAATAGATATTCAATTAACTCGTCGTATTCGTAGTGAACGTGCCTAATTTAAATTTCTTTTAAAAAATAATAAATGGTTCTTTTCAGAACCACATAAAGTAATATAAAAAATTTTTATATTAAATAATAAACTTTAGTTTTTATTCACCAGAAATTACAGGACATAAAAAATATTTTTTCAGTAGATTACTTAATTCTTAATTTCGACATGATTTTTTACCTCTTTTTACACATATTTTTATAACCCAATTTATACTCGTACATAATATATTTTCAACATTGAAAAATTTAATTGTATGTATATATATATATGTATATATATATATATATATATATATATATATATATATATATATATATCTTTCTGTACTTGCAATCTTCTCTTGTAAAAAGAATAGTAATATTTTTTATTACTGTCCTTTGTCCTTAAAAAATATTCTTTCTTTATGTTGTTTTTGTGAGTTTTTTTTTTGGTAAGAATTATTTCTATTTGAACATTTTAAAAAGGAAAAATGAAAAAATAAAAATATTTTTGAAATAGCGCATACTACTGCCATCTGTTGAACATTATATCGTTAGATATACACGTTTAAAACGTAATTAAGAATGCACTGTCTAGTATAAGTGTCTATGATGAAAGTAATATAAATGTTCTTCTTAAATTCGATTGATTTTTCAATTATCTGGTTTATACACTGAAGGTGATCCGTGGTTGAGAACCCTGATCTAAAACCAGCCTGTTCTCGCGGTTAATGTTCATTTAAAGTTGATTTCATTCTTCGGAGGATACATTTAGAGAATAATTTATACATACTTGGTAAAATGCTTATCGGTCGATAGTTATTTATATTGGATGTCTCCTTTTTTGTGAAGTAGAACAATAGTGGATTCTTTCCATTGTGAAGGGATATATTCTAATTCTAATATTTCGTTAAATATATTTGTAATAGTATTAATGAGTTCTGGTTTTCCATTCTTTAGCATTTCACTTTTGATATTATCGTTACCAAAACTTTTACCTGTTGCAAGCTCATCAATAGATTTACAAATTTCTGAAGGTAGAAAGGGAAGATTTTCATATTCTTCATCTAACACAGGTATTACATTGTTGGTTTCATTTGTGGATAATTGTGAGGTATATAAATATTTAAAAAAATATATTGCTGTCTCATTGATACTTTTTCTGTTATATATTTCTTTATTATTTTTTGAAAGTTTTATTACCCAATCTTTATCTGTGTTCAATATCTTTTTTGCGTTTTTTACTGATTTTGACTGTTCGATTATTTGTTTTATCATGCTGTTGTTATAGCTTAAAATGTCGTTTTTTGTTTCTTTCTTGCAGATTTTCCTTAATTCTATTAATTTTAATTTTTCAGGAGCGGAAAGATTATTTTGTAGACGTAGATTTTCTCTTTGTATTATTAATTTTTTTGTAGCTTGAGTGAGTTTATCAATTTTTTGCGGATTATTTTTAAGAATTGTGTTAGCTGACATAATTATTCCTTTTTCTAATGCTGTATATTTATCTTGTGTTGATTGGTATGAATTTATTAACGTCCAATTACAATTTCTTTGTAGGTTTGCTAAATAGTTTTGAATATCTGTATTCTGTATTGTTTAGTATTTTTGTTATATCTTTTTTAATTTCTTTTTTATGATATTTTTTATTTCTGTGGTTAAGTTTTATATGCGCTCGAGTTAATCTATGATCACTATCAAATTCAAATCTGTTTAGAACTGATACATCTTATAGAATAGACTTTTTGTTTATTATTAAGTAATCAATTTCATTCTTTACGTTTCCATTCTTCCATGTCCATTTTTTATTTATGTTTTTGTTAAATAAACTGTTACCTACATATAAACCATGTTGCCATAACCAGTGAATTAAACGTTTACCTCTAGCATTTCGAATACTTAACTATATTCGCCCATAATCATTTCTTCACCCACATTTCTTTGACCGATTTTTGCGTTGAAGTCACCTATTATGCAAATGAATTCAGATTTGAACTCACAATATGCTTTTTCGAGGTCGTTATAAAATTGATCAATTTGTTTCTCTTCAGCTGCTTCTGTTGGGGCATATACTTGAATAATAGAAAATTTTGATTTGTTAATACATATTTGAAGCGCCGCAATTCTCTCGTTATACAGCTTTATTTTAATAATGTGTTTTTTTAAGTATTTTTTACTAAAAAAGCTACTCCATATAGACCTTTAGTTTCTCCTTTATATGCAAATAAATCTCCATTCTTTTTTTCTATAATCCTTTGGCCATAAATACGCGTTTCCGCAATTCCTAAAATATCCCATTTGTTTTTTGATAGAGCTATGTCAAGTTCTATTTGTTTATTTTCATTTGATAAAGTTCTTGTATTAAATGTGCATAAATGTATGCCATTTATATTATTTTCTTTGTTACCTTGATTTTTATTGAACCAAGGTTTTGCGGAGGTTTGACCATTAATTCTCACGGTGGTTGAGGACGGATTGATTTTTCTTACGTTTATTTCTTTAATTTTTATTTTATTTTCGTTATTCATACTCATTGCCAAGTGTTTTTCCGGAGTTTCGATGGGATTTTTTGTAGTTTGTTGCTACTTTTCATTTATGTTTATACTATTAGAAGATTGATTTGAATTTTTTGGAGTAGAAGGTATGAAAAATTTTGATATTGAAGTAGGAGTTGATGGTGTTTTCGATTCAGTTGAATTTTTATTATATGATTGCGTAGGTAAAATTCTAGGTTTTTTCTCATTTTGAATACTTTCCATTACTTTCAAATTTTTATTTATATTTTGCTCATCTCCGTGTGATCTTTTTCTTTTGTTTAGATCAGTATTGTCAAATTCTCGTATGATTTCATATATTTGTAAATCTGTATATGTTGTACCATTTGCAATTAAATTTTGTGCTTCTACCTGTTTCTGCTTTAAACAGTATAATGCTTTTCTTAAAATTTTTGTTTTTCTGAAATTTCTTTTGGTACATACAATTACATCAATTCTTTCTATATCTTTTACTACAATTTCAAATTTTTCATCAATTTTTTTGTTAGTTTCTTCAAACTTATCAGCCATGTCTTTACTTATAACATTGAGTTTATCCATAAATTTTTCTAGGTCGCTCATCTTAAATTTTATTTTTATGTTAAATTCTTAAATATTCCAATTAAATATAAATATTCCTATAAATATTCAATGTAGAGATTCTTAAATTTTTTATTATGGTTCTAATCTTCTCTAATATGTGTTTATAAATTTGTATGCGATATAATTTTACCGCCTGCACCAGATGGTATGCAATTTAATATAATTTTGATTGTAATAAAAATGTAGATAAGTTTAGTTTAGTGGTTGGTAGCTTTTATGAAATAGTGATAAACTGAAGCTTTTATTTAATTTATGATTTTCTTATCGATTATCTTTATTGATGTGTTATTGATTTATAATGTTGGACTTTGAACTTTTTATTTTGTTTTCATCAAATTTTTTCCTTTTTTTTTTTATTTCTTTAATTTTATGGTAATGTATATCTTCTACTTACTTGTCTTCAATGTATAATAATCAAAGTAATACAATGTATCTTTTTCACTAATTTATAATTTTTAAACTATCTGTTTTTATCTATTTAATCAATTTTATCTTCACAACTAAACAAATCACTACTTCACTTGACAAATGATCAGCTATTTCATAACTGGCTTTAATACCACAAAATTTGTCAAAAAATTAAATATATTTATCCTCATATTCTTTTTCTACATCATTTTTTTTCTTAAATAATCAACTAAATCATTATGTACTTGTTTGTATTCCGTATCCAAGTCACTAATCAAATCTAATCTTGTCTGCAGATTCACCACATTACCCGTTTCAACATCAAAACCATTTAAATAATTTTCAAACACTGTCAGTTTTGATTGCACCCGCCCTCTTGATCTTGTTAATTTTTTACGAATCGCTTCAATTTCTTGCTCACTCAATTTATTTTCAATAGCAAAATACCAATCATAAAAAAAAAAAATCAATTTGTTATTGTTTCGATAAATTTCAAAATACAAGCTCCAAGAAGTTCCACAATTTAAATTCCAATGAATTTTGCAATAAAAATTCCTATGAATTTCACAATTTTTATTTTTAACCCAACTTTTTGATAATGATAATACAAAATCGAAAATCAATATCCACAATATTTGTAGCCTTGCACCAAATGTTTGACCTCGTCTTTTTTAAATAATATTCAATGTTTCTAATCTTAACTATATTTTTTATTATTTTATTCAAGCTAAAATTTTATTGTATTTTATAAGCATTAAAATAAACGTTATATTTTCAAACATTAAAAACATTAAAGTTGATACATTGAAAGCAAAAACTAGAATGACAAAACAAAAAAAAATAAAGAAAAGTGACAAGTATGCTGGATCTTTATAAATCATAAGGCTGAATTCTGGTATAAATCATAAGGCTGGATTTACAACAATGGAATTCCATTCATTTGGATTGGGCATACTCAAATATACCGGTGACAACTCTTCCCATATAAATTTTTCTCACTGTACTTTCTCCAACTTTAAATTTTCAGGCTAGAATGAATACTGGACACCCATGAGCAAGATAATTATGAAATTACAACCCATTAAAAATTATTTAATTTTAGTATGCTTTCTCATACATTAATGTTATTGCTAATCTACATTTAGGTGAAATTGGTGTCAGTATAGATTTTTTTGTAAGTTTTTTTTTTCAGCAAATTTAACAGCAAATCAAAAACAGGAGGGTTCATTCTCGTCATTCCGGATCTATGGAGTATGCTCTCTCAAACGATGTGAGGAAAAATCCATCTGTATCTCGTGATGTATTTAATTCGCGAACCCACCATCGCCTCTTATTAAGTTTTAAAAAAAATTATAGGCCTCGTAAACTGTAGAAACTATTTTCAGAATTCTTATAATTTCTAGTGTGTCCATTATTACAAATTATTATAATTTATAAATAAAAATACTTAAACTATTAAACTCTTAAAATATTTTAAATGTTAAAAATCTACACTTATTTATTCATATTTCCCAAAACTAAATTTTTCACAAAATTTTATAGAATGTATTATTTTTGCCGACAAAAATGATTTTGACATATCTAAAATTTTCTTAATGATTTTGACATATCTAAAGTTTGCGCCAGCATTGTGTTTGGCATGGTTAAATCGTGGCTGTATAAAAAAAATCTACAGCTACCGCTATCGGTTTCCGCCCACATTGTGCGAGGATCTTAATTAGTATAAAATATTTGTATTTTATGTATAAATTATAATTATAATTTAATTACCTTTTCATAGAATGATTAATGATCTAAATATTTTCATAGACTGATCTAAGAACGATGGATACGCTAATTTTTGTACAATTACTTCAAAATGTTTACTCAATTCTTATGCAGCCTTAAGTTTAATTTCGTCTTTTGCTCCTGTTGTAAGTTCGGGTTTTTGGATTTTAATCTTGTTAGAGGATTTGATATGTAGGAAAGGAAGTTTTAATTAAAAACACCGGCTGGAGTTGTTGAATACCTTAATCAGAATACCACGAAAAAGTATGCCTTGCTTATAATGTAGCTTGATTTACCTTTTGAATTTTATTGATCAGCAATTTTTGAGTATGGGAATTGTAATATTTTTATATTAATATTTCGGTGCTAAAATCGTAATTGGATATATTTAATAATTTCTTATCGAAATATAATTTGTTTGCTAGCTAATTAGAAGTTATTATATGTGGGAACATCCGTTGTAACTTCGTATTTTTGTCAATTTAGCAATTACTAAATCGTGGGATAATTTATATATTTAATTGGAATATTGAATGTTCATGTCCATATAATATTATGCTATTATATAGTGTTATTTGTAAAATTGCTACTCAATAGTTTTAAGGTATAACATCTCTCGTTTCGCGTATCAGCATAAGCAAGGTACCCCTTTTCGCTTACTTCTATTTTTTTTTATTAACTTTATAATTAGAAATTGTATGTCTTACACTTTATTTATATAGTATATTTTAAAATCAAATAAAAACTAAATGAAAGTTATATAATTATTGTTAATTTTTTAATTTAATTTTATTTTGAATATGTATATAATTGTTATTTGCATATATTTTAATTTATATTGAACATAAATGATTGTAAATATTTGAATATATAATGGTAAAGAGTTATTTCATTATATATGTATATTAAAAGAAAATATTATTACTACGTATTTTTTTTTTTTTTGTTAATTTACTATTCAAAATTATTTCATAATTTGGATTAACCAAATTAGTTAATTACTAGTTATACATGTGTTTATTTATTTTTTTTCATTTTTTTTTTTTTAGTATTAATTTTGTTTATGATAATAATTATGTAAATCGTATAAAAAAAATTTTCTATTAATTAATTACATCTTCAAAGAATTACATAAATGTAAATAGATTTCTTCTTAATATTTCTTACTATTTTAATTTTTTTTTTGTACATATTTTTTTTTTAAATTTAATTGATATTTTTGCTATAAAATTAGTTATTAAAATTTAATTCAATATTTTTCTTTATTTTTTAACTTTATTGATTTTAATATACAAGTGTCTTTATTTGTGTTTTTTTTTGTAAGCATTTATACGCAGGCGTAGGTTACGTCATGTGGTCGTTTAACTGTTTTCCTAGCCGCATCTCTCTTAAATTTTGGTGAATTTTTTCTTGGTGTATATGTTAAGTCACTATCTTGCGATGTAGCTGGTCCAGTTGATATTGTTGTTAATTGAATGGCTGGTTTGGAGTCTGTGCTATTATTAGACTTCCCGGTAAATTTCAGCATTAGATATATGATTATTGCAGTTATTAGAAATATTATTATTACTACTCCCGAGCTGACTGATGCTATTGTATAGCTATGTATAGACAATTCCCAACCTTGATCTTCCAATTTTCTTGACTCTTCCACTTTATATAATTCATCTTCTAAAGTATCGAGTGATTTTTTGCCTTCAAGCAAATTTGATGTAATATCTTTATGATTAGTTGAAGTGCTTCTATAATAATCATTTGATTTGCTTCTGGTAGTTTATATTCAGTATCAGTGTACAATTCTTTTTCATATGGTAGTTTTATCTCTTTGTTTCCAAAATCACACGGCTTCAATAGTCTTATAATGCCAAATTCTTCTAGTTTGACAGTAGAATGGGTACCCTGACAGTTTATATTTAATATCATCGAAGTTTTGAGTTTAAATAACCATTTATTGCTGGCTATAATTTTCAATAAGATACCCTCCGTCGCCGGGATTGAAGTATATTTGCAGTTTTCTTCTGCTGTTTTTGCGTGTTGAGACAACTCGACTAGATATTCGGTGCTGCCACTAGTAAGAATAGGTGAACCAATTTTACATATGTGAATTTTATTTGTTGTATTATAAATTATATGTTGTATCTCATAATCGTCGTGTGATAGTGTAATAAACGATTCTTTATTTTCGGCTTCTGCAAAATATTCGTATTTTGTTTGTAATATTAAGTCCCATTGTTCATTTAAATGATTTGGAATTGGGTGAACCTTTTGAATTGTATACAGCGAAGGTTCTGGTAACGGTATAGTAATTTTTATGATTAAGCTGTTGCCATCTGGTAATGCTGTGACAGTAGCGGCTTGGTGTAGTGTGAACATATTTGGGAAAAATGATGCTAATCTTGAAGATATAGGAAATTTTTGTAAGCTTTCTGTTATTTTATTGACATCCAGAATAAATGGGTGTAATCTATTTTGGTATAAATTCTTTCAAAATTGATAATTCTGTCTGTTGTTGGTTTTGAATTTCCAACAAATGTAAGTTTACCATTGAGAACATCTCTTGAATTTCGGATTTTATTTCCAGATGATAAAATTCATTTTCTGATTTGTTTTTATAATTATCATATTGATCCCCCAATTCACGGAGATTATTGGCAATTTTGTTAATATCTGACTCTAATGTTTCTATTGGTTTGCTTAGCTTATCGAAATTTGATTTCATAACGGTTATTTGTTTTTTAATCAAATCAAAATTTTGTGAACCTGTTTTTTCCAGTAATGATAATTTGGTGTAAATTGTGTGTGCATCTTCACTATCCATGGTGCCGAATGCCCATTTGGCAAAACCACAAATCTCAATGGCTCTCTTACGCCTGCTCTGTCTGAATACGTGTTTAATGTGCTCGTTATTTTGTCTTAATGACATGGTCACAATGGATGTTTCTTTAATCATTAATTTACAAAATTTCTGAAGATTTTTACTGTCGCTTCTGGAGTTTGATCATCGTATTTATCTATGAAGTCTAGTAGTTTGTCGAAATCCATTGGGGTAAATTTGCTGAATATTGTCCACACATCCTTGTAGAATATGGCTTTTCCGGCTGTTTCGAAAATTACCGGCGTTGGGTTCAGTTGAACCAGCTCATACGTGGTCATTGCTGCTACACATAACATGATGCTACTCGCTATATAAATGGTTATAAAATACATCTTACTTGTTTAATAATTTTTATTGAGAAAAAAATTAGTAGTTTACTAAAAATTAGGAGGAATTTATTAAAAAAATTAAATCAAATTTGTAATTTGTAATTGACCTTATTTTGCAATTTTTTTAAATATTTAATATTAACAAGAATTTAATATTTTTTTAATTAAACTTATTTTACGAATATGAAGATATTTAAAAACGTTATTTATTTATTTTAATTTGTAATTTTTAATTAACTTTATTTTACAAATTTTGTTTTTTCAATTATTTAATATTAATAAAAATTTAATAATTTTTCAATTAAACTTATTTTACGAATATAAAAATGTTTAAAAACGTTATTTATTTATTTTAATTTGTAATTTTTAATTAACCTTATTTTACAAATTTTGTTTTTTCAATTATTTAATATTAATAAGAATTTAATAATTTTTCAATTAAACTTATTTTACGAATATAAAAATGTTTAAAAACGTTATTTATTTATCTTTAAACGTTATGTATCTTTAATCAATTATACAGTTTATTTGTATGCAATGTATAGGTTTTCCTTTTTCCGAGGGAATCTCTAAATAAAAAAAAATTTTTTGTTGGCCAATTGCTGACTTGTGGTATATCTCTTTTTTTGGTATAAATAGAAACTGTGATAAACTAGTAGTATTATTGTCTGAAAATATATTAAAGTTATATTAATTGTTCCTGATTTATTTAAGGATATATATATTTAAAAGATTTTGGTTAAATTTTTCGTAAATTACTGTTGGTGAATATCTTAGCATTACTATTTTATTCTTATTTTTTAGTTTAAAACCAAATAATATTTATATTTTTTTTTGTTTATATTTATTAACAAAAAAAAATTATGTTATAAAAATAAATGTCAGAATTTTTACTTTTAAAATATACTATTTGAGATAAAGTTGTGTTTATATGATATTTATGCACAGATCAAAGAATTAAAGGATGAAGTGTGCACAAAATTATTTGAAGTATTTAACGCACACTCATACAACAAATTATCTATGTATTAGGTAGTGCAGTGTAGTAGGAATTTTTTTTGAGCTGAGCAACACGCTCTAGCCTTTTAATTATTAGTACAAATAATAAGAGATAAATAAAAAAAGAAAAAAATTAGTTGTAATATTTTTTTTATTAATATTATTTATAAAGTAATTTTAGTTTCCTTTGAATAATATTAATTTTGTAAGTTTACTGCGAACAGATGTGTTCATTTTTAAATATATTTATAAATAAAAAATTTTTCAAACCAGCAATTGGTGTAAAATCTTCATTAATTTCCTAAAAATTCACAAATATACGAAAATTTATTACAATCAATAATTTTGTATCAATCAAAATATACACTCACATTTTTAATATATATATATTAGAGATTCCAGCAGTTGGTATAATTGCTTGAATTGGTATAAAATCGTCAACACTTTTCTGAAATTAATATTAAAATAATAATATTAATATTAAAACAATAATATATATATATATATATATATATATATATATATATTTAAATAAAATTTAGAATTACCGAAACAACATCAGGATCTATTTTATCTGCCTCAAGAGATCTTACTTCGTTGTCTTTTTCAACAATATATATAGTAGTTTCTCCTAAGTTTTGTGAAGGGATTGAACTTTTCTTCAAAATTTTTCGTTTCTTATGATTGTCTACATAATCGTCCTCCTTAAAATGCCTAGAAGAAATTCTGTCGCGGGCTTTGATCGATTCGTTTGAGACACCTATTTGACTTAACCAAATATCTCTTCTTTTTTTTATCACTGGTATTCTAAAAAAAATTAAAACAAAATATTCTTTAATTATATAATAATTTTGATGTCTAAGAAATAGAATATTATCAAAACAGTCAAAGCACCCTTTAAAGTAAGACCCAAGAGTATAACACACGGCGACACTGTATTAAATTAAACTTCATTTCAAATTGTACCCCATTGTCAATGTTTGTGTGAACAAAAATTATCTAAGCGTTAACAAAAAAATTAATTTTATAAATGAAAAATGCATTATTGTAGTTTTTAAATATAGTTAAACTACTTAAAAAATACAAAATAAATGTTTTTTTATTATATTTTTGTACGATTTATACTAAGAAAATGTAAAAAAAACCATTTTTTCTTCATTGTACCCCAAATTTGTTTGGGGTACAATGAAACACACACATTACTAAACACGCATTGACATCTCATTCACTGAACTTATTTTATGCGATATTTTAACTTTTCTGAATTAAAACTATTATATTTTGATAACCAAAACTAACAAAATTAAACAAGGAACCTTTAAATGATTCATAAAACATTTTTAAGACGTCGCTTACCTGTGAAAACAGACGCCATGAATTTTTACTCTATCACAATTTCCACAACCTTTAACTACACACTTCATTATATTAAATGTTTTTTTTTTATAGTTTTTATTAATTAATTATTAATTTTCTTTAATAAATATAGTTTTTAATTAATTCACCAATAGTTTTTATTTAATAATTTTAACTTTTAAATATTCACTCCGAACTTTATAAAACAGACAGCACACACACAAACAGAAATATAACTAGCAATGATACCATCGCAGCGAACAAAAATCTAGATTATTTTTAAATTATGCCAAACTTATTGAAAATTGTATGAAAACTAGCACCCTATTTTTATACGCTGGTCACACTATAAATATTTATTTAATATTTATGTTGAAACAGAGACAACACTATTTAGTTTGCATATAAGGTGTGAAAGAGTCAAATATAAAAAGAAATTACTTCAATTCAATTTCTACTTTATAGTGTAAAATTAGGTACGGACTTTATCCTTTAATTCTTTGATCTGAGTATTTATGTATATTATAGATTAATTCAGAACTTTTTCTTTAGAACGTGTTAAATGTTTATTTGATAAAATATTATAGATTAATTTGTCAATAATTTATAGTTTATTACATTGCTATGTATGGTGCAATTTATTCACCTTTTATAACATTTTGTAAAAATATTTCTTATATATGTGTATCGTCATATGTATATATATATATATATATATATATATACATATATGTATTATTATTCATGATATAATTATTATGATTACAATTATTATTCATGATATAATTTAAGACGGTTATTGTGTATATTTTTTTTCTTCTTACCTATTTTTATTGTAGTAGTTACTGTACTATTGGTTGATTCGACTATATATGGTCCAACCCAAATTGGAGAAAACTTATGTTTCCGCGTTGGGTTTTTTAATAATACTTTGTCACCACAATTAAATGACACTGTTTTTGTATATTTATCATAAGTATTCTTTGAATTAATTTTATCTTTATGTTGATTTTTTCGAGCTAATTGATGTGCCCTTTGTAGCTGATATTTAAGTTGTTTTGGATAATAGTCGTGGTTATATAAGGGTTCAGGATATCTTTTAAGATTTGTAGGCATTTCAAACTTGAAACCGTATAGACAATTTAAAGGCGAGAGTTTTGTTGATACATGTGGTGTATTGTTATGTACGTGCATAGCTTGTCGTAACCACTGATCCCAATTTTGTATATCATTTTCTACAAAATTTCTCAATTATTCTGCAAGTGGTCTATGGCTTCTCTCTAAGGAACCATTTGCCTGAGGATGGTATGCAGTTGTGTGTATTTTAGTTATTTGTAATAATTTACAAACATGTGAGAATAATTTTGAAGTGAAATTCGTGCCATTATCGGTTATTAAAATTTTAGGAATGCGGTACCTTGTTATAATTTCTTCGTAGAATGTTTTGGACACCGTAGTAGCTTCTGCATCTAGTAACGCTGCACAATCCATATATTTTGTAAGATCATCCTGAAAAGTGAGTATATATCGGTTTCCACTATACGATAGCGGTAAAGGTCCTACAATATCCATATAAACTTTGTCAAAAGGCAACATGGGTGTGTCAGTGACGACCATAGACATTTTAGTTAATTTTGAGCTCTTATTAACCTGACATTTTGGACACACATTTCTTTATGAACTGATTAATATCCTTTTGCATATTTAGCCACCGATATTGTTCTCTGATTCTCCAGTACGTTTTCTTCATTCCTTTGTGACCACCGAGTTTGGAATTATGAAAATCGTGTAGGATTATTTGAATCTCTTTTGGATCTGTCCATATTATATATTTTTCAGAATCTTGTGTACTTGTTAATTTTTCTATTTCTTGATTGGAAATCGTATTTTGTGTAATATTATCTTGTTTAGCTTGAGCTTGAGTTTTGCTTCTGGTTTGAATTGAAATTATGTTTATAGCTTGGTGTATTCTGCTTAATGCATCTGCGTTTACATTGTATTTACCAGGTTTGTACTCAATTTTATAATCATATTCTGATAGCTTGTGATGGAATCGTACCAGTCTTGACGTTGGATCTTTCACGTCGAATACACCTTTTAATGGTCTGTGATCGGTGTAGACTGTGAAAGGTCGACCTAGTAAATAAGTTCGGAAATTTTTTGTGGCCCAGACGATTGCCAATAATTCCTTTTCTATCGTTGAATATCTTTTTTCGGCTTCATTTAAAGTCCTACTAGCAAACGCGATTGGTTTATCTTCCCCTACTTTACCTTGCGAGAGCACTGCTCCCAAAGCTAAATTGCTAGCATCAGTAGTTAATATAAACGGTACAGTAAAATCAGGATATATTAGAATAGGTGGGGAGGTGACGGAATGTTTTAGGGACTCAAAAGCTTTTTGACATTCGGGAGTCCATTTGAATATTGCGTGCTTTTTTAATAAGCTTGTAATTGGTGCTGCAGTTTCAGCTAGATTTTGAATAAATTTACGATAGTAATTTATGAAGCCTAAAAATGATTGGACTTGCTTAGCATTTTTTGGTACAGGGTAATCCGTAACACAACTGGTTTTAGCAGGATCAGGTAATGCTCCAATTTCGGAACACTTATGGCCTAAATATATTTCTTTCATTTAAAAGAAATACGTCACTAAACGGAATACACAGATTTTCGATTGATTGCTTCTCTTCGTAATTTAAACAGGTACCTAATTTTAAGGATTCTGATAACAATTTTGATCTCTTTGCTGTAGAATTACTATTTATATTGAATATGTTACATTGGTTTTCATTTATAATTTTATATTTATTAAAATTTGATAAAAGTGGAACAAAATTTTCCTTCAAGTAATAGTCAGATGATGTGGAGTTTAAAATTGGTATATTACATAAATTATTTCTAACTTTTATTATTGTATTAGCTACATAAATGCCTGGTGAAAGTTCTTGTGATTTTACAACAAATTCACCTGACTTGGCATATACTTTTACTTGTACCACAGTTTGTGTGTGGGAATGAATTTTAAGTATTTTATTATTAATCTTATTATTTGGTTTATTATTTATTTGAGATAAAGTTTTTAGAGGTAATTCAACTAGTATTTTTCCCTCATTATCGTGAAATTTTAGTGTTTTTTCCAGAGTATTTATGATAGAATGATTCCATAAAAGATCTCTGCCCATCACCTAGAATTTCTTTAATGTTATCTACCACATGCCATTTTGTACTAAAATTTGAAGAATGATTAATTTCTAATGTGTTACTTATTCCACCAAATATACCACCTAATTCTTTAGTTACTTGAGTATTTAATTTATTTAAATTTTTAAGTGAACCATTTTTTATTAGGCTTATATCAGCGCCCGTATCAACTAGCAAAATTATTTTCCCTCTTTTAGTGTTACTAAAAGACAATTTTATGAATACATCATCCTGTTGACATTTCTTAATAAAATATAAGGTTGTTTTTCTTAACCTTGGAAATTTTATTTTATTAATTAAATTAGTGATTATTTTATACAAAGCATACATACTGCCAAACATATTTCCAATCATAATGTTGACTGCATCATAAGTGCTATGTATTTGTACCGTGAAAAATGTAAATAAATGAAATATTGTGGGAAATACGATACGCTCATAAAGAGATTGAGGGTCAAGTTTATTTATATTTTTATTTACTTTGCGATTTTGCTTATTGTGTAAGGTTAGAGATTTACTTTGTGTATATTTAGGTTTAAATTTGGTGTTATTTATTTGAATCTTAGTTCTAGGTTGTGTATTAGTATTTGTGATATCTGCACAAACTGATTGTTTTATGTTTGTGTCTAATGTATTATTGATTTTTATATCATTTTTATTACTGTCGTTATTACTGATTTTATGCATTTCTTCTGTAGTAAATAATTTAGGTATCTCTTGTGTGGGATCCATTGATGGAACACTGACGACTGGCGTTTTTGCTACTATTACAGGGGCACAGTTTAGTTGGAGGTACTGGCCCCCTGGTCGTTTCCCGTTTCTCTATCTATCCTGTAATAGTTTTTCTTGCTAAAACAGTCTTCTTCTGAATGGTCCAGTCTAGAACACCATCTGCATTTTATTTTGGATTTGGTGGTATTTGTTACTAAAATCCGTGACCGTGGACAACTCATTTGATTATGCCCGTAAACTCTACAATGTTCACAGCACGGCGTGTTTCGTCATTGTCTGCATTCAGCATAAGTATGTCCGGGTTTACTAAAGAATCCACATTTTAATTTAAATGATTCTTGTTTTTTTCCATTTTTTCAAATTTTTCTTTTTGTACCGGATTACCAATATTTATTTGTGGTTGATTGGTATTCGTATCAAAATTATTGCTGAAGTTATGGTTATAATTATTAGCAAAATTATTATAGGGATTAATATTTGTAGCATAATTATTATTGTTATAGTTCGGCATTTGCTGTATAGATTTATTTAAAAATATATTTTCTGGCGAAAAAATTTGTGTAGTTTGTGGTGGGTTTGTTTGATACATATTAGGTATATAAGGTGCAATTTGTGAATAATTTTGTTGGTTTTGTTGAGAACACAATAGCATTGAAATTCTCACTGCGGTTTCTACTAAGCTACTCAGAACAGTTTCATTACAAGTCAACATAAACTGACGTAATGCTTGATCTACTAACCCTATTTTAAATACAGTAACAACAGACTTTTCGAGTTCTTTAATTAAAGCGACCAAATCTGTAGCATTGTAACTGGTATTTATAATTTCTTTGGCTGTTGTTTCTAAATTCAGAACTCGTCGCGAATATGATTTTATATCTTCACCGAAAAATTGATGCGATTGTTTAATCTCATTCGTTACACTATCTAACGTTCTGGCTGAAAGGTAATTATTTTTAATAATTTTAGCAAACTCTTTAAGAGTTTTTATATTCCGGCCTCGTATTAATTCAAAAGCATCGCCAACCAACCGAGTTGACAGCAGTGATATAAACAATTCTTCGTCCTTTGCTTCTATGCCTTTTAACGCCAGTTCACATGCGTTTAGCAATTCATAGAATTTACTAGGCAAATCTGCTGTTTTTGTGCCTGAGAATTGTGGCACCAATCGCGATATTATTTTGCCTATTATATCGTATGACATTTTTCGCTATTTTTTGATAAATTTTCCGAAAAAATTTCAATTTCGAGCAATTTGATATTATTAAATATATTATCACTTGAAAAATTTTCAAATTCTATTTCTTGAGAATTATTAATTTCTGTAGTATCAATTTTCTCCAAATGAATATTAGAAATATCGCGAGATTTTTCTAAGTTATTTTCCCACAACAGTGATATATTTGATTCTAAAACCTCTATTAAATTTTCCTTTTCCTTTATTTTTTGTTTTAAACTTTCTACCTTTCCAACAATTTCTACTTGTGTGGTTTCTCCTTTCTTACTAATATTGTTTATTTCTTCCCTATAAATGGCTACAAGCTTGTTATTGGATTGTAATTCTTCGTAACTTTTTTTTTCTAATAATATACCGTCCCGAAGTTGAGTAGCAAGTTTTTCTATTTTTAATTCGGCCTCTTTACTATAATTTTCAGCTATTATTTGTCGTTCTTTATAAGTTTTTATTAATTTGTTTTTTTCAACTAATGTAGTTTTTAAATTGCTTACTTCTTCAGAATGATTAATTTTTAATTGTTTAATAATTTTAACTAATTGTGCTAAAACTGCATCTGTCGTTTCTAAGCGTGTAAATTGACCTCACTGACTAGAAATTTGCGTTTTAACTAACTGATAAACTTCTCTACTAGCTAGATTCTTAATTTCTCCTAACAAAGTTTCAGTAAAGGCTTGTATTTCACGTTCCTGATCTTTCTTTTCCTTTTTCAATTGTTCAATTTCTTCTTCAATTTTCTGAATATTAGCCATAAAATACTATCCCAATTAATAATATATATTTTCAATTTTTTCTAATTAAATTTAAAATGTAATTTAATCGAATATATTTCTATAAACTAAGTCCCATTAATATTTTCACAACAAATGTTTACAAGTTAACAAATAATAAAATATATATACTAAAATAATAAATAATTTAAATAAAGTAAAATTTTAATTTTTATAATATAAATATAATAATATACTTGCACTGTGCACTTACTTGGTACTTTCTTGAAATTTGAGATATTTGAAAACGCCTTTGTCAATTGTAGTTTTATTGTATATCATTAATGTTAGCACAACTTTTAAATGTTTTTATATTTAAAATGTTATTTTATTATTTGAATTATTTATATTGTATTTAAATCTGTTAATTACACATCACTTTCTAAAATGATAGTTTAGAATTATTTTATTTTTCACTTAAATTTGTTAAACTGAAAAAAAAAAATTTTTTTTTTTATTTTTTCAAACAAATATTTTGACATTTATTGAAAAACTTATGTATCACTATTATCAGTAATTAAATCACAAACATTTTATTTTTGTATTTTACTAATACAAATATGTATAAAAATATTTTAAATAAATTTTCATAAACTTTTTTATCACTAAATGTTTGTAACTGTTATAAAAAAATATATTTTTAAAACTATTTCGAATTATATGTTAAACGTTAATAATTGTTACTTTCTTTCACTTTAATAAAAAATTCCAAAAACGTTTTTCGATTAAAACAAATACCGGCTGCGCCAATTGTTGTAAGTTCGGGTTTTGGGATTTTAATCTTGTTAGAGGATTTGATAAGGAAAGGAAGTTTTAATTAAAAACACCGACTGGATTTGTTGAATACCTTAATCAGAATGCCACGAAAAAGTATGCCTTGCTTATGATGTAGCTTGATTTACCTTTTGAATATTATTGATCAGCAATTTTTGAGTATGGGAATTGTAATATTTTTTATATTAATATTTCGGTGCTAAAATCGTAATTGGATATATTTAATAATTTCTTATCGAAATATAATTTGTTTGCTAGCTAATTAAAAGTTATTATATGTGGGAACATCCGTTGTAACTTCGTATTTTTGTCAATTTAGCAATTACTAAATCGTGGGATAATTTATATATTTAATTGGAATATTGAATGTTCATATCCATAATATAATATTATGCTATTATATAGTGTTATTTGTAAAATTGCTACTCAATAATTTTAAGGTATAACACTCCTAAATCACCTAATATAATAACATAACTACGAAAAGTATGCACTTGGCTCACATCGAGCTGAGTGTGATGTTGGGTGGGGTCTGCTCGAATTGTTCCATCCAACGGTGGTCCAGGTGCAACAATATTTACTTTCGTGGATATATATATATATATATATATTATGCTCCTATAGCAAATATATATATATATTCGATGATTCCTATATATTATAATCCGCTCCAGAACCTTAGCTCTAATGGCCGCTGGTCACTAATGAGTTTGTAGCTTTAGGCCGATCTCATTTGGAGTTGGGATAAGATAGTTGAATTTAATTATTTAGCGAGTTGCAGATAAATTAAAAGAAACTATCAGTTTGACTTTGAATTAAAAAGTAACTTTATTTAATTTCGATTGCTTTCTTTTATACCCTAAAATTTACTAATACAAATATAAATTCCTTAATATTCTATTACTAATTATTTGCTAACACTAGCAATTTATATATAATATTGAAATTCTTAGGAATTCCAATATTAAGAATGTTTAGGTCAATTATCGAAATATTTTGACTATAACAAGTGCATAGGCACTCGTTGCATTATTGATAAATATATAAACACACACAAGTGTATGTGTTTTTTTATTATTTAGGGTTTCGTATGCTAGTATTCATATTCATATATTATATTTTATAAACAAAATATAATACTGACCTACACTAATCATATGATGAATTTTTCATACGTCACACCACCCTTCCTACGGAAAAAGGAGGAATGTACCCTAAGTAAATTCCTACTTTCTAGTGTTAACATATAATTTTCTTTAGATACAATTTTCTTTATATATATATTTTTTTTTATTTGAGTTACAATTGTTTTATAATTATTTATTTGTTTTTTCATAATATTTTTTTTTTTTTCAAAACAGTACATAATAAATTTTTTTCCTTTTTAAATATAATTATATATATTTTTTTTTTTTAAACGATACATCATTAATTTTTATTTATTCTTTATTTTCAATATAATTCTTCAAATTTTTCTTACATATATTTCCTTCCTTATATAATTCTTATTTTTAAATCATTACCTATATTTTTTTTTTTTTTATTATAATTTTTTTTTTATTATTTCTTTTTTTTTTTCTTTATCAAAATCTTTATTTTCATTATCTTTTTTTTATATATATATACTGTATTTCATTCAACATTTATTCATTTCACATTTCTCTTATGGTTTTATATCATATATTCCTCAAGTATACAATTTTAAAAACTTTATTCAATTTTATTTAATGATATCCTCTAATGTAGTTCTAGTTGAGAACTATACTATATATACCTATACTATATTCTATTCTTTTATATTCTATTTTTCCATTTATCTATACTATATTTTAATCTATATTCCATTTTATTCTATATTCTAATTTATTCTACATTCTATTTTATTCTATATTCTTTTTTATTCTATATTCTAGTTTATTCTATATTCTTTTTTATTCTATATTCTAGTTTATTCTATATTCTATTTTATTCTATATTCTATTTTATTCTATATTCTATTTTATTCTATATTCTATTTTATTCTATATTCTATTTTATAGGGTGTCCAGGCGTCCCCTTCCGCCTTGGTAATCTATTAGTTTTCTGATATCATCATCAGATAAACGTAATAGGGTTTTAATCTATTTTTATGCACGGTTATCTTTTTCCTATTATTTTTAATTTCACAATTCACTCCTTCAGTATTTACTACTTCATATGGACCAATATATATTGGATCCAACTTCTTTCTATTTTCATTTTTTAGTAGTACTAAACTACCTATTTCATATGTACTATTTCTAACTTTGTAATCTTTATCGAATCTATCTTTTCTTTCTAATTTCTTCTTCCCTAACAATTCCCTAGCGTCCCTATGCGCTACTTGTAATTTATTTTTTAAGTCCTTACTATAATCTCATAGTTGTATAGTGGTTCTACTTTATTGGTGAGATTTGATGGTAATCTACATTGCTTTCCGTAAACTAATTCGTATGATGTATATTCTGTTTCAGAATGTACAGCTGTGTTGTAACAAAACGTGTAATATGGCAACCATTTATGCCAATCAGTGTGACTCTCTGCAACATACGTTCTTAAATATGCTCCTAGAACTTTATGAGAATTTTCTAAAGCTCCGATGCTTTCGTGGTGGTATGCGGTTGAAAATAGTTGATCTATTTTTAGCATTTTACACATATCCTTGAAAACATGACTCATAAATTCTGTTCCTTGTTCTGAAGCTATTTTCTTTGGTACTCCGTATTTTAAAATGAAGTGTTCTACCAATACTTCCGCTACAGAATTTGTTTCCTTGTTTTTCAATGAAACATTTTCTATGAACTTCGTCAATTCATCTTGTATGGTAAGTATATATTTAAAACCTTCTGTTGTTTCGTCTAATGGTCCCACAAGATCTATATAAATCTTCTCGAAACTTGTCTCACTGGTTGATGTTATGACCATTGGTTGTCTTTTCCTATTGATGTGTTTGTTTCGTTAGCATGTTTCGCAATGTTTAACGAAAGTTGTTATGTCTTCCTTCATCCCTGTCCAAAAGTATTTGCATTTGATGTTCTTAATCATTCGATTTATCCCTGCATGTCCACTTGTTGGTAATATGTGATAATCGTTTAATAATAGCTTTTTCATCCCTGGGTCAGTTATCCTTATTAAATCTTTCATAACAATTATTTCTATATTCATATCCTTAAATAGTTCATTTATTTTCTTCTTTATATTATTTAAATTATTTTGTCGACAGCCGTCATTTAATTTCAATAATTCTCCTTTTGAGATATATAATTTTTCTAATTTTAATGGAACCATGATTTTCTGCACGTCCTTCCACAGCAATCTGCCGAATGTTGCGGACTGGCTTTCAAAGCTATCGTTTGGTTTCACCATTAATATACAATTTTTCTTTGGTATATACGCTAATACCTTGCTTGGACCCATAATAATATCTTGTTCATTTTTTAACCTATCAATCTCCTCTTTGAAACTATTTACTATTTTTAACTCGATTAATTTCAACCCTGTTGATGGTGGTTGTAGTAATTCCTTTATAATTTCTTCATCTGTTTCTTCTTTAACTTCTATTTGTTTATTTCCTTCTTGATTTGTTTTTGATCTGGTTATAACTAAAAATTTTAAATCTTCTGATGATATTTTGATTCTGCTCAATGCATCTGCAGTACAATTTTCTTTACCTGGAGAATACTCCACGTAGAAATTATACTCTTCCAGCAACAATCTAAATTTGGTAAGTCTTGATGACGGTTCTTTCAGTGAGAATAAGTAAACTAGCGGTCTATGATCTGTCAATATTTTAAAACGTCTTCCGAAAAGATACGGTCTGTAATGTCGAATAGCCCATACTATGGCCAATAATTCTTTTTCGATAGTACTATAATTTGTCTCGGCACTATTTAAAGTTTTACTTGCGTTTTACTGCTCCTAAAGCAAAACCTGATGCATCTGTTCGTAAAATGAATTCTTCGTCAAAATTCGGAAATTGTAAAATTTTTGGACTGATTAAAATTTCTCGTACTGTATTAAATGCTTCTATACAGTCTGGTGTGAAATTAAATTTAACGTCTTTTTTAAGCAATTTGTTTAGTGGTATACAGATTGATGCAAAATTCGGAATGCATTTTCTGTAATAATTTGCAAATGCTACAAATCGTCTAACTTCATCCGCGTTCGTAGGTTGTGGAAAATTTGTTATCGCTTCTGATTTTGAAGGATCAGGTAAAATTCCGTTTTCTGAAATAATGTGCCCTAAGTACAGCACTTCTTTCCTCAGAAAGTAACATTTACCAGGATAAATTTTTAAATTTACCTCCCTTAACCTGGTGAAAACCAAAAATTATTAGATCGTCCAAATATACGAAACATCTGCAATAAGTTAAACCTGACATCGCTATGGACATCATCCGTGAAAAAACGCTTGGAGAAATTTTTAGTCCCATTGGTTGTCTTGTCAATTGGTAGTGTCTAGTCTCAGTTGAGAACGCAGTACATGGTCTACTTTTTTCATCAAGTTCCATCTGATAATAACCTTGGCTTAAATCTATGCAAGAGAAATATTTCGCACCTCTTACCATGTCATAAATATCTGTAATATTTGGTAGTGGGAATTTATCATCCTCTATTACGTCATTAACCTTACGGTAGTCTATTACCATTCTGAACTTTTGGAGTCCAGTAACAGGATCCTTCTTTTTCGGTACTATCAAAACAGGTGAATTCCATGCTGATACGGATGGTTCCGCAATTTTTTGATCAATCATTTTCTGTATTTCATCCTGTAGTGGTTGTTTCTGCGAATGTGGAATCCTATAAGGTTTTGTATATGTAGGTGCTACTCTTTTTTTCAATTCGATTTTTGCTGATGCTGAGTTTGTTACTGTTAATTCATCTCCATCCAGATGAAAAACATCGTTGAACTTTGTGCAGATTTGTTGTACGCATTTCTTTTCTTCGCAATTCAATGTGTCATAGTTAATTTTTGTTAGTAATTTGTCAACCCGTTTTGTCGAAGTCTCTGTCGATTCTTTATAATTTAATATGTAATGGTCATTTAGAATGTATGATTCTAGTTCAACCCAGTTTAATTTTACATACTATCTCTTGTGTTTAAAATTTTTATTGGTATTTTACCATTTATGGACTTGGATATTGATCCAGCCATGAAAACTCCGTCACATAATTCCGTTTGATGGAATATGCGTGTATCATTTATTTCTGTATTTATCCAATAAGTAGCTTCACATCGTGATGCTATTGTAATTGTATTAAAATTCTGTTTAGTTATTATTGGCAAAATTATTTGTTCATTATTTATAGTAATATCAAGAATAAATTTTTCTAAATTTATTTTGGCTTGATAATCTGTTAAAAAGTTTGCTCCCAAAATACCATCTACCGGTACGGGAAAGTCATTTTGAACAATATGGAAATTATAATCAATGTTTATTGATTGAAAATTTAATTTTTTACTACAAGTGCCTAACGTCTTGAGGTGTCCTGAAATACCATGAATTGTCGTAACATTATTTTTATTTATATCATTGTCTTGTAAAATATGTTGTTTAACGGTGCAAATAGATGCGCCCGTATCTATTAAAAATGTTGCTATTTTGTTATTTATTTCAATGTCTACATATAGTCCATTTGAAATATTTGCTGTAAGAATTATTTCATCGCCTAATTGGTGTAATCCCCTACCGATGAGTTGGCTTCCCCTCGGTGGGTTGTTCGTTTCCCTCGGTGATAGCTAAAATTCTTGAATTTAATGCGTTTCTATCTGGTGTTCTGGTGTTTGAAATTTGTCGTCTGTTTCCTAGGTAATTTCTATTATTATTTGAATTATTATTAGCGTTATTATAATTTTGGTTAGTACTATTATTATATCCTGTAAAGTTTCTATTACTATTAAAATTTTGGTTGTTATTCCTGCTATTATTATTATTTATGTTATTATTTCTATAATTCGTATTATTGTTATGATTATTATTAGTTCTATTATTATTATTTCTATATGAGTTGTTGTTATTATTATATCTATTATTATTGTAATTGTTATTCATACGATGATTATTGTTATTATTATTATGATTATTATAATTATTATTATAATTATTATTACTTCGATTGTTATAATTGTTTTTATAATTTTGATTATTCCTGTTGTAATTATTGTTATTATTATAATTATTATTTCTGTTGTTATTTTGAATATTTGTATTGTTATTATTTCTATTTCTATTTGGTTCCATGTACCTTACTACTTCGCTCGTACTAGGATCAAGTTCTAATAAATGTTGTATAGCAGTTTTGAACTCTGTGTTTCGAGCACTGTCTAATATTATTTTATACCTATCGTTCATTCTTTTTTTTATATATGCTAAACCTCTACGGTTATTAGCTGCTGTCAATGCCGGTCTTGCTGTTTAATTTTGTGCTTGAACTTCTAGTTCCGTCATGCGTGAAATCAGACTTTCTATATCATTCACAAATTCTCTCATTGGTTTATTCCCCTGTCGACTGTTATTCAATTTTGTTTGAATAATTTCTATTGTGTCCTTACAACCACATTTGGTTTTTAATAAGGTTTTTAATTCAATAAATGTCGTGGCTTCTATGTTGCCCAATTCTGTTAAAGCTTTACCTTGAATTTTGCATTTTATTAAAAATTTTATTAGAGTGGGTTTATCCTCTGATTTCAAAGTGTCGTAGTAAAATTCTACGCTATTAAGAAAATCTCGAATTTTCTCTTCACGAGTTTCTTCTTTCTCTATTAATAATGTAGGTAGCTTTTGAGCTACTCCATAATCAAAAAGTGACATTTTGATTGTTGTTATTTCTTTGTTATATTAATTTGTATTTCTTTGATATCCTCTTCAGTGTCGCTTCGTGTTTCTTATTCGAATTCCTCCTCCTCTTCTAGAGTTGCTAAAGTTTCTGTTGAACTTCTATCTAAAAATGCTTTTACTTCTTTATACAATTCTTCGTATCGCTCTTTATAGTGTAAAGCGTGATCTTTGTTTTCTTTATAAAGTATATTCCACGCTCTTGAAAAGTTGTTCCTATTCTTCGCAATATACGCAAGTTTACTAAGGATATATCTTGAACTGTATGTCCTTTTTGGTGTTTTCTTGAAATTTTTTAACAAGTCTTGTAATTTCTGCAACTCCTCGCTCCAGAACCTTAGCTCTAATGGCCGCTGGTCACTAATGAGTTTGTAGCTTTAGGCCGATCTCATTTGGAGTTGGGATAAGATAGTTGAATTTAATTATTTAGCGAGTTGCAGATAAATTAAAAGAAACTATCAGTTTGACTTTGAATTAAAAAGTAACTTTATTTAATTTCGATTGCTTTCTTTTATACCCTAAAATTTACTAATACAAATATAAATTCCTTAATATTCTATTACTAATTATTTGCTAACACTAGCAATTTATATATAATATTGAAATTCTTAGGAATTCCAATATTAAGAATGTTTAGGTCAATTACCGAAATATTTTGACTATAACAAGTGCATAGGCACTCGTTGCATTATTGATAAATATATAAACACATACAAGTGTATGTGTTTTTTTATTATTTAGGGTTTCGTATGCTAGTATTCATATTCATATATTATATTTTATAAACAAAATATAATACTGACCTACACTAATCATATGATGAATATTTTTCATGATATGTTTAGCGGCATACGTCACATGATGTTAAGCCAATGCAACTGCTGGAATATATCCCGCAGACATATCTTATTTTATATTGCATTTCTCTAAATAGAAAAAATATATATATATTAAATAATATTAGTTTGATGTTAAATGTGATGTTATTGTAATGAATAGAGAATAGACTAAAAATCGCAATTAGAAAATTAAGGTAGAATTTTAACTACACAAATAAATATATAATAGAAGTATAAAAATATAATTTATATTATTCATTTTTTTATAGCACTTACCAATAACTTAATTATATCAAAAATGTTTTAAAATTAAATATTATTGTGTTATTATTCGTATTTCTAAAGCATCACAACCGACAAACGTTTTCAAAATAATAAACAAATTTTTCAAAATGGCAAATGTCAAATTTTGTCAACATAACCTCAAAATATAAAACGACACTAGCGCTGAAGGAATTGGCAGAGTAACTAATATTGATTTTATAAATTGTTTTCTTAAGATTGTGGCCTTGGTTTAAAATAATTGACATTGTCAGGTTGGTTTTACACCACACGAACGACGAATATTATTTATTAACCTTTGTTATCGTTACCATCCATAGATAATATCTATGGCATAGATAATATATACTTAATAGATCGCCAACTCTCAAATATCTACAACAGCGCCACTCTTAAATTTATGTAGGATTGGGAACTAAAATCTTCATATCCCTATTCTTTTTTTTTCTCTCCCACAACCCTATTCTTTTTTCTTTTTAAATTATAAATAAAAATAAATAAAAGAAAATAATTTATATCAAATTTTTTATTTTATTGATTTTTTTTTTTTTTACAAAAATGTTTTTGATAATATTTTAAGGCTTTTTTTTGTATTGGGTCTTCCGTTGCTCGTTGCAAACATTTTGCAACGATGTTTGGTGGCACTAAAGCCAGGGCTACATTGTTTCGATCGGTTCAGTTTCGATTCGTTTCGAAAAGTTCAAATTTGACGTCTCCATATATTTTATGCCTCCCATAGATTATTCAACTTGGTTTTCAACTTGGTTCCTAACTTGTTGACAGACAATCCCACACACATTTCAACTGTTTCTCAAACATTTGTTCAACCATCAAATTTATATTATATTAATATTATGTTTGTGTAATTATGAATATTGTTTGATATTTTTACATGTGTTTAGCATAAACATGTGTTTCTGACATAAAAAGTGAAGTAACGTCACTTTGGTTGTTCAACTGCCCCACACACAATTCAACTTCAACCGACAACTATAGGCTCCGCCCGCAAAAATCAAAATTTTTTGATAATTTTTCAACTTGTTCTTCAACCATCAAATTGGTTGGACAACTGCCCTACAGACGATTCAACTTGACAATTTTTTCAACCATTTTGATGGTTGAAGAACAAATTGGAAGACCAAGTTGTATTGTCTATGGGGAGCTTTATATGCGAAATCGATTGAGTGGACACATAGGTCGAATCGGAACGAATCGAATCGAAAGAGTTTGGAACGATTGGAATTTTGCGATTCCAAACTGAAGGAAATGCCTGGGCTACATTGTTCCTATCATTTCATTTCAGTTTCGATTCGATTCGACGTTTAAGTAGACTGAACACATAGCTACCGATCACAATCGATTAAACCACATATATTTTGTTTTTGTTACAATCAAATTTCATTTCTCTTGACATTTCCTTCAGTTTGGATTCGCAAAATTCCAATCGTTCCAAACTCTTTCGATTCGATTCGTTCCGATTCGATCTATGTGTTCACTCAATCGATTTCCCATATAAAATATATGGAGACGTCAAATTTGAACTTTTCGAAACGAATCGAAACTGAACCGATCGAAACAATGTAGCCCTGGCTATACCCCAGAGATAGTCTTGCCGTTGAAGAAGTCTGCGCCGTTGCCGTTGAAGGTTTGGAATGTCAAACAAAAGTTAAAATATATAGAAATATATGAAAGCAGACAAACTCGCCGCCCTCATGAAGCCGGGGACGCTCGTGCCGTAAGAAAGTTCAATCGATTTCAACTTTTGAAGTCGTTGCCGTTTCCAAATGTCTAATTGATATGAAAATTGTTGTACGACATAAAAATATTGTTTATGTTGATTTTTTTTTTATTTATGAAAAATCATTTTTTAAAAATGGGATTTGTTGTAGAATTAATAGAAATAATTTAAAAAAATGAAATTTTGTACAACAAAAAATGTGGTGGATATTTATATGTTATTTATATAATTATTTATATGTATATTGTATTATTATAAAAAAGTTAATTCCATTTGTGAGAGAAAATGTAATTTTAACTAAATAACATGTAATTAAAGTTAAAAATATAATAACAATCTGAAGGCATATTTTATTGTAAATTATTTTTAACGCAATATTTGATATATTTAATTCACAATATTTAATAGAAATGGTTTTTTAACATCAACCAATATACTTTTATTTAAATGATTCAATGCGGCGAGTCTGTCTACACAAAGTCGTCACCAACGTCACCAGCGTCTTTTGACATTCCAAACCCACAACGGAAACGGCACGACCGGCGAGACTGTCTGAAGCAATAAGATCGACGCACGGCCGTGAACGTTGCCGATTGATGATGATGGCTTATGCTTCAGACAGTCTCGCCGGTCGTGCCGTTGCCGTTGTCGGTTTGGAATGTCAAAAGACGCTGGTGACGTTGGTGACGGCTTTGTGTAGACAGACTCGCCGCATTGAATCATTTAAATAAAAGTTTATTGGTTGATGTTAAAAAACCATTTCTATTAAATATTGTGAATTAAATATATCAAATATTGTGTTAAAAATAATTTACAATAAAATATGCCTTCAGATTGTTATTATATTTTTAACTTTAATTACATGTTATTTAGTTAAAATTACATTTTCTCTCACAAATGGAATTAACTTTTTTATAATAATACAATATACATATAAATAATTATATAAATAACATATAAATATCCACCGCATTTTTTGTTGTACAAAATTTCATTTTTTTAAATTATTTCTATTAATTCTACAACAAATCCCATTTTTAAAAAATAATTTTTCATAAATAAAAAAAAAAATCAACAAAACAATATTTTTGTGTCATATAACAATTTTCATATCAATTAGACATTTGGAAACGGAAACGACTTCAAAAGTTGAAATCGATTGAACTTTCTTACGGCACGAGCGTCCCCGGCTTCATGAGGGCGGCGAGTTTGTCTGCATTCATATATTTCTATGTTTTTTAACTTTTGTTTGACATTCTAAACCTTCAACGGCAACGGCGCAGACTTCTTCAACGGCGAGACTATCTCTGGGGTTAGTTAAGACATTTTAGTGTTTTTTTTCGAATTTTTGTTTTATAAATTATTATGTGCATTATTAATTTTTTTAAAAAATATTTTTATTAATATGATTTATTAGTAAATAATTTAAAATGTATAATTTATAAAGTTATGTGTAAACTATATGTATGAGTATTTTTCTAAATACTGCCATTAGCATTTATACTTCCATATTGTGAAAAAATATGTTAAAAAGAATATAAAGTTTTTATTGAAAGTTGATCAAATTAATTTGCTATCGTGATATAATTTTTTTTTAGAAATGTATACTTTTAGAAAAGATATTACTTATTTTAGAATTTGGTTTTTCTCATTCATATTTTTTGTCCAAGTTTTTTGCACAAGTGGTAATATTAATTTGAACCCTAATTGCACAGCAGTAGCACATTTATTGGAAGCTCGTGCAGTTAAGCCTATAGGAATCACTAAAAGTGTGTTTTTTGGTAAGATAACATTTATATTAAAAATATGCAAATAAAATTAATGATCTCATATTTATAATCGATCATATTATTATATACAACAGTATAGTAAAATTACAAAAAAACGTAGCTATTAGCATCCGTTTTTTAGATTACTTTAAGTATTCTAATTTGGCTGATGTATGTACTTCAATCAAATTTAAGATGGTTTAGTAGCGTAAAATTACAAAAGTAATCTAAAAAATATTTCTTCCTGGAATTAATAATTAAGTTTCATATGAAATATGTTAAGATTTATAATAATTAATATAGACGTTCTAAACTAAGTGTTATAAATAATGCAAAGTAATTATATATATCTTCAAAAAAGTATATATATTTCGAACAACCAAAATAATTTGCTTTAAACTTGTTAGTTTACAATTTCTAAAAGACCCCAAGCTTTAAAACTCGCATTCATGCACTAATTGACTACATATTTAAAACTCTTAAAAAGTGTAAGAAACGATAAATGTTTAGGTGCATACTAAAGTTATTTAGAAATAACTTATTTCATAACCAATAGGAATAGAAGTTGTTTCATAGCAAAAAAAAATCATCAATGCATATAGTTATATTATTTATTTCTTTTATTCTTATAAAAGAAAAAACAATAATTTTATATTTGTAGGTTTATTGGAGTGAAATTTATTTTATGTTTTTCGTACAAAAAGTTCTCCAAAACTCACTTAATTATTTTATGTACTCTAAAATTACAGCTTTTGTTTTTGATTTTGCTTAAATTCTATAGAGACTGTGGGAATTGTCAATTAAGCACTTTCCGTGTATAAATATTTGTTTTGTAATATTGTACATACTTCAATTTTTATTCTAAAATTATTCAAATTACAACATTTTATTCAATTTATAATCGTTAATAAGAAAAATTATTATTTCACAATATTTTATTTTATTTAATCTTTAATGAAAAATGATTTGCAGTTATTAATGAGCTATATTACAATTGACAATTCTAGCAGCTTTAACTTATTATAGTGTGATAATGCAACAATATATGATATAATTTCTAATTAAACTATATATTTTTTTCATAAGATAATACATATTGTCTTTCGATTGTTTTTAACTTATTAAATCTATTGAATTGAATTTATATACTTAGTAATAAATATTATCGTAATTATTTTGTTATAATTTGTTTAATAACGCAAACCTTTTAGATTATTTATTCAATAATTTGTTTTATAATTAGGTTCTATTTATTTTTTATATAAATCTATAACTATAAATTATATTTTTATTTCAGTTTACTTCTTTCTTCTTTTACATGAAATAATTGTTAAAATTAATTTAAATTTTTTTCGTGTATATATTACGTTATACAACAATATATAATTTCCTATATTTATCAGCAGCGGCTCGTCCTAATGGGCTAGGTGGGCTAAGCCCACCCTAAGAAATCTTAATTTAAATTCCACAAAATATCTTCCAAAATAAATAAAATTAAAAAAAAAATTTCATATAAAAAAAATATTTTCATAGTATGTACAATATTTGCTCTGCCTACCCTATAAAATATACGTATTTTCATATTATGTACAATATTTGGTCTGTCTACCCTATAAAATATACGTATTTTCATATAGTAATTATGTAATAGAAATGAAGGAAAAGAAAACGAAAAAATTCTTGCGGACTTAGTCCGAAAAATACATTAAATTTGCTTTGCAACTTTTTTTATATGTATTGTTTTCTAATATACCGCGGTTGGGCTAAAAAATAGTAGCCCACTGCATATATGTTTCCTCTCTATAGAATAAAAATTTGAATATAAACATTTTTATTAAATGTATTTATGTATACAAACATTTATTTTTCATATGCATGAACGACGATTTTATATATTTTTTTTGTGTTGAGAATTTTCTTCTATGCATATGCATATAGTAGGCGAGAATAATTTATATGGTAAATCAAAAATAAAAAAAAATCTCTGAAAGAAATGCATGAACGACGATTTCATTTTTTTTTTTGTATTGAAAATTTTCTTCTATGTGTGTATATTGTATATAGGCGAGAATAAATTTATATAGTAAAGTCAGCAAAAATAAAAAAAAAAATTTCTCTGAGAGAAATGATTTATTGGATTTTTTTTACAGCAAAAATGTTATAAATATGTTTCTATACTGTTTTGCTTCTGTTACTTTAATGTTAGGGACTATTTAACAGTAGCCCCTAGTACATAATATTTTTCCTGAAAAAAAAATTAACAGCATAATGCTTATTTTTTTATACATTGTCTGTTAAAAAAAATTAATGGAAAAAGCAATAGAATAATAAGTCAAGTGCGTATATCGTGTATGCGAATATTTATTTTACTATTACTATACATAAGTATAAAAAAAATATTACGTACATATTATGTATTATCGTATAGCATTGTTTTAAAGATTTGAATGCTATTCATAATTCTAATTTGAATTTAATGAAAATTAAAAAGGAAGTTTTTGATATAGAGTTTAGTAATAAAATAATTTATAAAAAAATTTCATTTTAAGTGTTATTGCTTGTTTGATCCGCTGTTTTGCTGTTTTTACGGTGACCAGAAGTTTTCAGGCATTTAGTATTTTGTATTTTTGTAGTTAAATTTTAAAATTATATATATTTTATATTATACACGTATATATATGTATGTATTATATTTATTTATAGTTTTCATATTATATATAGCATTTTCCGGTCAAATTAGTCTTTTTACACATATAGATAGTCTTTAAAAATATAAAGATAGTCTTTTAAAAAATCAAATTAGTCTTTATAAATTTCAAGTTAGTCTTTTAAAATTTCAAATTAGTCTTTTTACATTTAAAATTAGTCTTTTAACACTTCGAATTAGTCTTTTAAAATTAAAATTTCTGTGTTTTAAACCTATTATTTAAGTTGAAACAAATAATATTATTTTTTTTAAATTTTGTTCAAATTAAAATTTTATGAATAAGAAGCATTTAAATTCACCCAAAAATCTTAACGATATTTTTTAATTTTTTTCCCCAAAAGATAAATGTTTTGTTCGGCAGCTGTTAAGTGTACCAAGAGACCATAACTTGGTTAATGCAATTGCACAAGGTGTTTCAACATTGAGCGATCAAGATTGTCGAAACTATTTTTTAAATATGACGCTAAAATGCCAGGTGCTATTCTATTGTTGGCGAAGAAATACATTAAAATTATATTATCGCTTAATAAAATTTTAATTTATTAATAATATATTTGTTTGTACTTAAATAATAGGTTTGAAACACATAGAAATTTTATTTTTAAAAGACTAATTTGAAATTTAAAAAGACTAACTTGAAATTTAAAAAGACTAACTGGAAATTTAAAAAGACTAATTCGAACTGATTTTTTAAAAGACTATATTGATGTGTAAAAAGCCTAATTTGATCGGAAAATGCTATATATTGTATATATAATTCTCATATTATTTTTTGCTAAATACATATATGAATTTTTAAATAATTGCTCTAATGATAAATGAAATAGATTACTTATTGGAGCATCTATTTAAATCTTCATCATTAGAGGTTAAGGTTAAAATTAAAGAATTAGGATTACATCAGCCAATCGATTTTGTTTTGTGTTGAGGAACCTGGACACTAAATTCCAGTTAACGCTTTGAGTGTAGTACCTCATGTTAAAGTGGAAACCTGCACAATGTCTTTTCTTAATTTCAAAAAAAAAAAAAAACAATTAGCCCACCCAGAATTTTACAGCACGAACCGCCACTGATATTTATTAAAACCTTTATTGATTTCACAAAAATATTTATTAAAAAAATTAAATTTATTTAAACTTTTAATAACATTAATTGAATGCATTTTAAGTGAAACTATCACCCATCATCAGCAATGCGCTGGTATAATTAACCTTTATAATAGTGTATACTTACCATTTCCTATAGTCGATTCTTTAATAAATTATTTATTAATTTTTTCCTCTACGACTATTTCGTTCTTATTCTTTTAATTTTAAAATATGTAGTGAAATGTAAATTCTTTCTGTATACTAAAAAAATGGTTCAGCATCCTCTTCAAACATTAAGTATTTGGACATTTTTAGCAATTACCATGTAACTATATACTTAGTTTTACTTATATTAATTTCTAGACCATTTTTATATTTATATATAACAAAAAAATTCTAACGTAAATCGTATAAATCCTCACCAGCTAACTGCTCATCATTATCAATGAATTTAATTACATTTATTCAGCGTCGAATCTAAAAATAAATTTTGTGAAGGGACAAAAAATATATAGTAATATCAATTTATAATTTTAAATAGTAACAATCTAATTTATAATTTAATTTATAATAATCATGCCAATTATGTAGTTCGATTGGATTCGATTTTATCGAATCGTTTCGATAAAATCGAACATAGTCTATTATGCAGTTCGATTGGATAAAATTTAGTCAATTATACAGTTCGATTTTATCGAACTGCCAAAAAAATAATCGAATATTCTTTGGATGTATTTTTTTTGATCGAATAGTAGTTTTTTCAAAATTTTAAGCATTTTTTTTGGTTTTATTAAAAAGTTTTTGATTTTTTATAAATTATAAACCAAATAAAATATAAGTATAACAAATAAAATATAATTAACTTGAAAATTATAGATAAACTTACACAGAAAAAATTAAAGTCGATTTTTCAGCTACTTTGAGGTAGTTAAAAATAATTCATTGATTTTCCTACTTTTTTCATTGAAGCATCATTTAGATGCAACAAATAAACTAAATTATATAAATCATTTAAATTAAAATATTTGAATTAGCTTTCTAGAATTTTCATTTTGTTTACCCATTTAATGATTTATTTTATTGAAATTTATTAGTAATTCGTATAATTTGGATAGGAACATTCTTCTTCACTATCGCTTGAATCAGATCTTATATCAATTGAATCCATTTTATTATTACCAAAACCACTTGTTTATTTAACACTTAGTTTATTTATTTGACATAAAAAAATTGAAAATATACTTGTTTATATCTAAGGCAACTAAGATATAAACAATCTTTAGTTGCCTTATCCCTCATTTACTTTGGCAGTACTAACAGAACTACCTGTTACCTTTCGATTCGATTTAATCGAACTGCATAATAGGAAAATAAAATCCAATCGAAGAACGATCGAAGCCTTTCGATAAAATCCAATCGAACTACATAATTGGCATGAATATATATGTAATTAAAATAAAACTGTAGATATATAATAATACAATTTCAATTAAACAAATATGATTTGGAAAATGCTATCAAAATTTTAATTTTAATAAATTAACTAAATTTTATTGTTGTTTTTATATTTACATATAAAATACTTTTTAACAATGAATACCACAAAGGATATGTTCCTTTTAGATTGTGATAAATACGAAGATTATTTAGATACTTTTATAACTCGAAATGATTTAAAATATGTAAGAAATATAAAGTTTTGTAGAATGTTAGTTGCGTTAGGTTATCGTTCTGCAAATGAAATTCTTTCACCAGAACAATTTGAAATTCGTAAAAATACAGTTCAGGAAGCAGTTTTTCCTACAAAAAAATCTCTCACTCTATTTAGTCAAGGAATAACAATAACGGATCCATTCTTATCTGAATTAGAAACAAGAGAACAAGCAAATTATCAAAAACTTATTTCGGTTAGTAATTTTATTGAAATATATATATATAGCGGTATTAATTTTAATAAAATTTGCTTAGACAATAATATTTATAAGGCATAAAACTAAGTCTGGTTTTGAAATATCGGGATACATTGATTTTGAACAAAGTTTAAGAAAATCAAATAAAAAAGCTGATGATGCTGTTGATTGGAAAGCAATATTCCAACAAAAAAAATATTTAAAACCTCAACCGACAGATCTTAGTTACTATCATTGGAGATCAGGTCAAGTCGAGTATAATAATTCTGATAATTATACCGTAATTCACGATCCCACATATGGGCTTTTATTAATGTATAAAGGTGATAGAAAATTTATTTGTGTAGATCCAAATCAAGAAAACTTTAGAGAAAATGCAACTAGAACGATGATATTTTCTGAAAAATATAATTATGTCACTTTATACGATCACATTGTTAGAAGAAAAATATAAAATAAATATTATTTTTTTGATTACATTTATTATTTATCCCACTCGTAATTAAATTAATCGTGTTCCGAAGCTATCGCCATATTAGACCGAAACACAAAGTTTCGACAACAAAGGCAAAATACGAAATCTTAAAATGCCAAACCATAACAGTGAGCAATATTTTTGTTTTCCATGTTGCACTATAATTATTACAATATATTTTTATTTTCCGCCAAGGTTATACCGTAAGCATTTGTTAGTATTTTGTTGGGTATCCTTTTGATTTTATTACTGCTGTTAATCGTCTTGGCATTGATTCCACTAAATTTTTTGTGACGTCAGAGGTGATATTAGACCATTCTCTAGCGGTATAGCTAATACTTCTTTAAGTGATGATTTGCTGGTAATATTATATGGTCTAATTTTTTTTTCTAATTCTTCCCAAAGATTTTCAATCGGATTTAGGTCTGGAGACTGCAGCAGTGTTATCAGCATGTGCGGCGTGTTATAAGCTATTCACATTTTGGCGTTATGCGATGTATGCTTGGGATCATTATCTTGTTGAAAATAATAATCTTCACTTAAAATCCCATCGTCTGCACTTATTTTTAATTTTCTTTTAAAATTTCGATATAAAAATATAAAAAAAGTATTATCAAAAATTTCAAGCCGTCCCACTCCTGCCGCTGACATACAACTCCACACTAATACCATGTTTCACAGTGGGTTTTAATTTTTTTGGATGAAGTTACGTTCGTGGTCTTCTCCATACTAATATTTTGCTATTTGACCCAAATATGTTATATTTACTCTCGTCGGAGAAAATAACTTTATACGGCAACGGTCGTACCGTTGTCGGTTTGGAATGTCAAAAGACGCTGGTGACGTTGGTGACGGCTTTGTGTAGACAGACTCGCCGCATTGAATCATTTAAATAAAAGTTTATTGGTTGATGTTAAAAAACCATTTCTATTAAATATTGTGAATTAAATATATCAAATATTGTGTTAAAAATAATTTACAATAAAATATGCCTTCAGATTGTTATTATATTTTTAACTTTAATTACATGTTATTTAGTTAAAATTACATTTTCTCTCACAAATGGAATTAACTTTTTTATAATAATACAATATACATATAAATAATTATATAAATAATTATATAAATAACATATAAATATCCACCGCATTTTTTGTTGTACAAAATTTATTTATTTTAAATTATTTCTATTAATTCTACAACAAATCCCATTTAAAAAAAAAAATTTTTCATAAATAAAAAAAAAAATCAACAAAACAATATTTTTATGTCATATAACAATTTTCATATCAATTAGACATTTGGAAACGGCAACGACTTCAAAAGTTGAAATCGATTGAACTTTCTTACGGCACGAGCGTCCCCGGCGTCTGCGGCGAGTTTGTCTGCATTCATATATTTCTATGTTTTTTAACTTTTGTTTGACATTCTAAACCTTCAACGGCAACGGCGCAGACTTCTTCAACGGCGAGACTATCTCTGGGGTTAGTTAAGACATTTTAGTGTTTTTTTTCGAATTTTTGTTTTATAAATTATTATGTGCATTATTAATTTTTTTAAAAAATATTTTTATTAATATGATTTATTAGTAAATAATGTATAATTTATAAAGTTATGTGTAAACTATATGTATGAGTATTTTTCTAAATACTGCCATTAGCATTTATACTTCCATATTGTGAAAAAATATGTTAAAAAGAATATAAAGTTTTTATTGAAAGTTGATCAAATTAATTTGCTATCGTGATATAATTTTTTTTTAGAAATGTATACTTTTAGAAAAGATATTACTTATTTTAGAATTTGGTTTTTCTCATTCATATTTTTTGTCCAAGTTTTTTGCACAAGTGGTAATATTAATTTGAACCCTAATTGCACAGCAGTAGCACATTTATTGGAAGCTCGTGCAGTTAAGCCTATAGGAATCACTAAAAGTGTGTTTTTTGGTAAGATAACATTTATATTAAAAATATGCAAATAAAATTAATGATCTCATATTTATAATCGATCATATTATTATATACAACAGTATAGTAAAATTACAAAAAAACGTAGCTATTAGCATCCGTTTTTTAGATTACTTTAAGTATTCTAATTTGGCTGATGTATGTACTTCAATCAAATTTAAGATGGTTTAGTAGCGTAAAATTACAAAAGTAATCTAAAAAATATTTCTTCCTGGAATTAATAATTAAGTTTCATATGAAATATGTTAAGATTTATAATAATTAATATAGACGTTCTAAACTAAGTGTTATAAATAATGCAAAGTAATTATATATATCTTCAAAAAAGTATATATATTTCGAACAACCAAAATAATTTGCTTTAAACTTGTTAGTTTACAATTTCTAAAAGACCCCAAGCTTTAAAACTCGCATTCATGCACTAATTGACTACATATTTAAAACTCTTAAAAAGTGTAAGAAACGATAAATGTTTAGGTGCATACTAAAGTTATTTAGAAATAACTTATTTCATAACCAATAGGAATAGAAGTTGTTTCATAGCAAAAAAAAATCATCAATGCATATAGTTATATTATTTATTTCTTTTATTCTTATAAAAGAAAAAACAATAATTTTATATTTGTAGGTTTATTGGAGTGAAATTTATTTTATGTTTTTCGTACAAAAAGTTCTCCAAAACTCACTTAATTATTTTATGTACTCTAAAATTACAGCTTTTGTTTTTGATTTTGCTTAAATTCTATAGAGACTGTGGGAATTGTCAATTAAGCACTTTCCGTGTATAAATATTTGTTTTGTAATATTGTACATACTTCAATTTTTATTCTAAAATTATTCAAATTACAACATTTTATTCAATTTATAATCGTTAATAAGAAAAATTATTATTTCACAATATTTTATTTTATTTAATCTTTAATGAAAAATGATTTGCAGTTATTAATGAGCTATATTACAATTGACAATTCTAGCAGCTTTAACTTATTATAGTGTGATAATGCAACAATATATGATATAATTTCTAATTAAACTATATATTTTTTTCATAAGATAATACATATTGTCTTTCGATTGTTTTTAACTTATTAAATCTATTGAATTGAATTTATATACTTAGTAATAAATATTATCGTAATTATTTTGTTATAATTTGTTTAATAACGCAAACCTTTTAGATTATTTATTCAATAATTTGTTTTATAATTAGGTTCTATTTATTTTTTATATAAATCTATAACTATAAATTATATTTTTATTTCAGTTTACTTCTTTCTTCTTTTACATGAAATAATTGTTAAAATTAATTTAAATTTTTTTCGTGTATATATTACGTTATACAACAATATATAATTTACTATATTTATTAAAACCTTTATTGATTTCACAAAAATATTTATTAAAAAAATTAAATTTATTTAAACTTTTAATAACATTAATTGAATGCATTTTAAGTGAAACTATCACCCATCATCAGCAATGCGCTGGTATAATTAACCTTTATAATAGTGTATACTTACCATTTCCTATAGTCGATTCTTTAATAAATTATTTATTAATTTTTTCCTCTACGACTATTTCGTTCTTATTCTTTTAATTTTAAAATATGTAGTGAAATGTAAATTCTTTCTGTATACTAAAAAAATGGTTCAGCATCCTCTTCAAACATTAAGTATTTGGACATTTTTAGCAATTACCATGTAACTATATACTTGGTTTTACTTATATTAATTTCTAGACCATTTTTATATTTATATATAACAAAAAAATTCTAACGTAAATCGTATAAATCCTCACCAGCTAACTGCTCATCATTATCAATGAATTTAATTACATTTATTCAGCGTCGAATCTAAAAATAGATTTTGTGAAGGGACAAAAAATATATAGTAATATCAATTTATAATTTTAAATAGTAACAATCTAATTTATAATTTAATTTATAATAATATATATGTAATTAAAATAAAACTGTAGATATATAATAATACAATTTCAATTAAACAAATATGATTTGGAAAATGCTATCAAAATTTTAATTTTAATAAATTAACTAAATTTTATTGTTGTTTTTATATTTACATATAAAATACTTTTTAACAATGAATACCACAAAGGATATGTTCCTTTTAGATTGTGATAAATACGAAGATTATTTAGATACTTTTATAACTCGAAATGATTTAAAATATGTAAGAAATATAAAGTTTTGTAGAATGTTAGTTGCGTTAGGTTATCGTTCTGCAAATGAAATTCTTTCACCAGAACAATTTGAAATTCGTAAAAATACAGTTCAGGAAGCAGTTTTTCCTACAAAAAAATCTCTCACTCTATTTAGTCAAGGAATAACAATAACGGATCCATTCTTATCTGAATTAGAAACAAGAGAACAAGCAAATTATCAAAAACTTATTTCGGTTAGTAATTTTATTGAAATATATATATATAGCGGTATTAATTTTAATAAAATTTGCTTAGACAATAATATTTATAAGGCATAAAACTAAGTCTGGTTTTGAAATATCGGGATACATTGATTTTGAACAAAGTTTAAGAAAATCAAATAAAAAAGCTGATGATGCTGTTGATTGGAAAGCAATATTCCAACAAAAAAAATATTTAAAACCTCAACCGACAGATCTTAGTTACTATCATTGGAGATCAGGTCAAGTCGAGTATAATAATTCTGATAATTATACCGTAATTCACGATCCCACATATGGGCTTTTATTAATGTATAAAGGTGATAGAAAATTTATTTGTGTAGATCCAAATCAAGAAAACTTTAGAGAAAATGCAACTAGAACGATGATATTTTCTGAAAAATATAATTATGTCACTTTATACGATCACATTGTTAGAAGAAAAATATAAAATAAATATTATTTTTTTGATTACATTTATTATTTATCCCACTCGTAATTAAATTAATCGTGTTCCGAAGCTATCGCCATATTAGACCGAAACACAAAGTTTCGACAACAAAGGCAAAATACGAAATCTTAAAATGCCAAACCATAACAGTGAGCAATATTTTTGTTTTCCATGTTGCACTATAATTATTACAATATATTTTTATTTTCCGCCAAGGTTATACCGTAAGCATTTGTTAGTATTTTGTTGGGTATCCTTTTGATTTTATTACTGCTGTTAATCGTCTTGGCATTGATTCCACTAAATTTTTTGTGACGTCAGAGGTGATATTAGACCATTCTCTAGCGGTATAGCTAATACTTCTTTAAGTGATGATTTGCTGGTAATATTATATGGTCTAATTTTTTTTTCTAATTCTTCCCAAAGATTTTCAATCGGATTTAGGTCTGGAGACTGCAGCAGTGTTATCAGCATGTGCGGCGTGTTATAAGCTATTCACATTTTGGCGTTATGCGATGGGATCATTACCTTGTTGAAAATAATAATCTTCACTTAAAATCCCATCGTCTGCACTTATTTTTAATTTTCTTTTAAAATTTCGATATAAAAATATAAAAAAAGTATTATCAAAAATTTCAAGCCGTCCCACTCCTGCCGCTGACATACAACTCCACACTAATACCATGTTTCACAGTGGGTTTTAATTTTTTTGGATGAAGTTACGTTCGTGGTCTTCTCCATACTAATATTTTGCTATTTGACCCAAATATGTTATATTTACTCTCGTCGGAGAAAATAACTTTATACGGCAACGGTCGTGCCGTTGTCGGTTTGGAATGTCAAAAGACGCTGGTGACGTTGGTGACGGCTTTGTGTAGACAGACTCGCCGCATTGAATCATTTAAATAAAAGTTTATTGGTTGATGTTAAAAAACCATTTCTATTAAATATTGTGAATTAAATATATCAAATATTGTGTTAAAAATAATTTACAATAAAATATGCCTTCAGATTGTTATTATATTTTTAACTTTAATTACATGTTATTTAGTTAAAATTACATTTTCTCTCACAAATGGAATTAACTTTTTTATAATAATACAATATACATATAAATAATTATATAAATAACATATAAATATCCACCGCATTTTTTGTTGTACAAAATTTATTTATTTTAAATTATTTCTATTAATTCTACAACAAATCCCATTTAAAAAAAATAATTTTTCATAAATAAAAAAAAAAATCAACAAAACAATATTTTTATGTCATATAACAATTTTCATATCAATTAGACATTTGGAAACGGCAACGACTTCAAAAGTTGAAATCGATTGAACTTTCTTACGGCACGAGCGTCCCCGGCGTCTGCGGCGAGTTTGTCTGCATTCATATATTTCTATGTTTTTTAACTTTTGTTTGACATTCTAAACCTTCAACGGCAACGGCGCAGACTTCTTCAACGGCGAGACTATCTCTGGGGTTAGTTAAGACATTTTAGTGTTTTTTTTCGAATTTTTGTTTTATAAATTATTATGTGCATTATTAATTTTTTTAAAAAATATTTTTATTAATATGATTTATTAGTAAATAATTTAAAATGTATAATTTATAAAGTTATGTGTAAACTATATGTATGAGTATTTTTCTAAATACTGCCATTAGCATTTATACTTCCATATTGTGAAAAAATATGTTAAAAAGAATATAAAGTTTTTATTGAAAGTTGATCAAATTAATTTGCTATCGTGATATAATTTTTTTTTAGAAATGTATACTTTTAGAAAAGATATTACTTATTTTAGAATTTGGTTTTTCTCATTCATATTTTTTGTCCAAGTTTTTTGCACAAGTGGTAATATTAATTTGAACCCTAATTGCACAGCAGTAGCACATTTATTGGAAGCTCGTGCAGTTAAGCCTATAGGAATCACTAAAAGTGTGTTTTTTGGTAAGATAACATTTATATTAAAAATATGCAAATAAAATTAATGATCTCATATTTATAATCGATCATATTATTATATACAACAGTATAGTAAAATTACAAAAAAACGTAGCTATTAGCATCCGTTTTTTAGATTACTTTAAGTATTCTAATTTGGCTGATGTATGTACTTCAATCAAATTTAAGATGGTTTAGTAGCGTAAAATTACAAAAGTAATCTAAAAAATATTTCTTCCTGGAATTAATAATTAAGTTTCATATGAAATATGTTAAGATTTATAATAATTAATATAGACGTTCTAAACTAAGTGTTATAAATAATGCAAAGTAATTATATATATCTTCAAAAAAGTATATATATTTCGAACAACCAAAATAATTTGCTTTAAACTTGTTAGTTTACAATTTCTAAAAGACCCCAGCTTTAAAACTCGCATTCATGCACTAATTGACTACATATTTAAAACTCTTAAAAAGTGTAAGAAACGATAAATGTTTAGGTGCATACTAAAGTTATTTAGAAATAACTTATTTCATAACCAATAGGAATAGAAGTTATTTCATAGCAAAAAAAAATCATCAATGCATATAGTTATATTATTTATTTCTTTTATTCTTATAAAAGAAAAAACAATAATTTTATATTTGTAGGTTTATTGGAGTGAAATTTATTTTATGTTTTTCGTACAAAAAGTTCTCCAAAACTCACTTAATTATTTTATGTACTCTAAAATTACAGCTTTTGTTTTTGATTTTGCTTAAATTCTATAGAGACTGTGGGAATTGTCAATTAAGCACTTTCCGTGTATAAATATTTGTTTTGTAATATTGTACATACTTCAATTTTTATTCTAAAATTATTCAAATTACAACATTTTATTCAATTTATAATCGTTAATAAGAAAAATTATTATTTCACAATATTTTATTTTATTTAATCTTTAATGAAAAATGATTTGCAGTTATTAATGAGCTATATTACAATTGACAATTCTAGCAGCTTTAACTTATTATAGTGTGATAATGCAACAATATATGATATAATTTCTAATTAAACTATATATTTTTTTCATAAGATAATACATATTGTCTTTCGATTGTTTTTAACTTATTAAATCTATTGAATTGAATTTATATACTTAGTAATAAATATTATCGTAATTATTTTGTTATAATTTGTTTAATAACGCAAACCTTTTAGATTATTTATTCAATAATTTGTTTTATAATTAGGTTCTATTTATTTTTTATATAAATCTATAACTATAAATTATATTTTTATTTCAGTTTACTTCTTTCTTCTTTTACATGAAATAATTGTTAAAATTAATTTAAATTTTTTTCGTGTATATATTACGTTATACAACAATATATAATTTACTATATTTATTAAAACCTTTATTGATTTCACAAAAATATTTATTAAAAAAATTAAATTTATTTAAACTTTTAATAACATTAATTGAATGCATTTTAAGTGAAACTATCACCCATCATCAGCAATGCGCTGGTATAATTAACCTTTATAATAGTGTATACTTACCATTTCCTATAGTCGATTCTTTAATAAATTATTTATTAATTTTTTCCTCTACGACTATTTCGTTCTTATTCTTTTAATTTTAAAATATGTAGTGAAATGTAAATTCTTTCTGTATACTAAAAAAATGGTTCAGCATCCTCTTCAAACATTAAGTATTTGGACATTTTTAGCAATTACCATGTAACTATATACTTGGTTTTACTTATATTAATTTCTAGACCATTTTTATATTTATATATAACAAAAAAATTCTAACGTAAATCGTATAAATCCTCACCAGCTAACTGCTCATCATTATCAATGAATTTAATTACATTTATTCAGCGTCGAATCTAAAAATAGATTTTGTGAAGGGACAAAAAATATATAGTAATATCAATTTATAATTTTAAATAGTAACAATCTAATTTATAATTTAATTTATAATAATATATATGTAATTAAAATAAAACTGTAGATATACAGGGTGTTCCGGTTTGGGTCCTGAATACTTGAAGGGGTGATTCATCGGTTCATTTTGAGCAACAAATTGTATGGAAGGGAGGGTCGAATTTCAACACTCACCGAGTTACAGGGTGTCTAAAAAAAGTCCTTCGGAGAAGTAGGTACAAGCACTTAATGAATTATAACTTCTAGCGTATTGAACCTAGAATATCCAAACTAGGCGCGTTTGATAGAAAATTGATTAGTGTTTATTAAAGTATAACCCCAATTGCCATCGGTACTTTTACTGAGGAGATATTAATCTCCAAAAATAATTTTTTTTAATTTTTCAATATAAATTTTTATGAAAATCGCATTTTTCTTGGAAAAATGCGTAATAAACATTTTATTTATTTTTTTTATTTTGAGGCGGCATAAATTACCTACAAAGTCACCATACAAATTTTTTACCTGAGACTTATGGTTTGTCCAGTAGAAAGGTAAGAAAAAACGTCCTTTAATTGCCAAATCAGATATTTTAATTGAAAAATTCAGGTAATTAAGGTAAATGTGGGTTTTTTGTAGAATAATTTATTGGAGGTAGTTGTAATTACGCTTTTAAAACTTGCCGACACTAATTTCTAAGTAATTAGGCTGTTAACCTTGCAATAAAGTAAGCGATTACCTCTTTTTATAAAATAATAGTCTGGTTTTATAAAATGTTTTTGTATAAAAGAAGTGCATTGGATATGTGACATATTCAGTTGTATTTTAAATTTTAAAAAGAAAACAAGTGAATAATTAAAATGGCAGAATTTACCAATGAGGAGTATGCAGACATACACTACTTTTATGGGCTAGCTAATGGAAATGCTTTGGCTGCTCGAGAAGCGTATGGTATTAGATATCCTGGACGACGCCTTCCTACTGATATGGTATTTTCGGATATTCATAGAAAATTAAGAGAGACTGGCAGAGTGAGGTTTAATCGTAATGAAGGGCATGCGACAAATAGTAGGTTTGTAGGACGAGATGAACGTATACTTCAAGCAGTCAGAGAAAATCCGTCAATAAGTATACGACGACTGTCTTTACAATTAAATTTATCAACAACCTTAATTTTCAGAGTTTTACACCAGGAGAGACTTCATCCGTTTCACACAACAACTGTTCAGGAGTTATTGCTAGCAGATAAGGAACACCGATTAGAATTCTGCAACTGGTTGTTGGAAAGACAAATTAATTGCAATACATTTGTACCAAATATTTTATGGACAGATGAGTCTCAATTCACAAGAGATGGCATTACAAACTACCATAACTTACACACATGGGCGAATGAAAATCCGCATACAACAAGAACAACATCATTTCAACATCGATTTAGTTGTGGGCTGGTGTAATTGGTGATATGTTAATAGGTCCTTTTTTTCTTCCACCTAGATTAAACAGTGCAGCATATTTACATTTTTTGCAACGTGATTTACCAGGATTACAAGATGGCGCTCGTGATTACAAGATGGCGCTCCAAGTCACTATGGCCGAATTGTTACGGAATGGTTTAATGAAAATTACCCAAATCGTTGGATTGGAAGGAACGGCCCAATACATTGGCCTGCAAGATCACCAGATCTTACAGTTATGGACTTTTACGTATGGGGAACGATGAAGGAGGAAGTGTATTCCACAGAAATAACAACATGTGAAGAATTGAAGCAACGAATTGAAGCTGCAGCTCAGAAAATTAGAGACCAATTGCCAACTATTCGTATTACAAGAGCAATTCAAAAACGAGCACTTGCTTGCATTCAGATGGGAGGAGGTCATTTTGAGCAACTGCTATAATCTTAAAAATAGATAAATGACAATTAACAATAAAAATATTTTAATTTTAAACCCAAAATTTTTATTATTTTTTATTGTAATACTTTTAGTACCTGATTTTTCCATTTAAAAACCTTTTTGTAATATTTCTACTAGGCAAACCATAAGTCTCAGGTAAAAAATTTGTATGGTGACTTTGTAGGTAATTTATGCCGCCTCAAAATAAAAAAAATAAATAAAATGTTTATTACGCATTTTTCCAAGAAAAATGCGATTTTCATAAAAATTTATGTTGAAAAATTAAAAAAAATTATTTTTGGAGATTAATATCTCCTCAGTAAAAGTACCGATGGCAATTGGGGTTATACTTTAATAAACACTAATCAATTTTCTATCAAACGCGCCTAGTTTGGATATTCTAGGTTCAATACGCTAGAAGTTATAATTCATTAAGTGCTTGTACCTACTTCTCCGAAGGACTTTTTTTAGACACCCTGTAACTCGGTGAGTGTTGAAATTCGACCCTCCCTTCCATACAATTTGTTGCTCAAAATGAACCGATGAATCACCCCTTCAAGTATTCAGGACCCAAACCGGAACACCCTGTATAATAATACAATTTCAATTAAACAAATATGATTTGGAAAATGCTATCAAAATTTTAATTTTAATAAATTAACTAAATTTTATTGTTGTTTTTATATTTACATATAAAATACTTTTTAACAATGAATACCACAAAGGATATGTTCCTTTTAGATTGTGATAAATACGAAGATTATTTAGATAGTTTTATAACTCGAAATGATTTAAAATATGTAAGAAATATAAAGTTTTGTAGAATGTTAGTTGCGTTAGGTTATCGTTCTGCAAATGAAATTCTTTCACCAGAACAATTTGAAATTCGTAAAAATACAGTTCAGGAAGCAGTTTTTCCTACAAAAAAATCTCTCACTCTATTTAGTCAAGGAATAACAATAACGGATCCATTCTTATCTGAATTAGAAACAAGAGAACAAGCAAATTATCAAAAACTTATTTCGGTTAGTAATTTTATTGAAATATATATATATAGCGGTATTAATTTTAATAAAATTTGCTTAGACAATAATATTTATAAGGCATAAAACTAAGTCTGGTTTTGAAATATCGGGATACATTGATTTTGAACAAAGTTTAAGAAAATCAAATAAAAAAGCTGATGATGCTGTTGATTGGAAAGCAATATTCCAACAAAAAAAATATTTAAAACCTCAACCGACAGATCTTAGTTACTATCATTGGAGATCAGGTCAAGTCGAGTATAATAATTCTGATAATTATACCGTAATTCACGATCCCACATATGGGCTTTTATTAATGTATAAAGGTGATAGAAAATTTATTTGTGTAGATCCAAATCAAGAAAACTTTAGAGAAAATGCAACTAGAACGATGATATTTTCTGAAAAATATAATTATGTCACTTTATACGATCACATTGTTAGAAGAAAAATATAAAATAAATATTATTTTTTTTATTACATTTATAATTTATCCCACTCGTAATTAAATTAATCGTGTTCCGAAGCTATCGCCATATTAGACCGAAACACAAAGTTTCGACAACAAAGGCAAAATACGAAATCTTAAAATGCCAAACCATAACAGTGAGCAATATTTTTGTTTTCCATGTCGCACTATAATTATTACAATATATTTTTATTTTCCGCCAAGGTTATACCGTAAGCAAAAAAAGTATTCGTACCCTTGCAATATTTGCAAACAAAGTGGAAAAACCAACAGATACAGGTAAAATTAAATGAAAATAATAACTACATTTTAAAGAGGCCCTTAGGTAAAAATCCATAGAAAAAAAATTAGGCTTTTTGTAAAAAAAAAGTATTCAAATAAAAAGTATTTTATTTTAAAAATGTATTTGTTAGTATTTTGTTGGGTATCCTTTTGATTTTATTACTGCTGTTAATCGTCTTGGCATTGATTCCACTAAATTTTTTGTGACGTCAGAGGTGATATTAGACCATTCTCTAGCGGTATAGCTAATACTTCTTTAAGTGATGATTTGCTGGTAATATTATATGGTCTAATTTTTTTTTCTAATTCTTTCCAAAGATTTTCAATCGGATTTAGGTCTGGAGACTGCAGCAGTGTTATCAGCATGTGCGGCGTGTTATAAGCTATTCACATTTTGGCGTTATGCGATGTATGCTTGGGATCATTATCTTGTTGAAAATAATAATCTTCACTTAAAATCCCATCGTCTGCACTTATTTTTAATTTTCTTTTAAAATTTCGATATAAAAATATAAAAAAAGTATTATCAAAAATTTCAAGCCGTCCCACTACTGCCGCTGACATACAACTCCACACTAATACCATGTTTCACAGTGGGTTTTAATTTTTTTGGATGAAGTTACGTTCGTGGTCTTCTCCATACTAATATTTTGCTATTTGACCCAAATATGTTATATTTACTCTCGTCGGAGAAAATAACTTTATACGGCAACGGTCGTGCCGTTGTCGGTTTGGAATGTCAAAAGACGTTGGTGACGGCTTTGTGTAGACAGACTCGCCGCATTGAATCATTTAAATAAAAGTTTATTGGTTGATGTTAAAAAACCATTTCTATTAAATATTGTGAATTAAATATATCAAATATTGTGTTAAAAATAATTTACAATAAAATATGCCTTCAGATTGTTATTATATTTTTAACTTTAATTACATGTTATTTAGTTAAAATTACATTTTCTCTCACAAATGGAATTAACTTTTTTATAATAATACAATATACATATAAATAATTATATAAATAACATATAAATATCCACCGCATTTTTTGTTGTACAAAATTTATTTATTTTAAATTATTTCTATTAATTCTACAACAAATCCCATTTAAAAAAAATAATTTTTCATAAATAAAAAAAAAAATCAACAAAACAATATTTTTATGTCATATAACAATTTTCATATCAATTAGACATTTGGAAACGGCAACGACTTCAAAAGTTGAAATCGATTGAACTTTCTTACGGCACGAGCGTCCCCGGCGTCTGCGGCGAGTTTGTCTGCATTCATATATTTCTATGTTTTTTAACTTTTGTTTGACATTCTAAACCTTCAACGGCAACGGCGCAGACTTCTTCAACGGCGAGACTATCTCTGGGGTTAGTTAAGACATTTTAGTGTTTTTTTTCGAATTTTTGTTTTATAAATTATTATGTGCATTATTAATTTTTTTAAAAAATATTTTTATTAATATGATTTATTAGTAAATAATTTAAAATGTATAATTTATAAAGTTATGTGTAAACTATATGTATGAGTATTTTTCTAAATACTGCCATTAGCATTTATACTTCCATATTGTGAAAAAATATGTTAAAAAGAATATAAAGTTTTTATTGAAAGTTGATCAAATTAATTTGCTATCGTGATATAATTTTTTTTTAGAAATGTATACTTTTAGAAAAGATATTACTTATTTTAGAATTTGGTTTTTCTCATTCATATTTTTTGTCCAAGTTTTTTGCACAAGTGGTAATATTAATTTGAACCCTAATTGCACAGCAGTAGCACATTTATTGGAAGCTCGTGCAGTTAAGCCTATAGGAATCACTAAAAGTGTGTTTTTGGTAAGATAACATTTATATTAAAAATATGCAAATAAAATTAATGATCTCATATTTATAATCGATCATATTATTATATACAACAGTATAGTAAAATTACAAAAAAACGTAGCTATTAGCATCCGTTTTTTAGATTACTTTAAGTATTCTAATTTGGCTGATGTATGTACTTCAATCAAATTTAAGATGGTTTAGTAGCGTAAAATTACAAAAGTAATCTAAAAAATATTTCTTCCTGGAATTAATAATTAAGTTTCATATGAAATATGTTAAGATTTATAATAATTAATATAGACGTTCTAAACTAAGTGTTATAAATAATGCAAAGTAATTATATATATCTTCAAAAAAGTATATATATTTCGAACAACCAAAATAATTTGCTTTAAACTTGTTAGTTTACAATTTCTAAAAGACCCCAGCTTTAAAACTCGCATTCATGCACTAATTGACTACATATTTAAAACTCTTAAAAAGTGTAAGAAACGATAAATGTTTAGGTGCATACTAAAGTTATTTAGAAATAACTTATTTCATAACCAATAGGAATAGAAGTTATTTCATAGCAAAAAAAAATCATCAATGCATATAGTTATATTATTTATTTCTTTTATTCTTATAAAAGAAAAAACAATAATTTTATATTTGTAGGTTTATTGGAGTGAAATTTATTTTATGTTTTTCGTACAAAAAGTTCTCCAAAACTCACTTAATTATTTTATGTACTCTAAAATTACAGCTTTTGTTTTTGATTTTGCTTAAATTCTATAGAGACTGTGGGAATTGTCAATTAAGCACTTTCCGTGTATAAATATTTGTTTTGTAATATTGTACATACTTCAATTTTTATTCTAAAATTATTCAAATTACAACATTTTATTCAATTTATAATCGTTAATAAGAAAAATTATTATTTCACAATATTTTATTTTATTTAATCTTTAATGAAAAATGATTTGCAGTTATTAATGAGCTATATTACAATTGACAATTCTAGCAGCTTTAACTTATTATAGTGTGATAATGCAACAATATATGATATAATTTCTAATTAAACTATATATTTTTTTCATAAGATAATACATATTGTCTTTCGATTGTTTTTAACTTATTAAATCTATTGAATTGAATTTATATACTTAGTAATAAATATTATCGTAATTATTTTGTTATAATTTGTTTAATAACGCAAACCTTTTAGATTATTTATTCAATAATTTGTTTTATAATTAGGTTCTATTTATTTTTTATATAAATCTATAACTATAAATTATATTTTTTTTTTCAGTTTACTTCTTTCTTCTTTTACATGAAATAATTGTTAAAATTAATTTAAATTTTTTTCGTGTATATATTACGTTATACAACAATATATAATTTACTATATTTATTAAAACCTTTATTGATTTCACAAAAATATTTATTAAAAAAATTAAATTTATTTAAACTTTTAATAACATTAATTGAATGCATTTTAAGTGAAACTATCACCCATCATCAGCAATGCGCTGGTATAATTAACCTTTATAATAGTGTATACTTACCATTTCCTATAGTCGATTCTTTAATAAATTATTTATTAATTTTTTCCTCTACGACTATTTCGTTCTTATTCTTTTAATTTTAAAATATGTAGTGAAATGTAAATTCTTTCTGTATACTAAAAAAATGGTTCAGCATCCTCTTCAAACATTAAGTATTTGGACATTTTTAGCAATTACCATGTAACTATATACTTGGTTTTACTTATATTAATTTCTAGACCATTTTTATATTTATATATAACAAAAAAATTCTAACGTAAATCGTATAAATCCTCACCAGCTAACTGCTCATCATTATCAATGAATTTAATTACATTTATTCAGCGTCGAATCTAAAAATAGATTTTGTGAAGGGACAAAAAATATATAGTAATATCAATTTATAATTTTAAATAGTAACAATCTAATTTATAATTTAATTTATAATAATATATATGTAATTAAAATAAAACTGTAGATATATAATAATACAATTTCAATTAAACAAATATGATTTGGAAAATGCTATCAAAATTTTAATTTTAATAAATTAACTAAATTTTATTGTTGTTTTTATATTTACATATAAAATACTTTTTAACAATGAATACCACAAAGGATATGTTCCTTTTAGATTGTGATAAATACGAAGATTATTTAGATAGTTTTATAACTCGAAATGATTTAAAATATGTAAGAAATATAAAGTTTTGTAGAATGTTAGTTGCGTTAGGTTATCGTTCTGCAAATGAAATTCTTTCACCAGAACAATTTGAAATTCGTAAAAATACAGTTCAGGAAGCAGTTTTTCCTACAAAAAAATCTCTCACTCTATTTAGTCAAGGAATAACAATAACGGATCCATTCTTATCTGAATTAGAAACAAGAGAACAAGCAAATTATCAAAAACTTATTTCGATTAGTAATTTCATTGAAATATATATATATAGCGGTATTAATTTTAATAAAATTTGCTTAGACAATAATATTTATAAGGCATAAAACTAAGTCTGGTTTTGAAATATCGGGATACATTGATTTTGAACAAAGTTTAAGAAAATCAAATAAAAAAGCTGATGATGCTGTTGATTGGAAAGCAATATTCCAACAAAAAAAATATTTAAAACCTCAACCGACAGATCTTAGTTACTATCATTGGAGATCAGGTCAAGTCGAGTATAATAATTCTGATAATTATACCGTAATTCACGATCCCACATATGGGCTTTTATTAATGTATAAAGGTGATAGAAAATTTATTTGTGTAGATCCAAATCAAGAAAACTTTAGAGAAAATGCAACTAGAACGATGATATTTTCTGAAAAATATAATTATGTCACTTTATACGATCACATTGTTAGAAGAAAAATATAAAATAAATATTATTTTTTTGATTACATTTATTATTTATCCCACTCGTAATTAAATTAATCGTGTTCCGAAGCTATCGCCATATTAGACCGAAACACAAAGTTTCGACAACAAAGGCAAAATACGAAATCTTAAAATGCCAAACCATAACAGTGAGCAATATTTTTGTTTTCCATGTCGCACTATAATTATTACAATATATTTTTATTTTCCGCCAAGGTTATACCGTAAGCAAAAAAAGTATTCGTACCCTTGCAATATTTGCAAACAAAGTGGAAAAACCAACAGATACAGGTAAAATTAAATGAAAATAATAACTACATTTTAAAGAGGCCCTTAGGTAAAAATCCATAGAAAAAAAATTAGGCTTTTTGTAAAAAAAAAGTATTCAAATAAAAAGTATTTTATTTTAAAAATGTATTTGTTAGTATTTTGTTGGGTATCCTTTTGATTTTATTACTGCTGTTAATCGTCTTGGCATTGATTCCACTAAATTTTTTGTGACGTCAGAGGTGATATTAGACCATTCTCTAGCGGTATAGCTAATACTTCTTTAAGTGATGATTTGCTGGTAATATTATATGGTCTAATTTTTTTTTCTAATTCTTCCCAAAGATTTTCAATCGGATTTAGGTCTGGAGACTGCAGCAGTGTTATCAGCATGTGCGGCGTGTTATAAGCTATTCACATTTTGGCGTTATGCGATGTATGCTTGGGATCATTATCTTGTTGAAAATAATAATCTTCACTTAAAATCCCATCGTCTGCACTTATTTTTAATTTTCTTTTAAAATTTCGATATAAAAATATAAAAAAAAGTATTATCAAAAATTTCAAGCCGTCCCACTACTGCCGCTGACATACAACTCCACACTAATACCATGTTTCACAGTGGGTTTTAAATTTTTTGGATGAAGTTACGTTCGTGGTCTTCTCCATACTAATATTTTGCTATTTGACCCAAATATGTTATATTTACTCTCGTCGGAGAAAATAACTTTATACGGCAACGGTCGTGCCGTTGTCGGTTTGGAATGTCAAAAGACGCTGGTGACGCTGGTGACGTTGGTGACGGCTTTGTGTAGACAGACTCGCCGCATTGAATCATTTAAATAAAAGTTTATTGGTTGATGTTAAAAAACCATTTCTATTAAATATTGTGAATTAAATATATCAAATATTGTGTTAAAAATAATTTACAATAAAATATGCCTTCAGATTGTTATTATATTTTTAACTTTAATTACATGTTATTTAGTTAAAATTACATTTTCTCTCACAAATGGAATTAACTTTTTTATAATAATACAATATACATATAAATAATTATATAAATAGCATATAAATATCCACCGCATTTTTTGTTGTACAAAATTTATTTATTTTAAATTATTTCTATTAATTCTACAACAAATCCCATTTAAAAAAAATAATTTTTCATAAATAAAAAAAAAAATCAACAAAACAATATTTTTATGTCATATAACAATTTTCATATCAATTAGACATTTGGAAACGGCAACGACTTCAAAAGTTGAAATCGATTGAACTTTCTTACGGCACGAGCGTCCCCGGCGTCTGCGGCGAGTTTGTCTGCATTCATATATTTCTATGTTTTTTAACTTTTGTTTGACATTCTAAACCTTCAACGGCAACGGCGCAGACTTCTTCAACGGCGAGACTATCTCTGGGGTTAGTTAAGACATTTTAGTGTTTTTTTTCGAATTTTTGTTTTATAAATTATTATGTGCATTATTCATTTTTTTAAAAAATATTTTTATTAATATGATTTATTAGTAAATAATTTAAAATGTATAATTTATAAAGTTATGTGTAAACTATATGTATGAGTATTTTTCTAAATACTGCCATTAGCATTTATACTTCCATATTGTGAAAAAATATGTTAAAAAGAATATAAAGTTTTTATTGAAAGTTGATCAAATTAATTTGCTATCGTGATATAATTTTTTTTTAGAAATGTATACTTTTAGAAAAGATATTACTTATTTTAGAATTTGGTTTTTCTCATTCATATTTTTTGTCCAAGTTTTTTGCACAAGTGGTAATATTAATTTGAACCCTAATTGCACAGCAGTAGCACATTTATTGGAAGCTCGTGCAGTTAAGCCTATAGGAATCACTAAAAGTGTGTTTTTTGGTAAGATAACATTTATATTAAAAATATGCAAATAAAATTAATGATCTCATATTTATAATCGATCATATTATTATATACAACAGTATAGTAAAATTACAAAAAAACGTAGCTATTAGCATCCGTTTTTTAGATTACTTTAAGTATTCTAATTTGGCTGATGTATGTACTTCAATCAAATTTAAGATGGTTTAGTAGCGTAAAATTACAAAAGTAATCTAAAAAATATTTCTTCCTGGAATTAATAATTAAGTTTCATATGAAATATGTTAAGATTTATAATAATTAATATAGACGTTCTAAACTAAGTGTTATAAATAATGCAAAGTAATTATATATATCTTCAAAAAAGTATATATATTTCGAACAACCAAAATAATTTGCTTTAAACTTGTTAGTTTACAATTTCTAAAAGACCCCAGCTTTAAAACTCGCATTCATGCACTAATTGACTACATATTTAAAACTCTTAAAAAGTGTAAGAAACGATAAATGTTTAGGTGCATACTAAAGTTATTTAGAAATAACTTATTTCATAACCAATAGGAATAGAAGTTATTTCATAGCAAAAAAAAATCATCAATGCATATAGTTATATTATTTATTTCTTTTATTCTTATAAAAGAAAAAACAATAATTTTATATTTGTAGGTTTATTGGAGTGAAATTTATTTTATGTTTTTCGTACAAAAAGTTCTCCAAAACTCACTTAATTATTTTATGTACTCTAAAATTACAGCTTTTGTTTTTGATTTTGCTTAAATTCTATAGAGACTGTGGGAATTGTCAATTAAGCACTTTCCGTGTATAAATATTTGTTTTGTAATATTGTACATACTTCAATTTTTATTCTAAAATTATTCAAATTACAACATTTTATTCAATTAATAATCGTTAATAAGAAAAATTATTATTTCACAATATTTTATTTTATTTAATCTTTAATGAAAAATGATTTGCAGTTATTAATGAGCTATATTACAATTGACAATTCTAGCAGCTTTAACTTATTATAGTGTGATAATGCAACAATATATGATATAATTTCTAATTAAACTATATATTTTTTTCATAAGATAATACATATTGTCTTTCGATTGTTTTTAACTTATTAAATCTATTGAATTGAATTTATATACTTAGTAATAAATATTATCGTAATTATTTTGTTATAATTTGTTTAATAACGCAAACCTTTTAGATTATTTATTCAATAATTTGTTTTATAATTAGGTTCTATTTATTTTTTATATAAATCTATAACTATAAATTATATTTTTATTTCAGTTTACTTCTTTCTTCTTTTACATGAAATAATTGTTAAAATTAATTTAAATTTTTTTCGTGTATATATTACGTTATACAACAATATATAATTTACTATATTTATTAAAACCTTTATTGATTTCACAAAAATATTTATTAAAAAAATTAAATTTAATTAAACTTTTAATAACATTAATTGAATGCATTTTAAGTGAAACTATCACCCATCATCAGCAATGCGCTGGTATAATTAACCTTTATAATAGTGTATACTTACCAGTTCCTATAGTCGATTCTTTAATAAATTATTTATTAATTTTTTCCTCTACGACTATTTCGTTCTTATTCTTTTAATTTTAAAATATGTAGTGAAATGTAAATTCTTTCTGTATACTAAAAAAATGGTTCAGCATCCTCTTCAAACATTAAGTATTTGGACATTTTTAGCAATTACCATGTAACTATATACTTGGTTTTACTTATATTAATTTCTAGACCATTTTTATATTTATATATAACAAAAAAATTCTAACGTAAATCGTATAAATCCTCACCAGCTAACTGCTCATCATTATCAATGAATTTAATTACATTTATTCAGCGTCGAATCTAAAAATAGATTTTGTGAAGGGACAAAAAATATATAGTAATATCAATTTATAATTTTAAATAGTAACAATCTAATTTATAATTTAATTTATAATAATATATATGTAATTAAAATAAAACTGTAGATATATAATAATACAATTTCAATTAAACAAATATGATTTGGAAAATGCTATCAAAATTTTAATTTTAATAAATTAACTAAATTTTATTGTTGTTTTTATATTTACATATAAAATACTTTTTAACAATGAATACCACAAAGGATATGTTCCTCTTAGATTGTGATAAATACGAAGATTATTTAGATAGTTTTATAACTCGAAATGATTTAAAATATGTAAGAAATATAAAGTTTTGTAGAATGTTAGTTGCGTTAGGTTATCGTTCTGCAAATGAAATTCTTTCACCAGAACAATTTGAAATTCGTAAAAATACAGTTCAGGAAGCAGTTTTTCCTACAAAAAAATCTCTCACTCTATTTAGTCAAGGAATAACAATAACGGATCCATTCTTATCTGAATTAGAAACAAGAGAACAAGCAAATTATCAAAAACTTATTTCGATTAGTAATTTCATTGAAATATATATATATAGCGGTATTAATTTTAATAAAATTTGCTTAGACAATAATATTTATAAGGCATAAAACTAAGTCTGGTTTTGAAATATCGGGATACATTGATTTTGAACAAAGTTTAAGAAAATCAAATAAAAAAGCTGATGATGCTGTTGATTGGAAAGCAATATTCCAACAAAAAAAATATTTAAAACCTCAACCGACAGATCTTAGTTACTATCATTGGAGATCAGGTCAAGTCGAGTATAATAATTCTGATAATTATACCGTAACATATGGGCTTTTATTAATGTATAAAGGTGATAGAAAATTTATTTGTGTAGATCCAAATCAAGAAAACTTTAGAGAAAATGCAACTAGAACGATGATATTTTCTGAAAAATATAATTATGTCACTTTATACGATCACATTGTTAGAAGAAAAATATAAAATAAATATTATTTTTTTGATTACATTTATTATTTATCCCACTCGTAATTAAATTAATCGTGTTCCGAAGCTATCGCCATATTAGACCGAAACACAAAGTTTCGACAACAAAGGCAAAATACGAAATCTTAAAATGCCAAACCATAACAGTGAGCAATATTTTTGTTTTCCATGTCGCACTATAATTATTACAATATATTTTTATTTTCCGCCAAGGTTATACCGTAAGCAAAAAAAGTATTCGTACCCTTGCAATATTTGCAAACAAAGTGGAAAAACCAACAGATACAGGTAAAATTAAATGAAAATAATAACTACATTTTAAAGAGGCCCTTAGGTAAAAATCCATAGAAAAAAAATTAGGCTTTTTGTAAAAAAAAAGTATTCAAATAAAAAGTATTTTATTTTAAAAATGTATTTGTTAGTATTTTGTTGGGTATCCTTTTGATTTTATTACTGCTGTTAATCGTCTTGGCATTGATTCCACTAAATTTTTTGTGACGTCAGAGGTGATATTAGACCATTCTCTAGCGGTATAGCTAATACTTCTTTAAGTGATGATTTGCTGGTAATATTATATGGTCTAATTTTTTTTTCTAATTCTTCCCAAAGATTTTCAATCGGATTTAGGTCTGGAGACTGCAGCAGTGTTATCAGCATGTGCGGCGTGTTATAAGCTATTCACATTTTGGCGTTATGCGATGTATGCTTGGGATCATTATCTTGTTGAAAATAATAATCTTCACTTAAAATCCCATCGTCTGCACTTATTTTTAATTTTCTTTTAAAATTTCGATATAAAAATATAAAAAAAGTATTATCAAAAATTTTAAGCCGTCCCACTCCTGCCGCTGACATACAACTCCACACTAATACCATGTTTCACAGTGGGTTTTAAATTTTTTGGATGAAGTTACGTTCGTGGTCTTCTCCATACTAATATTTTGCTATTTGACCCAAATATGTTATATTTACTCTCGTCGGAGAAAATAACTTTATACGGCAACGGTCGTGCCGTTGTCGGTTTGGAATGTCAAAAGACGTTGGTGACGGCTTTGTGTAGACAGACTCGCCGCATTGAATCATTTAAATAAAAGTTTATTGGTTGATGTTAAAAAACCATTTCTATTAAATATTGTGAATTAAATATATCAAATATTGTGTTAAAAATAATTTACAATAAAATATGCCTTCAGATTGTTATTATATTTTTAACTTTAATTACATGTTATTTAGTTAAAATTACATTTTCTCTCACAAATGGAATTAACTTTTTTATAATAATACAATATACATATAAATAATTATATAAATAACATATAAATATCCACCGCATTTTTTGTTGTACAAAATTTATTTATTTTAAATTATTTCTATTAATTCTACAACAAATCCCATTTAAAAAAAATAATTTTTCATAAATAAAAAAAAAAATCAACAAAACAATATTTTTATGTCATATAACAATTTTCATATCAATTAGACATTTGGAAACGGCAACGACTTCAAAAGTTGAAATCGATTGAACTTTCTTACGGCACGAGCGTCCCCGGCGTCTGCGGCGAGTTTGTCTGCATTCATATATTTCTATGTTTTTTAACTTTTGTTTGACATTCTAAACCTTCAACGGCAACGGCGCAGACTTCTTCAACGGCGAGACTATCTCTGGGGTTAGTTAAGACATTTTAGTGTTTTTTTTCGAATTTTTGTTTTATAAATTATTATGTGCATTATTCATTTTTTTAAAAAATATTTTTATTAATATGATTTATTAGTAAATAATTTAAAATGTATAATTTATAAAGTTATGTGTAAACTATATGTATGAGTATTTTTCTAAATACTGCCATTAGCATTTATACTTCCATATTGTGAAAAAATATGTTAAAAAGAATATAAAGTTTTTATTGAAAGTTGATCAAATTAATTTGCTATCGTGATATAATTTTTTTTAGAAATGTATACTTTTAGAAAAGATATTACTTATTTTAGAATTTGGTTTTTCTCATTCATATTTTTTGTCCAAGTTTTTTGCACAAGTGGTAATATTAATTTGAACCCTAATTGCACAGCAGTAGCACATTTATTGGAAGCTCGTGCAGTTAAGCCTATAGGAATCACTAAAAGTGTGTTTTTTGGTAAGATAACATTTATATTAAAAATATGCAAATAAAATTAATGATCTCATATTTATAATCGATCATATTATTATATACAACAGTATAGTAAAATTACAAAAAAACGTAGCTATTAGCATCCGTTTTTTAGATTACTTTAAGTATTCTAATTTGGCTGATGTATGTACTTCAATCAAATTTAAGATGGTTTAGTAGCGTAAAATTACAAAAGTAATCTAAAAAATATTTCTTCCTGGAATTAATAATTAAGTTTCATATGAAATATGTTAAGATTTATAATAATTAATATAGACGTTCTAAACTAAGTGTTATAAATAATGCAAAGTAATTATATATATCTTCAAAAAAGTATATATATTTCGAACAACCAAAATAATTTGCTTTAAACTTGTTAGTTTACAACAAGTGAATGTATGTTAAATAATTTTTATTTTAGCCAATAATAATATTGGTTTACCGCGCTGCACGTCTAATTGGGGTAGCTTAAGCCGGAAAATAGGGGGGTTCACAAATGCGCGTAACATTCATACAAAAATTGCGTGCAAAAAAAAACTAAATAAAAAAAATAAAAAAAAATCAAAGATAAAATATGCTAATAAAATTAATAGAAAAAAAATAAAATAAACTACTCTAATTTTTAAAGTCCCTAAAACTAACATGTAATACCAAAATTAGATAATTATGTACAATGAAATGGATTTAGATGTTTACCATTTTAAATTTTACCCACCCAACCATGTGATCAATACTAAAAACCAAAAATAATACTAAATGTATGATCACCCTAAATATTATTCAAACTACTTACTCACTTAATCATTACAAAATAAAAAAAAAATTCTTAAATCCTGCGTAGGAAAAATAAAAAAACTTATTTAAAAAGAGACATTATTTCGTCCATTTTGAAAATAATTTTATTAAAAAAAATCCAAAAAGAAAAATATAAAATAATTCTGATAAATAAAAAAAATAACTTTACAATAAAATTCTAATCAAAATTAATATATTTTACAACAACAACTAATAGTTAAAAATTTTGTTGTTGCAATCAATATATATTATAAGGAAGCCATTAATTATTAATACAAATTCAAATAATTGTACACACCCTTTATACTACTTTAACGATTCTGATCGCCTAGTATAAATTATTCATATTCCTATACGAATATGAGATTCTACTTTATTTGAATTTATATTAAAATTAAATACAAAAATCTTCAAAAAAAATAATAAAAAAAAATATAAAATTAATAAAATTCAAAAAAAAAATAAAATAAACTAAATTGACCAACTAAATAACTCAAAAATTATATATAAAAACTTAATGCATATTACACTAACAACTATTTGTTACAATTTTGTTGTTGTAATTAATACGAATGGAGAAGCCATTAATATTATAAATTCAAATAATTTTGCATATGAAATTTGTACTACTTTAACGATTCTGATCGCCTAGTACAAATTATTCATATACGAATATGAAATTATTATTTGAGTTTATAATAAAATAAATAAACTTAGATAAATCTTCAAAATATAAATAAAAATTAAAGAAAATAAAATCGAATTGAATTATATAAGAAAAACTAAATTCTACATTAAAATAAATAAATTAAAATATGCTGCCATATATTCTGCCATATATAAATAAAACAAAAAAAAATAAAACCTAAAGTTGAAATTTCTTGAACTAAAAACTAAAACTCCTAAGAAATCACGTAATTAAAATATATATATATATGAAAAATAAAAATAAAAATCAAAAACTAAATATATATATATATATATATATAAAAAAAAATAAAAATCAAAAATTAAATATTTATATAAAAAAAAATCAAAAATTAAATATATATATATATGTATATGAAAAATAAATAAAAATTAAAAATTGCCAAGATTTCCTAAGCCGTAAAATTTTAGGGCATTTACTAGGAAATCCCAAGTAAAATAAAAAAATAATAAAAAAAAAAAAAAAAATCAAAATTAATAAAATAGATAATTTTAATTAAAGAAATAAAATCATCGCGAAAAAAAAATTAAATAATTAGGAATGAATTCAAATTTCTATTTTCGTAAATAGCCAGGTAATACCAGACTATTAATAAAAATAGAAAGTGAACTCCAGGGAATACCTGTCTTCCATAGGAACTATATTTTATGACTGTCCACTTTTTTTCTTACCACCGATTTTAAGGGTATTTATATCATTTTGAACAATGGTTCTAATTAAAAATTATGAATTTGATAGTTGTATTTAAAAAAAAATAACGTTTAATTCAAAATAAATTACGGAAATTTAATAAAATCATTACTAATACATAGAAAATATAAGTAAATTGATTTTAAAGATTAATGAACCCACTGAATTCTATTAGAATTCAAAAAAAAAATGATCAAAATGATACATTAGGTAAATTCCCTAAAATCTGATAAAACATAAATAGGATTCCCTATTTACAATCATAATTCCTACATAATTTTTAATCCATAAATTTATTTTTGTGTAGATAAACTACAAATTTTCTTTTTGCCAATAATTTATTTTTATGTTGGAACGTGGAACTTGCTCAGATTGATAAGTTCTACACTCCACAAGTTCTACACGGGTTTGTAACTTTACTTTCAAAATCGATACACCTAAAATTATGCAATTGAAAATCTTGGTGTATAATTTTTTTAATTCTTCATATAGAAAAAATGAACCATTACAGAACAGATACGTTGGCGGTTATTACCAGCGAAACGGAACTGTATGATGGTTTAAAAAAAAATAATAATTAATAATTAATCCCGATATAGTTCAAGAAATTTTATGTTATAAAAAAAATAAAAAACAACCTTAATAACTAAAAAAAATAATTCAAAATAAAAATAATTCAAAATAATAATAAAAAAAAATAATTCAAAATAAAAAAAAAAATAATTCAAAAATAAAAAAAAATAATTCAAAATAAAAAAATACAAAAATAAAAAAAATAATAAAAAAAAAATAATCAAAAAGAATCCAAAAATAATAAAAATAAAAAAACAAAAAAAAAATCTAATTAAATTTTCCCTCATCGGGTCACTGATGTTGATGTTGTCTCAGTTTTTTTCTTTTTGTTTTGTAGCTTCCGCTTGCGTTGCTGATTTCGATTTTTTTTTCTTGACGGCTTTGCTTCGCAGCTATTAGAACATCGGGGCGCCGCCGACAATACATCACTTTCATTTCGATAATTATAGTACTCCCACCGGCCTCTCGCCCATTTCACCCTCACTCGACCTCCGGTCCGCAAAAATATGGTGCGGTGCTTTCTACCTTGTTTTAGCACCTGTTGCAGTGGGACATTACCTAGTTCGTCGTAGGACATCTTGAACCACACTCCTTCTCTTGTTTGTACGTCGTACATTTTCTCCCCTAGATTTCGTGGTGGGGCCGGTGGAAGTGGTGGTGTACGTGGTGTTGGCTGAGCTTGAGGGAGAACCTCGTACTCAGCAGCAGGCGCTGGAGGTGATACCTCCGTTTCATCTATACTCTCCTTCCAATGTTCGGGAGTGGTCGGAGTCCGAGGGATATCCCAAGACAAGTACTCCTCCAACTCACTCTCGTCCATCATTATTGCTAAACTGAAATGTATAAATTTTTATTAATTTATTCTCCCTACATTCTAATGGATATGGAAATCTGGCAATTTTCGTTGAGTTCACATATACATATATATACACATACTCTAAAATTAATAAACAAAAGCCTTTTCCCTAATAATATATACAAAAAAAAATCATTAATACACCGCGAAAGTAAGTTTAAATAACATAATACTAATTTTGGGTACAGAAAAGAAAAAAAAACTAATTAATAAACTCGATTATACATATGAACATAAACTAAATTAAAGTAAATCACAATTCTATGTTGCATTATAATTAATCATTATTAGATACAAATGTCGGTCGGAATTCGGCTAAATACGGCCAAATATCCGCATGTCCATTACAATTTGTATACTAAAATTTTCGTTAAACTCCACGCATAAAACATAATCTATTCAATGTAATTTATTTAATAAACATTAGTCATTTTATCCTATAATTACCAGAATCAAATTTGCCGGTCGGAATTTAGCTAAGTACAGCCAAATCTCCGAATTTCCATTGCGAAACCGATACTAATAATACAACAACAAAATTACTAATAACTAAAACTTATTTGTAAATAATCAAAGTAATTCAAAACTTTGGAAATCTACTAGCACCACATTTGCCGGTCGGAATTTAGCTAAGTACAGCCAAATCTCCGCATGTCCATTGCGAAACCGATACTATAGAACGCCAAAAATTCAAAATACAATCAAATTTACAGATAAATTTCCTGAAACTACACTAATAATTTTATATATTATTCCTATATAGATACAATACTAATACAAAACGTCAAACCTAATAATGGACGTTAATTAGCTACAAAAAAAAACCAAATTGAAACGTATTTCCGAAAATTAAAATTTCAACTTATGAATCAATATTTAATCACTACAAGGATAATACATAAAATATTAATAAATAAAAATCGAGTGCCAGAAACCTTGATGTTCTTCAGGTTCTTTCTTGTGCATCATTTGTAATAAACAAATGTTCCACTTTTCTAGACACCTTGGTTACTTTCAAGTCCCTTTTCGGGATACTTATCAGGGTCCCTTTTCGGGATACTTATCAGGGTCCCTGCTCGGGCGCCATTTGTAATGAATGTATGTTAAAATCATTTTTGTTTTTGCCAAATATATTATTGGTATATAGAAATAAATCAATTATTGTTAAAACATTTACTACATGTTCCTACTCTGACGCCATTTGCAATGAATGTATGTACATTTCATGTCCCTGCTCGGGCGTCATTTGTAATTGAATGTATGTTAAATAATTTTTATTTTAGCCAATAATAATATTGGTTTACCGCGCTGCACGTCTAATTGGGGTAGCTTAAGCCGGAAAATAGGGGGGTTCACAAATGCGCGTAACATTCATACAAAAATTGCGTGCAAAAAAAAACTAAATAAAAAAAATAAAAAAAAATCAAAGATAAAATATGCTAATAAAATTAATAGAAAAAAAATAAAATAAACTACTCTAATTTTTAAAGTCCCTAAAACTAACATGTAATACCAAAATTAGATAATTATGTACAATGAAATGGATTTAGATGTTTACCATTTTAAATTTTACCCACCCAACCATGTGATCAATACTAAAAACCAAAAATAATACTAAATGTATGATCACCCTAAATATTATTCAAACTACTTACTCACTTAATCATTACAAAATAAAAAAAAATTCTTAAATCCTGCGTAGGAAAAATAAAAAAACTTATTTAAAAAGAGACATTATTTCGTCCATTTTGAAAATAATTTTATTAAAAAAAATCCAAAAAGAAAAATATAAAATAATTCTGATAAATAAAAAAAATAACTTTACAATAAAATTCTAATCAAAATTAATATATTTTACAACAACAACTAATAGTTAAAAATTTTGTTGTTGCAATCAATATATATTATAAGGAAGCCATTAATTATTAATACAAATTCAAATAATTGTACACACCCTTTATACTACTTTAACGATTCTGATCGCCTAGTATAAATTATTCATATTCCTATACGAATATGAGATTCTACTTTATTTGAATTTATATTAAAATTAAATACAAAAATCTTCAAAAAAAATAATAAAAAAAAAATATAAAATTAATAAAATTCAAAAAAAAAATAAAATAAACTAAATTGACCAACTAAATAACCCAAAAATTATATATAAAAACTTAATGCATATTACACTAACAACTATTTGTTACAATTTTGTTGTTGTAATTAATACGAATGGAGAAGCCATTAATATTATAAATTCAAATAATTTTGCATATGAAATTTGTACTACTTTAACGATTCTGATCGCCTAGTACAAATTATTCATATACGAATATGAAATTATTATTTGAGTTTATAATAAAATAAATAAACTTAGATAAATCTTCAAAATATAAATAAAAATTAAAGAAAATAAAATCGAATTGAATTATATAAGAAAAACTAAATTCTACATTAAAATAAATAAATTAAAATATGCTGCCATATATTCTGCCATATATAAATAAAACAAAAAAAAATAAAACCTAAAGTTGAAATTTCTTGAACTAAAAACTAAAACTCCTAAGAAATCACGTAATTAAAATATATATATATATGAAAAATAAAAATAAAAATCAAAAACTAAATATATATATATATATATATAAAAAAAAATAAAAATCAAAAATTAAATATTTATATAAAAAAAAATCAAAAATTAAATATATATATATATGTATATGAAAAATAAATAAAAATTAAAAATTGCCAAGATTTCCTAAGCCGTAAAATTTTAGGGCATTTACTAGGAAATCCCAAGTAAAATAAAAAAATAATAAAAAAAATAAATAAAATCAAAATTAATAAAATAGATAATTTTAATTAAAGAAATAAAATCATCGCGAAAAAAAAATTAAATAATTAGGAATGAATTCAAATTTCTATTTTCGTAAATAGCCAGGTAATACCAGACTATTAATAAAAATAGAAAGTGAACTCCAGGGAATACCTGTCTTCCATAGGAACTATATTTTATGACTGTCCACTTTTTTTCTTACCACCGATTTTAAGGGTATTTATATCATTTTGAACAATGGTTCTAATTAAAAATTATGAATTTGATAGTTGTATTTAAAAAAAAATAACGTTTAATTCAAAATAAATTACGGAAATTTAATAAAATCATTACTAATACATAGAAAATATAAGTAAATTGATTTTAAAGATTAATGAACCCACTGAATTCTATTAGAATTCAAAAAAAAAATGATCAAAATGATACATTAGGTAAATTCCCTAAAATCTGATAAAACATAAATAGGATTCCCTATTTACAATCATAATTCCTACATAATTTTTAATCCATAAATTTATTTTTGTGTAGATAAACTACAAATTTTCTTTTTGCCAATAATTTATTTTTATGTTGGAACGTGGAACTTGCTCAGATTGATAAGTTCTACACTCCACAAGTTCTACACGGGTTTGTAACTTTACTTTCAAAATCGATACACCTAAAATTATGCAATTGAAAATCTTGGTGTATAATTTTTTTAATTCTTCATATAGAAAAAATGAACCATTACAAACTATATACTTGGTTTTACTTATATTAATTTCTAGACCATTTTTATATTTATATATAACAAAAAAATTCTAACGTAAATCGTATAAATCCTCACCAGCTAACTGCTCATCATTATCAATGAATTTAATTACATTTATTCAGCGTCGAATCTAAAAATAGATTTTGTGAAGGGAGAAAAAATATATAGTAATATCAATTTATAATTTTAAATAGTAACAATCTAATTTATAATTTAATTTATAATAATATATATGTAATTAAAATAAAACTGTAGATATATAATAATACAATTTCAATTAAACAAATATGATTTGGAAAATGCTATCAAAATTTTAATTTTAATAAATTAACTAAATTTTATTGTTGTTTTTATATTTACATATAAAATACTTTTTAACAATGAATACCACAAAGGATATGTTCCTTTTAGATTGTGATAAATACGAAGATTATTTAGATAGTTTTATAACTCGAAATGATTTAAAATATGTAAGAAATATAAAGTTTTGTAGAATGTTAGTTGCGTTAGGTTATCGTTCTGCAAATGAAATTCTTTCACCAGAACAATTTGAAATTCGTAAAAATACAGTTCAGGAAGCAGTTTTTCCTACAAAAAAATCTCTCACTCTATTTAGTCAAGGAATAACAATAACGGATCCATTCTTATCTGAATTAGAAACAAGAGAACAAGCAAATTATCAAAAACTTATTTCGATTAGTAATTTTATTGAAATATATATATATAGCGGTATTAATTTTAATAAAATTTGCTTAGACAATAATATTTATAAGGCATAAAACTAAGTCTGGTTTTGAAATATCGGGATACATTGATTTTGAACAAAGTTTAAGAAAATCAAATAAAAAAGCTGATGATGCTGTTGATTGGAAAGCAATATTCCAACAAAAAAAATATTTAAAACCTCAACCGACAGATCTTAGTTACTATCATTGGAGATCATGTCAAGTCGAGTATAATAATTCTGATAATTATACCGTAATTCACGATCCCACATATGGGCTTTTATTAATGTATAAAGGTGATAGAAAATTTATTTGTGTAGATCCAAATCAAGAAAACTTTAGAGAAAATGCAACTAGAACGATGATATTTTCTGAAAAATATAATTATGTCACTTTATACGATCACATTGTTAGAAGAAAAATATAAAATAAATATTATTTTTTTGATTACATTTATTATTTATCCCACTCGTAATTAAATTAATCGTGTTCCGAAGCTATCGCCATATTAGACCGAAACACAAAGTTTCGACAACAAAGGCAAAATACGAAATCTTAAAATGCCAAACCATAACAGTGAGCAATATTTTTGTTTTCCATGTCGCACTATAATTATTACAATATATTTTTATTTTCCGCCAAGGTTATACCGTAAGCAAAAAAAGTATTCGTACCCTTGCAATATTTGCAAACAAAGTGGAAAAACCAACAGATACAGGTAAAATTAAATGAAAATAATAACTACATTTTAAAGAGGCCCTTAGGTAAAAATCCATAGAAAAAAAATTAGGCTTTTTGTAAAAAAAAAGTATTCAAATAAAAAGTATTTTATTTTAAAAATGTATTTGTTAGTATTTTGTTGGGTATCCTTTTGATTTTATTACTGCTGTTAATCGTCTTGGCATTGATTCCACTAAATTTTTTGTGACGTCAGAGGTGATATTAGACCATTCTCTAGCGTGTCACTTGTCGTATCAAGTGACAAAATTGAATTGGTATTATGATTGTCGGTTGTCGTACTAGCTCAATCTATTGTACAGGAAACAAACTTCTAAATACGACAAATGTCGTTTTTTATTTGTATTCTATAACATAGTGTGAATCGACAAAAGTCGTTTCAAATGACAAAATCAGTCGCACAAATTTTATTCTTCGACTAGAAGAAAATTAAATTTAAATTTGAAAACTTTTGAAAATAATTTTTGGAAAAATGGAGAAAATGTAAGTTTTTACATAAGTTTAATATAATCATAATTTTAATTATGAAAATAATTTTAGAACAAAAATAACAAATAAAAAACAGTTTGAGTGTTTGGTGGGCTTAATGGAGCGTAATATATCATTAGCGAGAGGTTTCCATAAAGGAGGAATTACACCAATGGATTTAAAAAAAAAATGGAATGACATTGCTCCACAAATTAATAGCAAGGGTCCACCTTTCAGGGAAGGTTGTGGTTGGCAAAAAGTTTGTTGAATATTTTTTAAAAAATTGTACACTATTAAATTTAAGTCTTTTATTTTAGGTATGGAACGATCTTAAATTTAAAGTTAAAAAAAAATTGTTACACAATAAGAAAAAAATCCGTGCTACTGGTGGAGGAAGCAACAAACAATTTATTTTATCACCGTTGGAGGAAACAGTTTCTAATATTATATGTTTGGATGCTGTGATCAATCCGATTGGTGTTGCTCAGGGTATATCAACGTCAACTACCCAAAACATTGCTCCACAACAAGAAACTGTATCTACAGATTTAAGTACGACTACATCTCCAAATACTTTCGAAACATTAGAAATTGATTTTAATCTTCCTGAAATTCATGAAATTTGCCACAATGAAGATGACATTATTTGCAATGAATTACCAACTCCGCATAAGCGTACTTTAAAGACCAATGAAAATGAAAATGAAAGACATAAACTTCTAAAAGTACAAACTGAAGTACAACAAAATTTATACGAGGAAGTGAAGAAATCATTAAATAAAATTGAAGTTAGTTTAAAAGAAAACCAAATAATAAATCGTGAGAACCAAAGAATAAATCGTAAACGATACGATTTAGAAAAAGAAAGATTGGCGCTTTATAAATCCGAATTAGAAAATAAAAAAAAACAAAGATTTGAAGAAAATAAATTTAAATTAATGGATTTCGAAATTAAACAAAAAAAAATTGAAATAGAGGAGAGAAAACTGGCGGTATTAGAATTAAACAAAGAAAATAATTGATATATGTATCAACTTTATTACAACTACATATATAATTTATGTATTACTATTTAATTATATTATTTTTCTTTATATGTTTTTGCAATACAAATGAATTTAGTATTATGTTATAATTTTAAATTCATATTTCTCATCTAGTCAAATGAAATAAAATAAAGACTATTTTTTTAACACATGGCATTAACTAAATTATTTCTGATATCAACAGCCGTAGTATTAATTTGTAAATGTTCATCAATTTCACCAGTTTCGATTTCATCAATGACATATCTTGGTTCAATCAATTCTACTTTATATTTTAAACATATATTGTGTAATGCACTGCAAACATTTGTTATTTGAGCTGCTTTCTGTGGTGTATAGTGTAACATCCGTGCGCCAAGTAAACAGCGAAACCTATTTTTCAAAACTCCAATTGTTCTTTCAATTATATTCCTGGTCTGAGAATGTTTGTCTGATGACAAAAACATTTCTACACTATTCATTTTTTTTATTCAAAAATTTTTAAATAAATAATTTACACAAGTATGACAAACTCTATAAAATAAATAAATTGTCGTATTTAACGAGCATTACTACATCTATGATCTGATATTCAAACTTGCAAAAACGACTTGTCGTGTCGTATAGCTTACAGAATATCAAAATAAAAACGAGACGACAAAAAAAGTGATACGACTCTTCAAGTGACACGCCATACAGAATTGGGGTGAATACTTCTTTAAGTGATGATTTGCTGGTAATATTATATGGTCTAATTTTTTTTTCTAATTCTTCCCAAAGATTTTCAATCGGATTTAGGTCTGGAGACTGCAGCAGTGTTATCAGCATGTGCGGCGTTATGCGATGTATGCTTGGGATCATTATCTTGTTGAAAATAATAATCTTCACTTAAAATCCCATCGTCTGCACTTATTTTTAATTTTCTTTTAAAATTTCGATATAAAAATATAAAAAAAGTATTATCAAAAATTTCAAGCCGTCCCACTCCTGCCGCTGACATACAACTCCACACTAATACCATGTTTCACAGTGGGTTTTAAATTTTTTGGATGAAGTTACGTTCGTGGTCTTCTCCATACTAATATTTTGCTATTTGACCCAAATATGTTATATTTACTCTCGTCGGAGAAAATAACTTTATACCATAATTCCATTGATGCGTTTAGATATTTTTTTGCGAATTCAATACGCTTTTTTCTATTTACTGGATTAATATGCGGTTTGTTTCGCGTTACTCTGGCATTGTACCCATGTTTTTTAAATATTACGGAAAGTTTGTGCGCATATTTTTTTTTATGATTGTTCAATTGCTGAGGCAACTTTTGGAGCACTTAACCTAGGATAATTTTCGATAGACCTTAATACTGTTCGCTCTTCTCGAGTCGTTAGCATTTTTGGACTACCAGATCTTGCTTTGTTGAGTATCATATTTTCCGTTTAAATTGTTTAATAACATATTGAATGGTGGATTTGCTTCGATTTAATATATTTGCAATTTCCTGATATGATTTTTGTTCTTGATGTAGTTGTACTATCATTTTTTTTTTCAATTGTCAATTCTTTTCCTTTAACCGGTCCATTTGTAATTACACTAGTAAACTAAATCACTGAAATATTATTTTTTTTTAATTTGATTTTTTTTTTATTATTATGCTTTATTTAAAGAGGATCATCAATCATTATTGATTTTTTGGATCCTCTATATATTTTGGAATTATTTTAATTCTGTAATATTTTTAAATATTTTTAATTAATCCTGTTATTGTTAAAAATTCTTTTAGTTTTTTTATGGTATTTTCATCATCCATTAGTATGTCCTTTATATTATTTTTTAATTGTAGTTGGTTTCTTTCTGCATTGTATTTACTGCATTTGATGAGCAGGTGATTTATTGTTATTCTTTCATTACATGTTGTACAAATTGGCGGTTCACATTTTTCGAAAAGGTATTTATGGGTAATGTTAGTATGACCAATGCTCAGTCGAGTTAGGCATGTTTCAAATTTACGGTTTTTCTGGTTACTTGTTTGCCACCTTTCCAGTCCATCTTTTATATTATATAATTGTGGATTTATTCGTTTATACTCTTCTATCCAGTTATTATTGAGTTTTCTGATAGCGAATGTTTTTATATCTTGCAAAAGATAGGAGAAATTCATACGATATTTCCTTCGCTAATGTTTTTTTTTTGCTTCGGCATATGCTTTTTCATTTCCTTTTATCCCGATGTGACTAGGTATCCACATATATGTGATTTTTCTATTTTCGTTATCAATCTTGTGCTGCGTAAACTGGATGATTTTGATTATTGTATTTGTTGTTTTCTTATTTTGTAAAGCTTCAATAGCACTTTTGAAGTCCGATAATACCAAGTAGTTATTTGAGTGATTATTGTATGCCTGCATTGTGGCACATAATATTGCATTTAGTTCTGCGGAATAAATAGTTTTGAAGTCGATAGGATAGAATGTTTATCATTTCTTGAATTATTCCAAACCCAATTTTTCCATTTATGTACTACTCAGCCATCCGTATAGATTTGTTTATAGTTAATATATTTATTGATTTCTTCTCTAAATAATTTTTTATAAGTTTCTGGCGAGTTTACTTCTTTCTTATACTCACCAAGTTTTATATTGACATTCGGTTTTTTGAGTATCCAGAATGGGGTGTTATTTTCCGGTCTAACAGTCATAATTTGTATTTGTTCACCATTATTGATCATACAAGATAATTCTTTTTGTCTATTTGATATATATATACTTACGATATTTGTGCCTGCATTATTTATCGGTTGGTGTTGGTTCCAGATTATGTCATAGTTGAGGTGTTGAGGGTTTGTTTTAATTTTGAATATATAGTTTGATAATATTTTTTTCCTTAAATTAAGTGAAGGTACTTCCGAGATAACTTCTAGGCTTACTATTGGGCTGGATCTAAATGCCCCAGTTAACATTCTAAGTCCGATATTTTGGATTGTATTTAATTTCTTTAAAACACAATCATGGTTGAGTATATCTTCTTCTTAAAATGCCGATCCGTTACGGATATTGGTCATCATCAATTTTATTTGTTGTTTTGACTTCACCATGTTGAACAAATTTGTTGTGTTCATATTGAACCAAACATTTAAATTTATTTTTCAGCCACGTAGTTCTCCTTCTTCCTCTACTTCTCGTCCCTATTATTTTTCCTTGAAGAATTAGTTGTTGTAGTCTGTATTTGTCGTTTCTTAGAATATTCTTAGAGCATTTGTCGTTTCTTAGAATGTATTTGTCGTTTATTAGAATATCTCAATTTTTTAATTTTAATATTGGCGAATAGCTGTCTCGATGTTTTCATTCTTCTTAGAACTTCAACATTTGTAATTGGGTCGCTCCATTTAATTTTCAGAATGTTCCTATATAGCCACATCTCGAACGTTTCAATTTTTTTTACGTTTTCTTGCGTTAATGTCCATGTTTCAGCGCCGTATAGTAATTTTGGCCAAATATAACATTTTAATAATTTTTTTTTCAGCTCTAAATTAATATCGTTTTTGCAGAATATGTTACGCATCTTTTTGAACGCTGCTTTCGCTAATATAATTCTGTAGTTTATTTCAGGTATACAGCTGGCTGAATTTTCTACTGTAATTCCAAGATATTTGATGGATTTTACTTTTTCTAGTTCTTGGTTGTCTAGCATTAGTTTACAATTATCTAACGTTACTTTACTGAATATCATACGTTTAGTTTTTTTAACGTTCATTTTTAATCCATAATTTTTGCAGCTTATATTTAGGTTATTCAACATTATTTGTAGATCATCTCCGTTTGATGCCATTATGACCGCATCATCAGCAAATTTTATATTATTAATCAGTTCACCATTTACCTTTATACCAGTTTCCAATTCGCTAATAGATTCATTGAAAATACACTCTGCATAAGCGTTAAATATAGATGGTGATAATATACATCCCTGTTTTACTCGTTTTTTAATAGTTAACTCTTCTGATAGTCCGTCGGGCGTGCTGATTGTTGCGGATTGTTTCCAGTATAAGTTTTCTATAATTCTGATGTCTTTTCCATCTAATCCTTTGTTCTTTAATAGTTCTACCATTTTATCGTGTTTGACGTTATCAAACGCTTTCTCAAAATCAATGAAACAGCAGTGGACATCGACGTTCATTTCTCTGCATCTTTGCGTTAGCGTATTAAATGTAAACAATGCATCGCGTGTACCCATTGCATTCCTAAAACCAAACTGACTATCGCTAATATCGGTTTCTAATTTTTTGAAAATTCTGTTGTGAATGATTTTTAGGAATAATTTGAGACTTTGACACATCAAGCTAATTGTTCTATATTCATTGCAACAAGATGCGTTGCTTTTCTTTGGCATCGTAATAAAAGTAGATTTTAACCATTCAGTTGGAATAATACCAGTATCGTAAATATGGTTAAAAATACCTGTTAATGTTATTATACTCTTTTCATCTAAAAGTTTTATCAATTCGTTTGCTATGTTATCCGGGCCAGTGCTAGTCTTACTTTTGATTTTTTAATTACGTCTTTTACTTCTTCGACTAGTATGCTTGGTCAATTAAGTTCGTTATTGATTTGTAATTCCGATCTTTGGTCTGCAAATAGGTCTGTTATATATTCGCTCCATCTACTTATTCTTTGTTCGGGGTACATAATGATTTTTCCATTTTTGTCTTTTAAAATGCCAGAATTTCTTTTTTTTTGTTTTACCTGTTACTTGTTTGATCTTTTTGTGCATTTTAAACGAATTTTGATTTTTTTCTAATTCTTCAATTTCTATACATTGACGCTCCCAAAAGTTTTGTTTTGCTTCTCTAATTTTTCTTCTTATTATACTATTGTCAGCATTGTACATTACTCTGCTTTTATTTCTGTGCTTTTTTCTTTCTAGCATTAGAGCTAGGATTTCATCAGTCATCCAACTATTCTTTTGATTTTGGTTATTGCATCCAGATTGTTGCGCTAATTCATTTGTAATGTTAGTAAGCGGTTGTTTAAAAATGTTCCATTTATTGTTGATATCTATTTCATTTATAATTCCTGACCTAGCTTGATTAGTAATCGAGTATCTAATCCTCATCAATCTCAGAGCCAAGCTCCATCTTCTCGTAGCAAAGAAAATGGGGCCCGAAAAAGTGACCGATAATTTGTTTGGATCAGCGAAAACAAGCATAAGGAGAGATAATGTTAGTATGTTATGTTAAAGAGAAACATATATATAGAAAGAAATTATCTTTTTATCCTTAAGCTTGATTTCTTGCACTTTCTCACATGCTGAGAAATAATTTACTATCCGCAATGGATTAAGCTCTGATGTTTCCACCACCGAAAACAAAACAGATATTAATAGATTAGACACTTATTGCTTAATACAAGCAGTTAAATAAATTAAATAAATAAAATAAAAATAAATATATAAAAATTAAAGTAACAAAACATTAAAATTTGAATTAACAAGCTACCACTTACATAGGGCTTCACAATTCTGAAAAAAAGCTACTACTTCACTATGTCGTCACCTGCTAATTCAAATCTTTAAAAAATTATAAAAGTAAAATTGATAGAACTAAAGTAGTTCTAAAACTATAAGTAAAAAATAAATAAAATAAAAATAATTCGCTAAGGAAGAACTAAAATAGCGTACCCGCGTCAAAAACCAACCAAATTAACAAGTTACCACTAGCTTTAGGCTTTGCAATTCTGTAAAGAACGCTACTACTTCCCTCCACTGTCACCTGCCAATTTGAGGCATAAAAATTTAAAATAAAAATATAAAATAAAAAATAAAAAAAGCGTGCTAGATTGCAATTAGCAGTTTGTAATAATCAAAAATCATGAAAAAACCATTCGTCAAAATAAATATTAAATATGTATATAAAAACAAACAAATTAAAAGGGTTACCACTAGCTTCAGGCTTCATCGATCTAGGAAGAACGCTACTACTTCCCTCCACTGTCACCCATTAATTTGAGGATTTAAAAAATTATAAATTAAATATAATAACAAATCATGCGAATTGCAAATAGCAGTTTGTTATAAAAATCGAAATTAATGAAATCGAAAATCGTCAAATACTATATATTTATTTTATATTTTAAACATAAAAAATAACGTACACATACTTACTAATTAAGTAAAACATATATGATAACACAAGTTCAGGGGTTTTTAGAAAATTCTAATACATACAAATAATTTTTATAAATATATATAGTGTAAAAAAGTAATTTAATTGTGGTAGTTTAAGTGATGTCAAGTTGGAATGAATATATATTGATTCACGCCTGAAGTTCAAGCTGAAAATTGCCTGAAAAAGGCTTGAAGTAAAAGCCTGAAGTTCAGGTCATTTTCAGGCCATCTTCAGTAAGGTAAGTAGTTATTCACGCGTTGTTTTTTCAAGCTGAAAATTGCCTGAAAAAGGCTTTAAGTGTAAGCCTGAAGTTCAGGTCATTTTCAGGCCATCTTCAGTAAGGTAAGTAGTTATTCACGCGTTGTTTTAGTGGACAGTAGGTAAGTTTATAATATTTTTCTTTATCTATTTTATAATATTTAATAATAATTAAGTAATAAAAGTATATAAACAAAAAAAAATTTAATTGTAGAAATGTCTCGAAAACGTTTTTTAAATGAAATGTCAGAGTTAAATAGTAAATTTAAAAAAGATGTACAGCATTACAAAAAGTTGCAAGAAATTGCAACAGTTGAGACTGTCATTTCTGACCAATTTGATGAAAACAGTTTGCCACCATGGGATAATCTTGAAAGTACACCTGAAATTGAAACAACAATTTCCGTAGATTTAATTGACAATGAATGTGATAGTTCAGATGAATCTGAAAGCGATTATGCATATCCAGAAAATAAAATATGTGCTGAGTTAAGAGTTTGGGCTTTAAAAAACAAAATTTCCCATAAAAATATTGATGATTTATTGAAAACTTTGCGTAGATGTGATATAAAAAATTTGCCATTATGTGCTCGGAAACTTCTTAACACAAATCGTACTAAAATAACCATATTTAACTATAACTGTGGGCAGTATTATCATTTTGGTATTCAAAGATATTTGCAGTCTAAACCATTAACTTTTCTTCAAACCTGTTTCACAGTTTTTATTGATGTCAGCATAGATGGTTTAAGTTTATTTAAAAGCTCACGAGCAGTATTGTGGCCAATTATAGGCTCTTTCCTTTTTTCCAAATAAAGCTCCATTTTTGATAGGCTGTTTTGCAGGATATTCGAAACCTGGTGATGTAAATGAATATTTGAAAATGTTAGCGGATGAAATAAAACTTTTACAGACTAGCGGTGTGCAAATTGGAAACAATAATACCGAGTTAAAACCTTTCAAAATTCGAGCTTTTATCTGTGATAGCCCAGCGAGGGCTTTCATAACTGGAGTACAGTATCACACGGGAAAAAATAGTTGCCCAAAGTGTACTCAAACAGGTGTTTCAATCATGAGAAGAATTGCTTTCCAACAGAACCCATCTTCTGGACGAACAGATGAGAGTTTTTCAAATAGAACACATCCTGAACACCATCAACAGGAATTTAAAAATTCTAAAATTGTTTTAGAAGAAGCGAATATTGGTATGGTTTCCCAATTTCCTCTTGATGTTATGCACCTTGTTGATCTAGGTGTAATGAAAAAAATGTTAACCGCATTGTCAAGGGGAAAGTTTAACGGAAACTTCTTCAAAACAGAAGAAATAAATAATGTATTGAATAATCTTCAAAAATATGTTCCATCCGAGTTTGATAGAAGCCCGCGATCTCTTGATGATTTAGCATATTGGAAAGCAACTGAATTTAGGCAATTTTTATTATACACCGGAATAGTAGTTTTAAAAAAACGAGTGGATGATAAAGTATACTACCTCTTTTTACTCTTGCACTCAGCTATTAGAATTTTGTCATGTGAGAGAAGAAATAGTTTAAATGATTTTGCAGTTGCTGAGGAAATATTGCAGGAGTTCGTTATTGAATTTGCCAAAATATTCGGTTGCCAATCAGTTTCATTCAATGTACATTGTCTGCTGCATTTACCGGGATGTGTCCAACAATTTGGTCCTTTAGACAACTTTTCAGCATACAAATCAGAAAATTATATGCAATTTCTTAAATCTATAGTTAGAAAACCATCAAAACTTCTTCAACAAATACAAAAAAGATTACAAGAAATTGAAGAAGCAAATTTGTCATTACCGTTTGAGTCTGAAACACTTGAAAATTTAACTTATAAAAAAAATCAAGATTCATTCTGCTTAATAAAAAATAGTATTCCCGTTAAAGTCATAGGTTTCGGTACCGGAGTAGATGGAGACACTGTTTTCGCTCATAAATTTGGTACAGTCGGAGATTTCTTTACGGAACCAGTTACATCATCATCAGCATTGGGCATTGTTTGTTGCAGTGATATGTCAAATGAAATTGTAACATTCTTAAAAAACTACCACAATTAAATTACATAACCTATAAATTTTATTCAATGCCATATGAAAATAAAATAATACTAGTTCCGATTTTACATTGCTTTAAAAAATTTAATCATTAAATTTATAACATTATTGTACGATTGTATAACATTATTATTGCATCATTTATATCATTTTAAAATATTTTTTTTCCAGTATATTTCAACAATAATCACATATATATATAATAAAATTTACTTTTAATAAAATGAGTGAGGAACTATCGCCAATAATAGATAATTATAATAACAGTATGAACAGCGAAAACGTGGCAAAAGGCTTCATTTCTTCAACGCCGCAAGTTAATATGTATTTTTAAAATTCCATTTAATAACCTATAATTAAATTCTTGTTTCAGATAAAAGATATAAAATAGACAATCAATATTATTATGTACATAATGAACCAACAACATCAAACAACATAAAAAAAAATACATCTGGGCATGATGAAGTTGATTCTGGTATGGCAGGGTTTTCGCAAGACCTGTTTCATTCAGAAACATTGTACCAGGACCAGGAAGATATTGAAACGCAATGTATTGTAGAAGATGTGATTAATTCAAATAATAATTATTCGGAACAACTTACTTTTGAAGATATTATTGATGAAGGTATTGTTCTTATTTTATCACACTTTTTCTTTAACAATAAATAATTCTAAACTTTTTATTTAGAAACAGAAATTATTTACCATGAAAATATTATTAAAAAAAAACAATGTGATAAGGCTGTACAATGTGACAATGAAAGTACTGACATGATAAATGCGCTCCTGTCCCAAATTTTGGCTAAATTTCAAACCATAGAAAAATCTATTGATGATTTAAAAAAGGAAATGGGTGAAATAAAGACTTTCGTATGAATTAGATTCAAACGTCAACTTTTATATCTTATTTATAACATATATTTTTTTAGGTAACATCTAATGAACCAATCGAATTAGCTACAAATAAGCTAATTCGGGAAAATGCGGTGCATTCGAAACGAGCAGTAACAATGTTGAAACGTTTGACTGGAGAAGCGAAGGACGAAATGGATTTCGAAATCGAGGATATATTTCCAATCCAGTCGGCAGATGGTTTCCATAAACTTGAGACTCGTATTTCGGATGAAAAGTTTGCTGAAAGATTGGTATTTTTTAAATAAGTATATATAGTTACATAATATTGTTAATTTTTTATTATATTATAACAGACTAATTATTTGCGCCGTTTTAAAACATCGTTGGAATCAATTGACAAAGCTTTTAAATTTATAGCAACAGATGATTTGTATGCTATATATAATTTTAAGGGCAGCGCAGGACAGAAGTCATTAAGTGACTTAAAACTATTTAAGAAACTTTTGTATGGTAAATATACCATCATTGTGAAATGTATCTATGATTTTCATATTTTTTTTATCGTAGATGCATGCGGAACAAGTATTGGGCTAGTTGCGTATGAAAAGGAACTTAAACACTGTGTGCAGAAAGCACACAACCGAAAATATAAAAAAATTTCAATATCAAAAAAGTAAATAATTCATTTTTTATTTAATTCTTTTTACATATATTAATATTATTCCTATGTAAATTTAAAGTTTTTGTTATTACAATCTATATATAATTTTTTAATATAATAATAATAATAGTAATAATTTAATAATAATAAAATTAAAAATATAAATTAAGTTATTATACTACATTATTATAAATTAATTAAAAAAAAAAATAAAAAAAAAAAAATTTAATAACAATAAAAAAACATGAATTAATAAAATTTACTTGTAACTGTATATTTATTTTCAGAGTGAAGACTATTTAATCATAAAATCATTTCCGAAAATCTGTAATTCCTTATTATGGAATTACTGATTTTTGGAAATGATTTTATGATTAAATAGTCTTCACTGTAAAATTACTAAAAAAGCCCCTGTATTTGAAAATGTGCTGAAAAGCCCCTGAGCCCCTGAGTGGAAGGCTGGAATCAGGTCATTTGGGTTATCAGGGATATAATATAATTATACATATAACACAAATATACATATACATATAAGACAAATACATAAAAAAAACTCATTGGCTCAAGATCCTTTTAAGCTGAAGTTTGCTGTAATTAAAGTCAAATTTCCCGGCACAATTATTAACTTCGCGTAACATTCTCGAAATGGGTTTATTTTTCCCATAATCTGTGCTATGAAATTGTATTTTAAAAAGCGACACAGATCTAAGCGAGCGAAAATTAACATTAAGATTCATCCGTTCTAAGAGAAATGGAGAATCAATAGCACCAGCAATTACTTGGTGCACAAACACGATATCAGCTATTTGACGACGCCTTTGAAGCGTTTGCAAATCAATAAGTTTGAGACGATCTACATAAGGAGGTAAGTTGATTTAATTCGGTATTAATAATTCTACTATATTTCTTTTTATTTTCGGGCAATTCTAAAACTGAGAAATTAGGTTTAGTGTTAATTTTTTGCTTCCCTAATTTTTTAAGTCTTATTTCTATTTTTGCAGCAAGTAGTACATGGTCCGATTGAATGTCTGCACTTGGGTACGTTTTCACCGCCTTTATAGAGTTTTTAAATCTTTGGTTGACTATGATATAATCAATTTGATTACGTATTAATCTATTATTGTTATTTTTAGGTGACGTCCATTCATTATAGTTAGATCGTTGTCCATGCAAAATTCTATTAGTTTACTACCTCTCGAGTTTGTTGTACCTAGACCAAAGCTGCCTGTTATGTTTTGTACTGGTAAATGACCTACCTTTGCATTAAAATCGCCTAGTAGTACTGTTGTATCTTCTTTTCTTAGAGATTTTAAAATTTCTTCTATTTCATTGTAGAATTCATCCGCAACTAGGTCATCACAGTCGGCAGTGGGTGCATAAACTTGGATAAGATTTATATGGTTGTTTTTTCCTTTTAGTTGTATTAACATTAATCTTGGACTTTTCCTTACCACGCTGGAAATGTATTTTTTTAATTTCAATGAAATTAGAAATCCCACTCCTTTCCTATGTTCTTCATCTGAACCTGAGTATAAAAACATATTCGTTCCCGTGTTAACTTCACCACTTCCTTTCCAGTACGTTTCACTAACGCCTATGATATCTAATTTCAATCTATTCATTTCAAGCTCTACGTTCTCTAATTTCCCTGGTTCTAATAAGCTCCGTACATTCCATGTTGCAATATTAAAAATTTCTTCATTCTTGTTCTTTTTGTTGTATACATTACCATAGTTAATATTGATACTTTTATTAACGTTGGTGATATTATTGATTTGACATTCTAAGTCCGATATTTTGGATTGTTTTAAAGAAAAACCATGATTGGCGGTTGAGTATATAATGGATCCATAGTCAATGATTGGTAAAGTTAACAATTTGTATAGTTTTAGCAGTGTATTTCTGTTTGTACCCCAGGTAGTGTTTCATTGCATTTGTTTTAATTGCCTCTAAGTTTAGTTTCCACGTTAGTTTGCGGTCAAAAATGACTCCTAGTATTTTTATTTCATTTTCTATCTTTATGAGTCTTCCATCCAATAATAACATTGGATGGTAATTAATTTTATATTTTTTTGTAAATAGTACTGCTTTAGTTTTTTCAGCCGAAAATACAAATCCTGTTTTAGTTGACCATTCTTTTAAGTTGTCTAAATCTTGTTGGATGTTTTCTTCAATTTCATTACCATCTTTATGTCTCATGAAGATGGAATAATCATCTGCAAAGATTAGGTTTTTTACCGGGAATTGGCAATTTTTTGTTATGCTGTTGATTGCAATTAAAAATAATGTCACACTTATTACTGATCCTTGTGGAATTCCATTTTTTATATTAAATTCGGAAGACTCTATATTGTCCACTGCTATTTTTCTATTTTCAAGAAACTTTTTAATAAAGTTTCCCATTCTTCCCTTGATGTATATTTTCATTAATTCTTTTAATATACCATGTCTCCATGTTATGTCATATGCTGTCATGTTGTCTAACCTCTAACGCAACTAGTAGTAAATATTCCTTGTTTTTAAAAGATTCATGGATTTCATTTTGAAGGAATACTTAGTAATCATTTGTTGACCGATTTTTTAAGAACACTGGTGTTTTGAGAAAAAGTTTATTTTTTCGAGATACCATATTAATCTATTGTTTATCATTCTCTCAAGTGTTTTGGAGAGGCATGACGTCAATGATATCGACCTATAATTTTCTGCCATATTGGGGTCTTTTCCTGGTTTTAAAATTGGTAACACTAAGGCTGTTTTCCATTTTTTTGGTATATTACCTGACGTCCATATTAAATTGAAAAAGTCCAATATTCTTGATTTATCTGAAATTTCAAGGTTATTGATCATCAGGTAATTAATTTCATCCAATCCTGCAGATGATCCCTTTTTTTTATTTATTGCTTGTTCCAGTTCTTCCATTGAAAATTTTTGATTATACAAATCTTGATTATCATCGTTAAAATTTATATCTTTATTTTCTTCTGGTGTTTTATATTGCAGAAATTCGTTTTGGTAGTTACTTGTTACAGATGTTTTTGCAAATTGTCTTCCTACCTAGACTTTGGGCTATTTGTAATGGTGTGTACTTTTTGCTTGGTATTATTCAAAAATAATATTCATGTAAAAATTAAATTTGTATATTTATACAATAAAGAAATTTAAATGTTTATTACAGTGTATTTTACATTTGAATTACAGATAGTGTATTTTACAGTTGAATTACAGATAGTGTATTTTACATTTGATACAGATTCTGTAATTTTAAAGAAGTTTTCTGTTAAATGTTCGAAAAAAAAGAGAATAGTAGTAATATTGTCGCGGTAGTACGTTTTAATGTCGAGTAAAAGATATCTCTTTAATTAGTATACTGTCTCTGTATTTTAATGTTAGTTTAGCAGTTTTGTCCGTTAAAAATTTTTGTGGTAGGAAATTTTTTTTAAAATCTTATTTGGAAAATGGTCACTATTAATAGTTTCTTTATATGTATCCCATATGAAGTTTGCATTATTAATTCCCTTACTAATTGTTACATCAATTTGGGACATATTTCCATTAGACAAATTAATATGTGTTTTTCGATAATCTTCTGTCCTTATGAGTAGATTCCCACAAGGTATTATGGGCGATTATATCACCTAATATAATAAATGGATGTGGTAATTGTGTTACCAGTTGATCAAAATCTGTAAAACTTATTTGTTGTGTGTTCGGGATATAAAAGCAACATATAGTTACCTTAATTGGGTATTCAATTATCGCTACCGCTTGGAAAGTTGAATTTATATTTATTTGTTTAAAGTTAATGAAATTTTTAATTGCAATTAAAACACCTGATGGTTTGATTTTACAATTCCATTGTATTATAAACGTATTTGAATTTATCATATTATTTGGCAGTAGAGGAGGTATTATCTCCTTTTTCTATTATATTATACAGGGTGTTCCGGTTTGGGTCCTGAATACTTGAAGGGGTGATTCATCGGTTCATTTTAAGCAACAAATTGTATGGAAGGGAGGGTCGAATTTCAACACCCACTGAGTTACAGGGTGTTTAAAAAAGTCCTTCGGAGAAGAAGGTACAAGCACTTAATGAATTATAACTTCTAGCGTATTGAACCTAGAATATCCAAACTAGGCGCGTTTGATAGACAATTGATTAGTGTATATTAGAGTATAACCCCAATTTTTTACCTGAGACTTATGGTTTGCCTACTAGAAAGATTACAAAAAGGTTTTTAAATGGAAAAATCAGGTACTAAAAGTATTAAAATAAAAACTAATAAAAATTTTGGGTTTAAAATTAAAATATTTTTATTGTTAATTGTCATTTATCTATTTTTAAGATTATAGCAGTTGCTCAAAATGACCTCCTCCCATCTGAATGCAAGCAAGTGCTCGTTTTTGAATTGCTCTTGTAATACGAATAGTTGGCAATTGGTCTCTAATTTTCTGAGCTCCTGCTTCAATTCTTCACATGTTGTTATTTCTGTGGAATACACTTCATCGTTCCCCATACGTAAAAGTCCATAACTGTAAGATCTGGAGATCTTGCAGGCCAATGTATTGGGCCGTTCCTTCCAATCCAACGATTTGGGTAATTTTCATTAAACCATTCCGTAACAATTCGGCCATAGTGACTTGGAGCGCCATCTTGTTGATACAAAAGCCTTGCTCGTTGTAAAAGAGGAACATCTTCTAGCAGTCCTGGTAAATCACGTTGCAAAATATGTAAATATGCTGCACTGTTTAATCTAGGTGGAAGAAAAAAGGACCTATTAACATATCACCAATTACACCAGCCCACACATTTAAACTAAATCGATGTTGAAATGATGTTGTTCTTGTTGTATGCGGATTTTCATTCGACCACGTGTGTAAGTTATGGTAGTTTGTAACGCCATCTCTTGTGAATTGAGACTCATCTGTCCATAAAATATTTGGTACAAATGTATTGCAATTAATTTGTCTTTCCAACAACCAGTTGCAGAATTCTAACCGGTGTTCCTTATCTGCTAGCAATAACTCCTGAACAGTTGTTGTGTGAAACGGATGAAGTCTCTCCTGGTGTAAAACTCTGAAAATTAAGGTTGTTGATAAATTTAATTGTAAAGACAGTCGTCGTATACTTATTGACGGATTTTCTCTGACTGCTTGAAGTATACGTTCATCTCGTCCTACAAACCTACTATTTGTCGCATGCCCTTCATTACGATTAAACCTTACTCTGCCAGTCTCTCTTAATCTTCTATGAATATCTGAAAATACCATATCAGTAGGAAGGCGTCGTCCAGGATATCTAATACCATACGCTTCTCGAGCAGCCAAAGCATTTCCATTAGCTAGCCCATAAAAGTAGTGTATGTCTGCATACTCCTCATTGGTAAATTCTGCCATTTCAATTATTCACTTGTTTTCTTTTTAAAATTTAAAATACAACTGAATATGTCACATAGTCAATGCACTTCTTTTATACAAAAACATTTTATAAAACCAGACAATTATTTTATAAAAAGAGGTAATCGCTTACTTTATTGCAAGGTTAACAGCCTAATTACTTAGAAATTAGTGTCAGCAAGTTTTAAAAGCGTAATTACAACTACCTCCAATAAATTATTCTACAAAAAACCCACATTTACCTTAATTACCTGAATTTTTCAATTAAAATATCTGATTTGGCAATTAAAGGACGTTTTTTGTTACCTTTCTACTGCACAAACCAGAAGTCGCAGGTAACAGATTTGTATGGCGATTTTGGCGCATCCAAATCAAATTAAAAAAAAAATTTATACCCGGCAAAATTTCGAGAAAACTGGCATTTTTCCAAAATCTTTTTTTTTTGAATGTATCATATCACTGGAATACTACTAAAACTGGTCTTATTTTTAGAATGCCCATTGGAATTCTAAACGTTGAATTTGGTGTATAAGAACGATATATTTTGGTCTCCTGTTACTAGAGTAGGTCGTAAGGTCTCTTTCTCTTTAATCTTCTGCTTCTGTTTGGGTTTTCCAGCAAAGTTATTACTTCCGTGTTGACATGGTTCTGCAACTTTATGTGATGTTTACCAGCTATTTTCTGTATTTCGTTCTCAACATAGTTAAAATTTAGGTCTCTATGTATATCTTTATTCCTGATGTACCACGGAGCATTAACAATGTTACGGACTACCTTATTTTGGAAACGCTGGATCTTATCGATGTGACATTTACTAGCGCAGCCCCAAAGTTGTATAACATATAGCCATACTGGCTTAATAATCTGGTTATATATTAGAAGCTTGTTGTATGTTGACAATTTGGAATTCCGGCCAATAAGCCAGTACATTTTGCTGTATTTTATATTAAGTTCACTTAATTTTACTTTTATGTGCTCTTTCCATTTTAATTTCGCGTCCAACGTAATGCCTAGGTATTTCGCTGTGTTTGCATATGGTACTACAGTACCATTGATACTTACTTGTGGAATTTGCTGAATTTTTCTATTTGTGAAGATTACGTGTGCAGATTTAGCTTCATTGATTTTTATTCTCCACTTTTTTGTCCAATCTTGAATAACAGAGTTTGCATTCTGAATTTTACTAACAGCATTGTCTAGAGATTTTGATGAGGCAACCATTGAAGTATCATCTGCAAAGGTAGCGACTAGAACTTCTTCCGGTACCGGGATATCGCATGTATATAGTAGATATAATATAGGGCCTAGGATACTCCCCTGCGGGACTCCAGCATCTATGTTTTTCAAGTCAGAGTATTCGTCTTCTTGTTTTCCACGAAAGAACCTGTGTTTTAAGTAGGATGTTAAAAATTCTACGTGCTGCTTTGGCAGGAATTTGTTCAGCTTATGTATTAGACCCTCATGCCAAACCTTATCGAATGCTTGCGCTATGTCTAGAAACATTGCTGAGCTAAATTGTTTATCTTCGATAGCGTTTTCAATTGCGTTAGTGATTCTATGCACCTGTTCGACTGTAGAATGTTTTTCCCTAAAACCAAATTGAAACGATGGAATTAGATTTTTTTCCTCAACTATCGGTTTTAATCTTTTTAGATACAGCTTTTCCATCAGTTTAGACATTACTGGAAGGAGCGATATTGGACGATAAGATTTGGCATCGTTCGGCGGTTTACCCGGATTTAGCAGCATGATAATTTCTGCTACTTTCCATGTTTTCGGAACTACTCTTAGCCTAAAGATGGCGTTGATTATTTGCGTTAGCATAACTATTCCTTTTCTAGATAATTGAGTAAGTATGTCAGTAGTAATTAGATCATATCCTGGTGCTTTTTTTTCGCAAAGTTTTTGATAGTTTCTTCAACCTCCTTTGGAGTAACTGGTGTTATTACTTTTTGTACTGTATTTTCTTCCGCCTCAGGTACTGTAACTCCATTAGCTTCATTTGGTTTGAATATATCTGCTAGGTGATCTGCGAATACTTCAGCTTTACTCAAGTTATTTCTTGCCCACGTTCCGTCTCTTTTTTTTATCGGAGGTGCATGCGACATAGGATGCTTGAATTTTTTTGCCGCTTTCCAAAGAGAGTAGTTTGTACTTTTTTCTGCTGTAAGATTTTCCAAATAGTTTGTCATGCTAGCTTCTTTGATTTTTTGTATTTCTCTTTTCAATTTTTGTTCTTTGTTATTTAATATATTTTTGTCCACCGGGTCCCTAGTTATCTGCCATCTTTTCCTAGCTCTTCTTTTATCGGCTACTAAGTCTTTGATCTCTCGTGGATAGTTTGTGCCTTTTGTTTTTGTAATTATGTTTCTGGTGTTTTTCCACGCTGCTTGTTGTATCGCTTTTGCAAATTTTATGACTTCCTCTTCTATATCTTCTTCACTTTTAAGTTTGACTTTTAAGTTGATTGAGTTTGTCACGTCTATTTTAAAACTTTCCCAATCTGTAGATCTATTGCTTAGCTCTGGACGTCCTGATTTCTTAATGATATTTTCACTAAGGTTTAATATTACTGCCGAGTGGTCAGAATTTAGATCAAAGTTGTCTTCGAGCTCAACATAGTTAGGTGATACTTTCTTTGAAATAAAGAAGTCAAGAAGATCTGGTGTTTTATTGCAGTCTGTTGGCCAATATGTTGGACTTCCAGTAGAATGGAAAATACCGCCATTTCTGGATATAGCTGCCTTTAATTGTTTGCCTTTTGTTGTTGATAATCTTGCTCCCCAATCCACATGTTTTGCATTGAAGTCCCCACCCACAATGTATCTTTTACCTAATTTATCTAAGATATCTAGATAGTCTTTCGTTTTTAAGTTGAACTTCGGTGGACAATATATTGCTCCGATGGTTAGATTTCGGGACCCCGATTCTACTACTATCGTTGTGAGCTGAGTTTCATCTATTTGTATGCTGTTTTCCATGTAGTGTTTTATGCTTTTTTTTATAAGGATGGCACTTCCACCTTTAGCTTGTTCTCCAGGATGGTTAGTGATATAGCTTTTGTATCCTTTTATATATAAAAACATTTGGCTTGTCAAATGAGTTTCTGATAGGAGGCATATATCTATTTTTAGCATATTGAGGAAAACTTCTAGTTCTTTTATTTTGTTCTTTATTCCGCTTGCGTTCCATGTTGCTATTCTGATGTCTTTCTGTATCATTGAGACATATGTTGCATTGATGATCTAGGAATATATGATTCCATTTTATCCATACGCCTTGCTAGTGCACCTACTGCTTCCAGGATACTTTGTAGCATAGATGTTTGGCTATCTTCTATATTTTGATTACGATCTTTGGATAAGGTATTTCTTTTAGCAGCTTCTGAATAACTAATGCCCTTAATCAGCTGTTGCGTTGGAATGTAAGTTACATTTTCTTTGTTACTTATTTGTATTAGTCTTCTCTTTTGCAGCTCTTTAGCAATGGCGGAACCTCTATAATTAGCTGGGTGATTTTCCGAGCAATTTGAGCATTTAGCTGGAGTTTCTCTTTTTTTTATGCAATCTACCGTCAAATGATTTCCAGCGCATTTCACACAGATCGGTTGCCTTTTGCAGTATTTCATCGTGTGCCCATATCTCTGGCATCTTTTGCATTGGGGAAGCAGGTTTGTTGTTCTAATTGCCTCGATTTTGACCTTCATGTGATTTATATGACTGATTTCATATATTCTTTTAATATCCTCTCCGTTTTCGAACGTTAACATAAATAAAGGTAATTTAGTTATATGCTCTACGTTATTGATTTTTTTTTTGAATATTTTATTTTCAACGCTTATTATTTTAAATTTTCTTTCTAATAGTTCGCTCTTAATGTATTCAGGATCACACGATGGATGCAGATGCCTTGCCATTACTCTGATTGGTCTCGTTATCTTGTTCTCATACGAGTGCCATTCGTAATTAGATTCGTTAGCATATTTTGTTAATTCCCTGTATTCAGAATCTGTTTTTACGTTGACTTTTATCTGGCTATTACCTAATAGGTTGGCTGTAAATTCTAGTTTTTTTGTTTTCAGAGCTTGATTCATCGCATTGTAATTATCTATGTTGCTAAAAATGACTGGTGGTGGTTTGTATATGTTTTTCTCTTTATTTTCAGGTCGTATTCTCGGACTCGCTGATCTAATAGTATTAACGGGTTTGTGTACGTTTTTTTGTGTGTTATCCACAGTATTTTCGTTATTTTCCATATTTAATAATTTATACCTATTGGAGCATGTGTAATCCGGATAGAAGAACGGACTTGAATTGCTATTTTTTCCCTTTTGAGTTGGATTGGGATTAATTCTTTTTTTCGCGTTTCCCTTCCGTTCCGAACCTGGTGTATCAGTAATTGTTGTTTTTCTTTTCTTGTTTTGTTGTAGTATCCATTTAGTTTCTCTCGCTACATTATTAAAGTTTTCTACTGACTTGTGTATTTCTACGTTTCCTACTTGAGCTGATGCACGATGTTCTTTTTCTTGAATAGCTAGGATGATGTTTTTAAGTTCTGAAATTTCACTTTTGGCTTCAGTTAAGTCGTTTTCCAATTTTTTAATTTTTTCTATTTCAGCAAAATTTGAGATTTCTGCTAATTGTTTTTCAGGTAAGTTGCCTTCTGAATAAATTTTTTTCCTTTTTGGAGTACTGGATTGACTGGTGTTGCTGTCATTTAGAAGTGAAATAACTGAACGTTGATGAATGTTTAAATCTTGGTTTTTAAGTGCCGCTGTTGTTAGATCCACCAACGATTTACTTATTGGCGGAGATCTTCCTAATCCCTTTGCTTGAAAAGGATTATATTCTAATTGATCCGGTTGTTTCTGGACAGTATCTGTATTCCGCATCATGGCCTGTGACCCCACCATGAGTGCAGATTGATTTTTTTCCACTGGCGACTTAGCTAACTTCGTGAAGCCAGCCAAGCCCTCGCCGTTAGCCGTGGATTCTAACGACACTTTGGCAGATATCCCTGCCGAGTTTGTTTTCATTTTCGAACTTTTCATTTTTGTTGAAGATGAATGTATTTTAGACCTACTACCAGGTATAATTACTGCCGTCCCTCTGAATTATATGGAAATTAACCCCCCCACCTCTTTCACGTTGCAAAGGGGGGGTGTTTATAAAATAAGTTACACCCCCTCTGTGCAGGGGTAGATTTAAAAACTGAGAAATTAGTTTCTTAATAATATAGTCTTACAACTTTACCGAAAAAATCAACCCTCTAACCTCAACCCCCGCTATTTTACAGGGGTGACAAGGTAAACATTTTGAAAATTCTTACATTTTCTATTTAAATTTGATTTTTTTAAGATTTAAAAGTCCATAAAAACTAAACTATAAAAGATGGGATAGTTTAACTTTTAACTTCTATCAGATTAGATTCTTTCTAAATAAATTCATTTTGTTACCACCCACCCCCTTTGGGTGGATAAGGGGGGAGTTTATAAAATAACTTACATCCCCTCTGCGGAGGGTTAGATTTAAAAACTGAGAAATTAGTTTCTTAATAATATAGTCTTAAATCTTTACCGAAAAAATCAACCCTCTAACCTCAACCCCCGCTATTTTACAGTGGTATAATTTAAAGGGATGCGAATATATGCCACAAAAAGGTGATTGAACACAAGATATATGAAGCACTCTTCTAACTTGGCAGCTTTTTTTCTTTAATGTATTTCAATGTGTTCTTTTCACCATTATTTGGTGTTTGATGAGTTATGTTATTGTTTTGTTCATCAAATAATGTGTTGTCTTTATTATATTTAACTATGTTATTTTCACGATTATTTGCGTTTAACTTGATAGATAAGTTTGGCGAGGAAGCTCTAGACGTTTTTTTTACTTTCTTGAGTATGCTGCAGTGGGGATATTTTTCTTTTATTAGTTTTCTCAAGAATGATTTTTGGTGGTCTACCTCTAGGTTTTTTTATTGGTGATGTTGTTTGGGATTCGGTTGTTAAATGCTGAAATTTCTAGATTTTTATTTTGAGTTAAAGCTGGGTAATTTTCATCATTTATTTCCAGCAGGAATAAAAATTTTCATTTGGGTGGACATAGCTTGTTAAGTATGCTTCTTTCGGGAGTCTAATCACTATACGTAATGTTTTAGTACGCCATTTGCGTTTTAATTTCTTTATGTCTGATTTTTTCAGGACATATGTTTGATGTTGGTCGATGGTTATATTTTTTACAGCTTACGCAAAACATGTTATACTACTCTATGTGGCTCTATATATGGATCGCATCTGATAAAATTATGGAAGAGTATTATATGTTCTGGAATTTTGTCACCTAAAAAAATATATAATTATACTTTTGCTATCAACAAATGAAATTTTATTATTTTCGTCCGTTATTTTTTTTTTTAAGCCTGTGAAATTTTTTTTATTTTAAAGGGGTTAGATTTTATGTTTTCCATTAGTAGATTGTTTTCATAATTGATTTATATTCCCTGCTATCAACAAATGAAATTTTATTATTTTCGTCCGTTATTTTTTTTTTTAAGCCTGTGAAATTTTTTTTATTTTAAAGGGGTTAGATTTTATGTTTTCCATTAGTAGATTGTTTTCATAATTGATTTATATTCCCTTGACCAGAGCTGCACGTGTTGTCATTGAGTACGGGATGAAACAGTTGAATCCGAAAGATTTCAATTCTGTATTTTTGTCTATTACGTTTGCAAATTCAGGAGTTGAACATTCTATATACTTTGATTTTTCTTTTTAAATGTTATCTAGTTTTTGAACTAAGCTGAGTGTACTTAAATATTTAGCATTCGTAGCTCTTGCGATGACTCTATAAATTTTTCTATGATCAGTATGATCATATTAGTTTTGTTGAAAAAAAAATTAATTAGATTTTGGAAAAATGCCAGTTTTCTCAAAATTTTACCGGGTGTAAATTTTTTGTTACCTTTCTACTGGGCAAACCAGAAGTCGCAGGTAAAAACTTTGTATGGCGATTTCGTAGCTAACACTATGACGCAACCAAATCAAATTAAAAAAAAAATTACACCCGGCAAAATTTTGAGAAAAGTGGCATTTTTCCAAAATCTGATTAATTTTTTTTTGAAAAAATCATAACTTTAATGCAATTTAACGCAGACCTGGCAACCGGTGAAAATAATGGTAACATCGAAATAAAGGTAAATTAATTGTCTATCAAACCTAGTTTGGATATTCTAGGTTCAATACGCTAGAAGTTATAATTGAATAGGTGCTTGTACGTACTTCTCCGAAGGACTTTTTTAAAACACCCTGTAGCTCAGTTGAAAATGCACGCCACCTTCCATACGATTTTTTGCTTATAATGAACCAAGGAACCACCCCTTAATGGATTATCATCCCAAAGCGGGACACCCTGTATAGTATAAAATTATGTTAAAATTTAAATATTTAAATACAACAAGAGCTCTTAGTTAGAAGATGATAATAATAATCTATATCCATTCCATCATTAAAAAAAACCATTCTTAAAGCTCCTCTCCTCTTTGGAGGTTGGTCATCATCATTATAATTTCATTTTTTGACTTCGTCTTTCTAAAATCATCAATGGCTGAGATATTAAACTATTCCTCATTGCTGTTCTTCATGTTTTTCTCCTACCCCAACTTGTTCCTAAGATTTTTCCTTCGAGAGCTAATTGTATTTACTGCCCCTAAAACTTATTCATTTTCACATGCTTTTTGTTTTTTCACAACTAGTTTATAAAGTAACTCCGTCTTTGTAAACAAAAAAAAAACGATTATTCAAATGTAAACAAATAATAAAATTAGCAGGAGTAGAAGCAATTTCAGAGAATAATATTTTCTTGATTTAATATATGCATTTATGTATTACGTAAATATTTATATTCAAGTTCATTAACAATGATTTAATTCAAGTTTATTTTCGGTTTTATTTATTCAAAAATTAAAAAAAGATGTCATATTGCATAACAAAGCAAACAAAGATATAAATGTATATAAATATTTAAGATGATTATGTGTAATATGTAAACTACATAATTTGTTATTTCTTCCTCTATCATTTAAACCACAAACATCCAGGCCCCAGTTTTCTATCCATAGTTCTTTTATTTTGTATTCTTCGGTAAATATAAAACAGTTACGAGAATATTTTTTATCGTCTTTTAACCAATTAAATATCTGAACGTTGCAAAAATATCATTGTACAATAGCACCAGTGTTTAAATAATAATATCCATTTGATGCTAACTCTTTTTTATTGATAAAAGTCTTAGGCCAAAACTCAAATGTTTGAAACGTTCTTCTCCATTACTTATGGCCGTATGACAGTGGATTGAAAAAATCCAAAAAAAATAAATCAAAAAATGTCTATTTGCGCGACTAAAACAGAAATATTTTTCAATGATAGACAACTATAGTATCGTATTAATTCTGTCAAATATATTATTTTTTTTTTATTCTGTCAAAGATATTTTTTATTATTTTGATTTTGAAATAAATTATTAATTAAAAATTTGAATTTTTATATATGTAATATAACGGCAAAAAATATTTGGAACAATATGAAAAAACTATTTTTTAATTGAAAATATTTAAATAATTAGTAGCCGCAATTAAAACTGTCATTTTTATTTTTATAACACAGCAACCAAAAAAATATATAAAACCTAAAAATTGCTCGATTTGTCAAAAAAAAATCTAAAAATTTTTGGATTTTTTTGGACAGAAATGGTTTTGTTGCTGCTACACAGCGGCAAATCATTAGCGACATGGAAATTTTTCGGTTTTTTTTTTGGATTTTTTTTTGACAGAAATGGTTTGTTTACAATATAGCTTGTTACTCGCACTCTTATATTTTTGTAATATAAGAAATTTTACCTCTCGCTCTAAATGGATAGTTTCTGAAAAATATCAATTTACAAGACAATGTCATACCGGCATTAATACGTCATTTTGGGAAGATTTTTTTATATAAATAGAAAATGAAGTAAATTTGGAGCTAAAAGTGAAGATCTTGAAATGATATATATTTGGCCAATACTGTTATATGGAGTTGAAGCTTGGTCATTAACTAAACATTTATGCAAAAAAAAATGTACGATTCGAAATGTGGTGTTATAGAAGAATATTGAAGATTAGTTGGATTGACAGAGTCACCAATGAAGAAGTATTGAGACGTATGATCACTACGATACAGTTGATGATCAGTATCAAATCTATAAAAGTTAGCTACCTGGGACATATACTACGGAACCAAAAATATAGAATTCTACAATTAACCCTGCAGGGTAAGATAAATGGCAGAAGAAGCAGAGGTAAAGGAAATATATCGTGGTTGAAGAATTTAGAAGATTGGTTCAATATGGCCAAAATTGTAATAATGAGAAAGGTAGTGATAAGAAGTGAGGTGCATAAAATGTTGTCCAACCTCCGTAACGGAGAGGAACTTTAAGAAGAAGAAGAAGATCTATGCGACATGAAAATCTATAAGAAATAGAAAGTTAATGACAGTTATACATTTTTGCTATCGGTAATTGATGTTTATTCGTTGATGAATGATTGGTTCCTACTACGAACTTAGATAAATTATATTTGTCGCTGTCGGACCGTAAAGTTTAAGTAAACCGTAGAAATGTCTGTCTTCAGACTCAAAGACAGAAATAAAACAATAAATAAGTCTTGGAACAGTTCTAAATAGAATGATTTATTAATTAAAAAATTCGTTTTTCTTATAACCTAAAATTGCAAGCTGGCACTTAATACTACCAAATATATAATTCACATAATGTAATTAATTCTAATTTCTAGAATGCACCCTTTAATATAATTCCCATAATATTAATTTTCATATATAAATTCTTGAAATAATTTTCCCATAATTCTAATTAATATTATTACCAGTGGCGGTTCGTGCTGTAAAATTCTGGGTGGGCTAATTTTTTTTTGAAATTAAGAAAAGACATTGTGCAGGTTTCCACTTTAACATGAGGTACTACACTCAAAGCGTTAACTGGAATTTAGTGTCCAGGTTCCTCAACACAAAACAAAATCGATTGGCTGATGTAATCCTAATTCTTTAATTTTAACCTTAACCTCTAATGATGAAAATTTAAATGGATGCTCCAATAAGTAATCTATTTCATTTATCATTAGAGCATATATTTAAAAATTCATATATTTAGCAAAAAATAATATGAGAATTATATACAATATATAGCATTTTCCGATCAAATTAGGCTTTTTACACATCAAGATAGTCTTTTAAAAAATCAGTTCGAATTAGTCTTTAAATTTCAAGTTAGTCTTTTTAAACTTCAAATTAATCTTTTAAAAACAAAATTTCTATGTGTTTCAAACCTATTATTTAAGTACAAACAAATAATATTATTTTTTTAATTTTGTTGAAATTAAAATTTTATTAAGCGATAATATAATTTTAATGTAATTCTTCGCCAGCAATAGCATCTGGTATTTTTAGCGTCATATTTAAAAAATAATTTCGACAATCCTGATCGGTCAATGTTGAAACACCTTGTGCAATTGCATTTACCAAGTTATGGTCTCTTGGTACACTTAACAGCTGCCGAAGAAAACATTTATCTTTTGGAAAAAAAAAATAAAAAATATCGTTAAGCTTTTTGGGTGAATTTAAATGCTTCTTATTCATAAAATTTTAATTTGAACAAAATTAAAAAAAAAAAATATTATTTGTTTCTGCTTAAATAATAGGTTTAAAACACAGAAATTTTAATTTGAAAGTGTAAAAAGACTAATTTTAAATGTAAAGAGACTAATTTGAAATTTTAAAAGACTAACTTGAAATTTATAAAGACTAATTTGATTTTTTAAAAGACTATCTTTATGTGTAAAAAGACTAATTTGACCGGAAAATTCTATATATAATATGAAAACTATATTTATATGTAATATGAATATTATAAATAAATATAATACATATATATACGTGTATAATATAAAAATATATATAATTTTAAAATTTAACTACACAATACAAAATACTAAATGCCTGAAAACTTCTGGTCACCGTAAAAACAGCAAAACAGCGGATCAAACTAGCAATAACACTTAAAATGAATTTTTTTTATAAATTATTTTATTACTAAACTCTATATCAAAAACTTCCTTTTTAATTTTCCGACAACCGCACCATTAAATTGAAATTAGAATTATGAAAAGCATTCAAATCTTTAAAACAATGCTATACGATAATACATACGTAATATTTTTTTTTATACTTATGTATAGTAATAGTAAAATAAATATTCGCATTCGCATACACGATATACGCACTTGACTATATTCTTCTATTGCTTTTTCCATTAATTTTTTTTTAACAGACAATGTATTAAAAAATAAGCATTATGCTGTTAATTTTTTTTCAGGAAAAATATTATGTACTACGGGCTACTGTTAAATAGTCCCTAACATTAAAGTAACAGAAGCAAAACAGTATAGAAACATATTTATAACATTTTTGCTGTAAAAAAATCCAATAAATCATTTCTCTCAGAGAATTTTTTTTTTTTTATTTTTGCTATACTATATAAATTTATTCTCGCCTATAGAATAAAATTCTCAATACAAAAAAAAAAAAAAAAATTGTCGTTCATGCATTTCTTTCAGAGATTTTTTTTTTATTTTTGATTTACCATATAAATTATTCTCGCCTACTATATGCATAGAAGAAAATTCATAATACAAAAAACATATATAAAATCGTCGTTCATGCATATGGGAAATAAATGTTTGTATGTATACATAAATACATTTAATAAATGTTTATATTCAAATTTTTATTCAAAAACAATAACAAATCAGTTTTATTAGGTGAAGCCCATGATAACGATAACGAAAAGGCAAAAAACATCGAAAATCAAAAAAATACGTATCAATCAAAAATACACAAACCTCCACCAGTTATCATTAGCAACTTAGTGAACTATGTGGAATTAAATCAAGCCCTTAAAAGCAATAATCTAGACTACAATGCACACCTATTAAATAACAATCAAATAAAAATCAACGTTTCCTCAGAAATGGAATATAGAAACTTAACTAAATACGCTAATGAAGCTAAGCTAGAGTGGCATTCGTATGAAAATAAACTGACTAGACCGATTAAAGTAATGGCTAGGCATTTGCATCCGTCTTGTGACCCTGAACATATTAAAAGGGAATTATTAGACAGAAAATTTAAAATCATCAGTGTAGAAAATAAAATAATTAAAAAGAAAGTGAATGGTAACGATCAAATAACCAAACTTCCTTTATTCATACTAAGCTTCGAGAACAATGAAGATATAAAAAAGATATATAATATCCAATACATAAATCACATGAAAGTGAAAATAGAATCTATTAGAACAAACAAAGTAATCCCGCAATGTAAAAAATGCCAAAGATTTGGTCATACTGCTAAATATTGCCAAAGAGAAAATCGGTGTGTAAAATGTGCTGGTAATCACTTGACAATTGAATGTATAAAATCCAGGGACTCTCCAGCAAAATGCTCCAATTGCGGGGAAGCACACCCAGCGAACTATAGAGGCTGTGTAATTGCCAAGAAACTCCAGAACAAAAGAAACAAAAAAACAAACTTCAATAAGAACGATATCGTCAACAATTAGAATCAAAAAAACGTTATAGAACAAAAAATTCCCAAGGACGCCACATACTCCGAAGTTGCAAGGACGAATCAAGGTGATGTTAACATACTACAAAATAATAATCCAGACGTGACGCAAATGCTTCAAAATATACTAAACTCGGTTAATAATCTTTCTACTAGAATGGACAAAATGGAAGCTTATATTCCAGGAGCGAGCAGCCAATACATCGCTCAAAGAGACTTAAAAATAGCTACTTGGAATGCAAATGGCATCCTAAACAAAATTCAAGAACTAGAAATATTCCTGAGTCTGCAAAATATAGACATATGCCTTCTGACGGAAACACACTTGACAAATCAAATGTATTTGAAAATTAGAGGATATAAAACATACATGACAAATCATCCGCACAACCAAGCAAGTGGAGGTAGTGCTGTTGTAGTAAAAGAAAACATTAAGCATCACGTAGAACACAGCCTTGTGTGCGAAGAAATTCAACTGACAATAATAGCAATGAAATCAAACAATCAAATACTAAATGTTGGCTCCGTGTACTGTCCACCTAAATATAATCTTAAGAAATCTGACTACATTAATATTTTTCGAAAACTAGGAGATAGATTCATAATTGGCGGCGATCTAAACGCAAAACACGTAGACTGGGGGTCCAGACTAACCACAACAAAAGGCAGAGAGTTAAAAACAGCAATCACAGACTATGGTTGTAATTACCACTCTACTGGGAACCCAACGTACTGGCCATCAGATATAAACAAAATTCCAGATCTTCTAGATTTCTTCATCACGAAAAGAATCTCTCCAAACTTTGTAGAATTAGAAGACAATCTAGATCTAACTTCAGACCACTCGGATGTTATTTTAACACTTGACGAAAAAATAACAAAAATCACTCTTTAACCTGGACTATCTAACAAAACTACAGACTGGGTAAGCTTCCAATTACAGCTAGAAAACGAAATTGAACTAAACGTCAATCTACAAACAACTCAGCAACTGGAATTAGAGGCTGAAAAATTTACAAAGCTGATACAAAAAGCAGCTTGTAACAACACAAAAGAAGTGACAATTATATCAAGGGGAACTAATTATCCAAGTGCAATTAGAATATTAGTATCTGAAAAAAGAAAAGCGAGAAGTAAATGGCATCAGACTAGAAATCCTGCTGACAAAAACATTCTGAATAGAAAAACACAACAACTAAAAAGAGAAATCCAAAAGTTCAAAGAGTTATCAATGAAAACTTAGTTAGAAAACCTATCTGCAGATGAAAAAATAGATCATTCTTTATGGAAGGCCACCAAAAATCTTAAAAAACCATCACAGCATAATCCACCTACAAGAAAAAAAGATGGTACATGGGCTAAGGACAATAAACAAAAAGCAGACGCATTTGCAGAATACCTTGCTGACATTTCCACACCGAACGACTTTCCTGGCGCAGTTGTACTAGAAGATGTACTAAATAATATGAAAATACGTATATTTTATAGGGTAGGCAGACCAAATATCGTACATAATATGAAAATATTTTTTTTATATGAACTTTTTTTTTTATTTTGGAAGATATTTTGTGGAGTTTAAATTAAGATTTCTTAGGGTGGGCTTAGCCCACCTAGCCCATTAGGACGAGCCGCTGCTGATTATTACAATAATTTATATTATTTAATTTTTTAGTTTTTATATTCATAAGGCAAGTCTGGTCGAACTGTCAAAAAGCAAAAAAAAAATTAGCAGAGAAAAATTTAAAAAAAAAATTAAATAAAATTATAGATAAAATTCAAGAAAAATTGTTAAAAACATCATAAAAATTGTCATATACAGGGATAAGTAGTTTTTGAGTTCATTTTTAAATTAATTTTTATAAAATTTTAGTGATAAATAAAACAACATACTACAAACTGAAAATTCAGTTATCAATATAAGTTGGTACAGTTTTTAAATCATCAGGAATATCTTTTTTGAAATTTTAGTTAAAAAAAATTTGATTTTATAATAATTGGTGCAAAAATTATAACAATATAGAACAACCTTGTTGTGTAATGGGTTTTATCATTGTTTCCAGCTCTGATATTATTGTTTACATTTCTGTTATAGTAAATGCGACCTTCAAATAAAATCGAAAAAGGCGCATCAGCAAATACCTTAACTTATATGTGACACATATAAGTCAAAATGTAAACAATAATATTTAATGCGATAACATAAAAATAATAAATAAAGCAAAGAAAAGGTTAATGAACAAAAATATATTCATAATTTATTTTAATGCACATGTGAATAACCTTTTCTTTGTTTATATTGTTTTGTAGAGCATTTAGTAATGCTAGTTCAGCATTATTGAATTGGCAACTGAAACAGTGGTAAAATCTGATTGCACAATGCTGTAATTATAATTTATATTACTAATTGGATGGATGGATGGATTGAAAGAGGGGAGTCCGTGAAGGACTCAAGCACTCAGGCCAGAACTAGGCCCATTGTACCCCTCGGTGCGAAGAACCTTCATGTCACTCCCGCTGTGGCGGTTGTCAGCCATCCGCTATCTTTACCGAATTTACAGATTTGCTGCCATCCATGAACCCCCGCTTCGCTCAGTTTGTTCAGGAGATAGGCACCAAAGCATTTATAACGTAGGTGCATGAGGCAGGGACAATGACACAGGAAGTGTTCAATAGTCTCTCTATCCTCACCGCACCCCCTACAGACGTGCACTTCAGAGCGCCGGATTTTGTAGGCATGATCCCGCAACATAGAGTGACCTGTTAAGATCGCTGTGCCCAGGTATACCGAGCTCTTGTTGAGCCGCAGGTATTTCTTGGTTACTTTCTCCTTCGGGATGCCCCAGAGACACCGCGTGGTGTGGCCGATATCACTTGCTAGCCAGATTTGTCGATGAGATTCATCGGCCCATCGTTTTAGATTCGCTTTAAGAGTCTGCAGTGCTACCCCAACTGTGGTCGTGATGACCTCCGGTTGCGATCCCTTTCTTGCTAGCTCGTCTGATTAATAGAAGGTGGTTACAGATTTCTTTAATTGCCACCACCTCTGCTTGGAAGACTGTGGTGTGGTCTTCCAAGCGAATATACCTTTCTAGATTTAATTCCTCACAGTACATTCTCGCGCCAGTCAGGTTTCCCATTTTGGAGCCGTCGGTATATGCTGTTAACAGGCCAGCTGTTTGAGACACTATGTCAGTGTTCCAATCAGCTCTAGAAGGGATACTGAGTTTTACGTTTGATTCCAGGAAGGTTTCTTTCTGGTAATCGCCAGGTTTCTCAACATTGGGTATGATGGACTTCACAAATCCCAGGATAGACTCATGAGGTACAGAAGAACCTGCATGAGTCCATGACTGGTTTAAGTGAAGTCTCAATGCAGCCCCCGCAGCAACTTTTTTGTATATTACTAATTAACTAACGTTTAATAATAATTGATTTGCTGAAAGGGCAATTTAGCACTATATAAGTCGTGGAAATTTTGTATTCAATTGTCTTTCAATTCTGACCCTAACACAATCAGATTCAATAAGTTATTCTTATACTTATTAGTAGACTAATTTAATTAGTAGATTGTAGGAAAGAATAAAGAGATAATAAAAAGTAGTTATTTAAAAGAAGACGATCAGTAGTATTCATTTAAAAAGAAGACGATCAGGCCAAAGATAATAAAATACAAGCAGAGGTAAGACATCAGGAAAATAGGATCACAACAACCTGCAGATCCAAATATTAATATTGAAATAAGTTGTTACTTGTTTAAAAAGAAAATGTATTTTTTCATTTTATTTGCAATATCATCAAGAATAGCTGTTTCACTTTTACATTGTTTAAATTGTTCTATAACAGTATCAACTCATCAAATAATAGTTGGTATCCGTTTAAGTAAAGAAAAATTATCACAGCACAAAATAAAAGATGGATAAACTGCGGCCGATATACAATCAATTTTAAAAACTTTTACTGAGCAGTTTAACAGTGTGAAATTAGATTTGAATAACTTTGCTCAAGAAACAAAAGAAAGCAATAAAGTGATTAAAAATACACTAGATATTGTAGTGCAGAATCAAACTAATCTAAGTGAAGAAACGATTATTTTGAAAAATAGAGTGGATTTTCTAGAAAATAAATTTCTTTTCTAGGACTAAGAGATTGATTTAATGAACTGAATTGTTGAAATGAGGAAGGCAACGGGAAACCACATCATTTACTCTATCCCTAGTATATCGTCATTGAACGAAAATAGAAACACAAATAATAATAACAATAACAGCAATAATATTAGTATAAACAGCATCATCAATATTAGCAGCAACATAAATAATAATTTCAACAACAATAACAATAATAACGTGAATATAATTGCAAACCAACAGATTCAAAATAAAAAAAATTACATAAACAAGATCAATAAAAACGAACAAGTTGGTACATGGAATGTTAGGAGTTTGCTACAAGCAGGTAAACTTCAAAACTTAGAATTAGAAAAATCTAGATTGAATTTAGATATTCTTGGTATAAGTGAAACTCATTGGAAAGGTAGTGGAGAAATTAAAACAAGATTAAATAATTTTACATATACCGGAACTGATGACGAACACAGAAAAGGTGTTGGTTTCCTAATATCAAATAAGTTTAAGAAATGTATCACAAGCATTGTAAGAAAATCCGATAGAATAATATTAATTCAACTAAAATCTAGGAAAAATTTAATTAACTTGATACAAGTGTACGCACCGACGGCTGAATGTGATGAAACTATATCGGATGATTTTTATTCCGATTTAGAAGAGTTGTTGAAACAAACAAAAAAAGAAGATGTAACCATGATTTTAGGTGATTTCAACGCAAAGATGTGGCTTAATAGAAAATGTTGTAGGCAAATTCGGACTCGGAATAATAAACAGTAGAGGTAGAAAATTGGTAGATTTTTGCATCGATAATGATCTAGTAATAGCCAATACATGGTTCAAACTACCGAATAGACGATTGTATACATGGACGTAACCAAGGAATAATGATGATTTAATTATAAAGAATCAAATAGATTATATAATAATTAACAATCGATTTAGAAATGTAGTAAAATCAGCAAAAACATTTCCAAGTGCAGACGTGCAGTCGGACCATATACCAGTTGTTGCTAAAATAAGAATCACATTGAAGAATATTGGTAAGAAATATATAAAAAATAAAACTAATTTATCTATTTTAGATCATCTGGAAGTTAAAGAATTATATAGCAATAAATTGAATGAGTTGGTAAAAAATAATAAATTATTAATAATAAATGATCAAGATTCAAATAGTAAAAGGATTGAATTCAAGAAACCACTCTTAAAAATTAATGAAGAATTAAACAAAAATAAAGTTGTAAATACAAGAAGAAAAGAGTGGGTGACAAACGAGATCATGCTATTAATGAACGAAAGAAAAAAGTATAAAATATCTAATTTGGTGAAATACAAAGAAATAAATAAAATAATCAGAAATAAAATTAGACTAGCCAAAAATAACTTCTGGAAAGCACAGTGTGAAGAAATAGAATCACTTGAGAAAAAACATAAATATTTTGATCTACATAAAAAAATCAAATTAGCAACCAACAAAAACAAGAGAAAAAGTCACGGTGCTCTGAAAGATAAGAATGGAAATACTATTCTTGATGCTACAGCTAGATTGGTAAGATAGAAAGAATATGTTACTGAACTTTTTGACGATAATAGATTAGTACGTACAGATCTAGGTGATTATGATGGTCCACCGATATTAGAAGAAGAAGCTATTAATAAATCGAAAAATCGTTTAGCAACAGGACCAGATAATATTTCCAATGAAATATTAAAATTATTAAATGATGAAAGCATCAAGATACTCACCAATGTTTTTAACAAAATATATGATACTGGTGTAATTCCTACCGATTGGCTAAAATCAACTTTTACGCTACTTCCTAAAAAAAGCAATGCTTCTGATTGTGGTGATTTTAGAACTATAAGGCTGATGAGTCATACTCTAAAAATCTTTTTAAAAGTACTGCATGAAAGATTGTACAGGAAACTAGAAATTGATATAAGTGAATCTCAATTCGGATTTCGAAAAGCTCTAGGAACCAGAGATGCATTATTCACTTTCAACTCATTAATTGAAAGATGTCGCGACATGAATGTAGAGGTTCGTGCATGCTTCATAGACTGAGAAAGCATTCGATAAAGTCAATCAGGATAAGCTGGTACAAATTCTATTCGATAAGGGAATAGACAGTAAAGAAATCCGAATTATAACCAATCTTTATTGGAATCAAGTTGCTGAAATCAAAAATGAAGATAGTACTACAGACAGCATCAATATCAAAAGAGGAGTACGGCAGGGCTGTATAATTTCACCGATACTATTTAATGCCTACTATTTAATGTTTTATTTCATCCCGTAATAAAGAATGTTTTTCTGATGAACCTAATGAAATCAATAAAGCGATTTTGGTTTTAAAGACATATTTACAATTTAATAATCTTAGTGATAAGGTTAATTGAAAGTCACTTCATAATGATCTTTCTACATAGCTTATAAATGTTAAATTTTATATACAAACGCATTCATCAGATCTTAATGAAATAAAAGAAGTAGTGAAATATTAAGTGCTTGCGAAATTTCTACATAGTGAACTAAATTCGTTACCTGTTAATCTAAATGCAGTTATGGTTGATCTTCTTTCTGGTAATTTTACTAGTGAATCATTCGTACCACAGGTCATTGATCAAAAAAGTTTGAACTACAAATATGAACTGAAATACTGAAACGTTGTTCAGTCCTAATAAAAGGTGCACCCACCATAACAGATTCTGATTGATGTAATTTGCAAAAAATAGTAATAATAGTTTTGTAATAATAGTAAAAATAGTTTTGGTAAATAGTAATCTTGTTTGTTAGTTTGGTAGTGTGTGACAGCTTCCGTATAGGGTTATTGTCAATTGTCATTGAACAGATGATAGTTTTATTTATAAATATTATGTTTTGTACAAATGGCTGTAGGTAAGTTTCTCTAATTTATTGTTGTTATATTATTATTAGATATTTAGTGTGAATGAAAGATATTATTAAAAAAATAATAATTAGTAAGTCGTCTTTGTGATGCATACAAATTAATAAGTCGTCTTTGTGATGCATATACTATTTAATATGTCGTCTTTGTGACGCATAATTTTCAACAAGTCGTCTTGTGATGCAAAAAAAAAAACAGATAAAAACATATAAGACAAGTTTGAACATGTTTTGTTATAGTTAGTGGTGTGATTGCAAAATAGTGCTGTTATGAAATTATTATTAGATGAGTGTTAGTATAATGCATTTTAGATTTTAGGTTCTGATGTTGATGAATGTGTGTGTGTTGTTGAAATTTACTGAATATGCAAATATTCATATAATTTATATTACAGATCAAAAAGAAGTTGGACGAAATTAGACGCTTAGCGGTCATTTCATATATTTAAGTTTTTATTATAAAATAATTTATTTTATGTTAAATAGTTTTTGTCTGTTTACTATTTTATATTAATTTGAAATTAAAGAAAGAAATTATAATGTCGAATGAAAATTTTGGAGTTTTAATAACACAGGTGTGGGGTCTGAATTTCGTGTGAATGAATTATATAAATTAATAATATTTTTTTACTTCAGTATTGTTGGACTAATATATTATATAAAAATAAATACATATACAAATTTTTTTAATGTTAATGAGAAAAAGTAAATTTAATTGAATTTCTAACTATAAACTTTAATATTAATGTATAATCTAATTAATCATATTATTATTTTGTTTATCAGTTATTTTTAATCTATTATTATGAATTTCTTTTATTTCATTTCCTATTTTAATTTTGGTATTTACACCATTTAATTCTACAACTTCATAGGGTCCTTTGTATGCTGGTTCTAATTTTTTACGATTACCTACTTTTAACCATACAAAATCTCCAATCGATACTTTTAAAGTGTTATTTGTCTTGTCATGTAATTGTTTCCGTTTAGTTTTTGCAAGGTCTAATAATATTTTTGCTTTTTTACGAGCTATTTTTGCTTTTTTACATATACAAATTTTTTTAATGTTAATGAGAAAAAGTAAATTTAATTGAATTTCTAACTATAAACTTTAATATTAATGTATAATCTAATTAATCATATTATTATTTTGTTTATCAGTTATTTTTAATCTATTATTATGAATTTCTTTTATTTCATTTCCTATTTTAATTTTGGTATTTACACCATTTAATTCTACAACTTCATAGGGTCCTTTGTATGCTGGTTCTAATTTTTTACGATTACCTACTTTTAACCATACAAAATCTCCAATCGATACTTTTAAAGTGTTATTTGTCTTGTCATGTAATTGTTTCCGTTTAGTTTTTGCAAGGTCTAATAATATTTTTGCTTTTTTACGAGCTTCTTGTAATCGAAATCTTAGTTCTTCTGCGTAATTATCTAAATTGTAGATTGGTTTATCATATGCTAATTTTTTATCCGTCGGTAAACATGCAAGTTTTCCAAAAACAAGTTCATAAGGTGATATACAGTGTGTGGTGTTGTATTGTATGTAACTGAATACATAGTATGGTATCCATTTATCCCAGTTAAAATCTTCTACAAATGATAGCAAATATTCATTAAGTACCCTGTGGTTTCTCTCTATTGATCCTAGTGTTTCGTGATGGTATGGTGTTTAAGTTACATGATTTATATCGAAGAATGAACATATGTTCTTGAATAATTCATTCACAAATTCTGTATCTAAGTCAGTTTTTAAGGTTTTAAAACTACCGTACTTAAGTATAAATTGTTCTACTAATGCCTTTGCTATCGCATTGGCTTCTTTATTTTCCAGTGATATCGCTTCTATGTACTTAGTAAGTTCACATTGGATTGTTAAGATATATCTAAAATTATTTATTAGTCTAAGTGGTCCAACTCTGTATCAATTGATATTGTTTCAAAGCTAGTTGTTGTAATCACCATTTTTTCTTTTGTATGTTTAATTTGTTTATTTTTGCACATACCTTACAAATATTTATATAATGCTTTACCATTTTATTTAAATTTTTCCAGATATATCTTTGTTTTATCTTATTTATTGTTCTTTTTACACCTGTATGTCCTCCGGAATGAGAAGAATCATGGAATTCTTTTATTATGTCATTTTTTCTGACATCATCTTCAATATTTACAGGACCATTATATATCATTATTTTTAAATCTGTTTCCCTTCTTTTATTTAAATCATTAAATATATCTTTTAATTCATTTATATTTATATGCTCAAATATTTTATCATTACTCTTTATTGCTAGCTTATTTATATTTATATTTTTCATTTCGAAAATCAGCTTCTCCAAGATCAAACCTAATTTCTGATATGGATTATCACTAATTCCTACTACAACTTCTTTTTTATTTATATCAATTTTTGGCAAACTTGTATTAACTATATTTTTGTGCGCACTTTTATTATTATTTAGCATTTTTCTTTCTTCTTCAAACTTTAATTTTTTCACATTCTTTATTTCTGATATCGAAGTACAGTTCCATATATAAAGTTGATCAGGCTTTATTTTAACTGCTTCTTGATTTGTCTTTTAGGGTTTTTTATTATTAGCAGGTTGTTCAATTTCAGATGCTAATTGTATGGCTTCTTGTAGGGTTTTTGGTCTGGCTGCAAATACAATTGTCCTTATTGGTTCATTTAGACCATTCTTAAACACATTTAGAGCTATTTGGTCATTTAGTGTACCAATAATCTCTTTGTTGTTTTCACCTTGGTCGACTATTTGTAGTGTATTCAGCTGCGATGTTAAATTTTCGATTTTACTTGGAAAGTTTGTTATATTCATATTTGCTTGCTTTGTTTTGGTTAAGTCGGTATGTATTTTTGGCGATGTAGTATTTGATTTAAAAAATTTGTTTAAAAACTATTTTGAATTCTATTAAAGTGTTTGGGTTTTCAAATGACCTTAATTTTATTCTAAGCTTGTCTGAAATTTTTGTTTTTATGATGAAAGTAATCAATTTTTTCTTTTCTTCATCATCTTTCAATGTATCATTAATATATTCTACGAGATTAATGAAATTTTCTAAATTTTTTGTATCAACATCAAATTCAGGTATTAATTTATATGTAGTTACAATGTCGAATGTAGCCATATTTGGTTCTTTTTTTACTGTTTCAGTACTTTCAGATTCGTCGTCCGTCTTTATTTCTGAGTTGTCCAGTATACTTTGAGAATGCTTATTTAAGATTACTGATAATTCGTTATATATGTCGCGAAATTTATTTTTATGACTTATTAATATTTCTGATGGTTGTACTATTTTTAAAAGAGATTCATAATGAAATTTCTATTTAGCATAAATTGTATTAGTAACTGTCTGTTTACTAAGAATGTATTCTGCAGAAAATTTTCTATTTGGATTTTTCATCAATATAATTTTATTTAATGAATCTTCCAAATTTTGTAGTTCTACAAATGTACTCATAGGAATAATTTATTTGAAATAAAAGAAATGATTTATTTATACATATTTTTATTAAATTTTAATAACTAAACAATTTTTAGATTAATAATTATACAATTTGAGCATTACTTCTACATATTTCTCTAGAAATTGTTTTACTAAAATAATTTTTCATATGATTGTATAGCAATTGAATTAAAAATATAATGACAATGACTGCAATTATACTTTGTGTAGTAGTTAATTTAAAATCATCCCTAACATTTAAGTTGACTGCGCCGCCAGCACTATTGTTAATAATTATATCTTCAGGTTTTGAACTTCCTGAACCCATTAAAAATATTTAAATTTTTACTTTAATATATTAAGTTATTATTTAATTTTACTTTATTTATTTATTTAATTTTTAAATTCTAAGCTACATATATTATTTTGGTTTTGAATATTGTAAATAAATTTATCATATTTCTCAAAAGTTTCGTCCATAATTTTTGATAATCTTGCGTCATTATCTTTCCTCTCTTTCTTTCTTATACTTTTTTGACGTAGTTGCTCTTTCTTCAATAATTTAACTTGCTTTAGGAAATATTGTTTTTCTTCCTTAGTCACGGCAATTGCAGCGAGTCTATATAAATTTGCTATTTGTTTCCTTTGCTTAACTGCTTTACCTCCTCCTGTCTTTTTTACAACTGGCTCAACTGTTTTTTCTATATGCTTCTTGCTTTGGTGCCTTCTGCGGTACTCATCAATCGATATCGGTTTTGGACCAACTTTTGGCTCCTCTGAAATTAGTTGTTGTAGCTTCTTTTGCAGTTCGGTGGGCAGGATCGCCATGTAATGATTGTCTAATAATGGAATTGGTGTGTCTCTATGACAACACGATCTCTTAGTTAAATTTAAAAAGACTTCCTTACCTTATGGCAGCAATGCCACTTCAGTAGATAACAACTGGCAGAGTTTGCCTTCTTAGTTGTTAAGAAGTTTTTACTTTTCGCTTTATTTTCAGGGCGGGTTGCCTCTATGGCAAATAAAAGTGATTGATTGACTTCTGATTGAAAAGTGAAGTTTTATTGATTATTTTCAACTCTTATATACCCTAATTATGTTTATACAGCAAATTCTTATTCTATTACCTTTCTTACTTATATTTAAGGAATTTGTCAATTATGCATATTTTTATAAACTAATATTATTTCTTATTCTAATATTTTATGTATATAAATTGAAAATAAAAATTAATATCATGTTACAATTATTTTTTATACTAAAGGTGAATGAATGCATTACATCTTCCACCTTTTAATAAAAAAATTTATATAAAGAAATTTTTTTAATGTTAATGAGAAAAAGTAAATTTAATTGAATTTCTAACTATAAACTTTAATATTAATGTATAATCTAATTAATCATATTATTATTTTGTTTATCAGTTATTTTTAATCTATTATTATGAATTTCTTTTATTTCATTTCCTATTTTAATTTTGGTATTTACACCATTTAATTCTACAACTTCATAGGGTCCTTTGTATGCTGGTTCTAATTTTTTACGATTACCTACTTTTAACCATACAAAATCTCCAATCGATACTTTTAAAGTGTTATTTGTCTTGTCATGTAATTGTTTCCGTTTAGTTTTTGCAAGGTCTAATAATATTTTTGCTTTTTTACGAGCTTCTTGTAATCGAAATCTTAGTTCTTCTACGTAATTATCTAAATTGTAGATTGGTTTATCATATGCTAATTTTTTATCCGTCGGTAAACATGCAAGTTTTCCAAAAACAAGTTCATAAGGTGATATACAGTGTGTGGTGTTGTATTGTATGTAACTGAATACATAGTATGGTATCCATTTATCCCAGTTAAAATCTTCTACAAATGATAGCAAATATTCATTAAGTACCCTGTGGTTTCTCTCTATTGATCCTAGTGTTTCGTGATGGTATGGTGTTTAAGTTACATGATTTATATCGAAGAATGAACATATGTTCTTGAATAATTCATTCACAAATTCTGTATCTAAGTCAGTTTTTAAGGTTTTAATACTACCGTACTTAAGTATAAATTGTTCTACTAATGCCTTTGCTATCGCATTGGCTTCTTTATTTTCCAGTGATATCGCTTCTATGTACTTAGTAAGTTCACATTGGATTGTTAAGATATATCTAAAATTATTTATTAGTCTAAGTGGTCAGACTGTATCAATTGATATTGTTTCAAAGCTAGTTGTTGTAATCAACATTTTTTCTTTTGTATGTTTAATTTGTTTATTTTTGCACATACCTTACAAATATTTATATAATGCTTTACCATTTTATTTAAATTTTTCCAGATATATCTTTGTTTTATCTTATTTATTGTTCTTTTTACACCTGTATGTCCTCCGGAATGAGAAGAATCATGGAATTCTTTTATTATGTCATTTTTTCTGACATCATCTTCAATATTTAAAGGACCATTATATATCATTATTTTTAAATCTGTTTCCCTTCTTTTATTTAAATCATTAAATATATCTTTTAATTCATTTATATTTATATGCTCAAATATTTTATCATTACTCTTTATTGCTAGCTTATTTATATTTATATTTTTCATTTCGAAAATCAGCTTCTCCAAGATCAAACCTAATTTCTGATATGGATTATCACTAATTCCTACTACAACTTCTTTTTTATTTATATCAATTTTTGGCAAACTTGTATTAACTATATTTTTGTGCGCACTTTTATTATTATTTAGCATTTTTCTTTCTTCTTCAAACTTTAATTTTTTCACATTCTTTATTTCTGATATCGAAGTACAGTTCCATATATAAAGTTGATCAGGCTTTATTTTAACTGCTTCTTGATTTGTCTTTTAGGGTTTTTTATTATTAGCAGGTTGTTCAATTTCAGATGCTAATTGTATGGCTTCTTGTAGGGTTTTTGGTCTGGCTGCAAATACAATTGTCCTTATTGGTTCATTTAGACCATTCTTAAACACATTTAGAGCTATTTGGTCATTTAGTGTACCAATAATCTCTTTGTTGTTTTCACCTTGGTCGACTATTTGTAGTGTATTCAGCTGCGATGTTAAATTTTCGATTTTACTTGGAAAGTTTGTTATATTCATATTTGCTTGCTTTGTTTTGGTTAAGTCGGTATGTATTTTTGGCGATGTAGTATTTGATTTAAAAAATTTGTTTAAAAACTATTTTGAATTCTATTAAAGTGTTTGGGTTTTCAAATGACCTTAATTTTATTCTAAGCTTGTCTGAAATTTTTGTTTTTATGATGAAAGTAATCAATTTTTTCTTTTCTTCATCATATTTCAATGTATCATTAATATATTCTACGAGATTAATGAAATTTTCTAAATTTTTTGTATCAACATCAAATTCAGGTATTAATTTATATGTAGTTACAATGTCGAATGTAGCCATATTTGGTTCTTTTTTTACTGTTTCAGTACTTTCAGATTCGTCGTCCGTCTTTATTTCTGAGTTGTCCAGTATACTTTGAGAATGCTTATTTAAGATTACTGATAATTCGTTATATATGTCGCGAAATTTATTTTTATGACTTATTAATATTTCTGATGGTTGTACTATTTTTAAAAGAGATTCATAATGAAATTTCTATTTAGCATAAATTGTATTAGTAATTGTCTGTTTACTAAGAATGTATTCTGCAGAAAATTTTCTATTTGGATTTTTCATCAATATAATTTTATTTAATGAATCTTCCAAATTTTGTAGTTCTACAAATGTACTCATAGGAATAATTTCTTTGAAATAAAAGAAATGATTTATTTATACATATTTTTATTAAATTTTAATAACTAAACAATTTTTAGATTAATAATTATACAATTTGAGCATTACTTCTACATATTTCTCTAGAAATTGTTTTACTAAAATAATTTTTCATATGATTGTATAGCAATTGAATTAAAAATATAATGACAATGACTGCAATTATACTTTGTGTAGTAGTTAATTTAAAATCATCCCTAACATTTAAGTTGACTGCGCCGCCAGCACTATTGTTAATAATTATATCTTCAGGTTTTGAACTTCCTGAACCCATTAAAAATATTTAAATTTTTACTTTAATATATTAAGTTATTATTTAATTTTACTTTATTTATTTATTTAATTTTTAAATTCTAAGCTACATATATTATTTTGGTTTTGAATATTGTAAATAAATTTATCATATTTCTCAAAAGTTTCGTCCATAATTTTTGATAATCTTGCGTCATTATCTTTCCTCTCTTTCTTTCTTATACTTTTTTGACGTAGTTGCTCTTTCTTCAATAATTTAACTTGCTTTAGGAAATATTGTTTTTCTTCCTTAGTCACGGCAATTGCAGCGAGTCTATATAAATTTGCTATTTGTTTCCTTTGCTTAACTGCTTTACCTCCTCTTGTCTTTTTTACAACTGGCTCAACTGTTTTTTCTATATGCTTCTTGCTTTGGTGCCTTCTGCGGTACTCATCAATCGATATCGGTTTTGGACCAACTTTTGGCTCCTCTGAAATTAGTTGTTGTAGCTTCTTTTGCAGTTCGGTGGGCAGGATCGCCATGTAATGATTGTCTAATAATGGAATTGGTGTGTCTCTATGACAACACGATCTCTTAGTTAAATTTAAAAAGACTTCCTTACCTTATGGCAGCAATGCCACTTCAGTAGATAACAACTGGCAGAGTTTGCCTTCTTAGTTGTTAAGAAGTTTTTACTTTTCGCTTTATTTTCAGGGCGGGTTGCCTCTATGGCAAATAAAAGTGATTGATTGACTTCTGATTGAAAAGTGAAGTTTTATTGATTATTTTCAACTCTTATATACCCTAATTATGTTTATACAGCAAATTCTTATTCTATTACCTTTCTTACTTATATTTAAGGAATTTGTCAATTATGCATATTTTTATAAACTAATATTATTTCTTATTCTAATATTTTATGTATATAAATTGAAAATAAAAATTAATATCATGTTACAATTATTTTTTATACTAAAGGTGAATGAATGCATTACATCTTCCACCTTTTAATAAAAAAATTTATATAAAGAAATTTTTTTAATGTTAATGAGAAAAAGTAAATTTAATTGAATTTCTAACTATAAACTTTAATATTAATGTATAATCTAATTAATCATATTATTATTTTGTTTATCAGTTATTTTTAATCTATTATTATGAATTTCTTTTATTTCATTTCCTATTTTAATTTTGGTATTTACACCATTTAATTCTACAACTTCATAGGGTCCTTTGTATGCTGGTTCTAATTTTTTACGATTACCTACTTTTAACCATACAAAATCTCCAATCGATACTTTTAAAGTGTTATTTGTCTTGTCATGTAATTGTTTCCGTTTAGTTTTTGCAAGGTCTAATAATATTTTTGCTTTTTTACGAGCTTCTTGTAATCGAAATCTTAGTTCTTCTGCGTAATTATCTAAATTGTAGATTGGTTTATCATATGCTAATTTTTTATCCGTCGGTAAACATGCAAGTTTTCCAAAAACAAGTTCATAAGGTGATATACAGTGTGTGGTGTTGTATTGTATGTAACTGAATACATAGTATGGTATCCATTTATCCCAGTTAAAATCTTCTACAAATGATAGCAAATATTCATTAAGTACCCTGTGGTTTCTCTCTATTGATCCTAGTGTTTCGTGATGGTATGGTGTTTAAGTTACATGATTTATATCGAAGAATGAACATATGTTCTTGAATAATTCATTCACAAATTCTGTATCTAAGTCAGTTTTTAAGGTTTTAAAACTACCGTACTTAAGTATAAATTGTTCTAATAATGCCTTTGCTATCGCATTGGCTTCTTTATTTTCCAGTGATATCGCTTCTATGTACTTAGTAAGTTCACATTGGATTGTTAAGATATATCTAAAATTATTTATTAGTCTAAGTGGTCCAACTGTATCAATTGATATTGTTTCAAAGCTAGTTGTTGTAATCAACATTTTTTCTTTTGTATGTTTAATTTGTTTATTTTTGCACATACCTTACAAATATTTATATAATGCTTTACCATTTTATTTAAATTTTTCCAGATATATCTTTGTTTTATCTTATTTATTGTTCTTTTTACACCTGTATGTCCTCCGGAATGAGAAGAATCATGGAATTCTTTTATTATGTAATTTTTTCTGACATCATCTTCAATATTTACAGGACCATTATATATCATTATTTTTAAATCTGTTTCCCTTCTTTTATTTAAATCATTAAATATATCTTTTAATTCATTTATATTTATATGCTCAAATATTTTATCATTACTCTTTATTGCTAGCTTATTTATATTTATATTTTTCATTTCGAAAATCAGCTTCTCCAAGATCAAACCTAATTTCTGATATGGATTATCACTAATTCCTACTACAACTTCTTTTTTATTTATATCAATTTTTGGCAAACTTGTATTAACTATATTTTTGTGCGCACTTTTATTATTATTTAGCATTTTTCTTTCTTCTTCAAACTTTAATTTTTTCACATTCTTTATTTCTGATATCGAAGTACAGTTCCATATATAAAGTTGATCAGGCTTTATTTTAACTGCTTCTTGATTTGTCGTTTAGGGTTTTTTATTATTAGCAGGTTGTTCAATTTCAGATGCTAATTGTATGGCTTCTTGTAGGGTTTTTGGTCTGGCTGCAAATACAATTGTCCTTATTGGTTCATTTAGACCATTCTTAAACACATTTAGAGCTATTTGGTCATTTAGTGTACCAATAATCTCTTTGTTGTTTTCACCTTGGTCGACTATTTGTAGTGTATTCAGCTGCGATGTTAAATTTTCGATTTTACTTGCAAAGTTTGTTATATTCATATTTGCTTGCTTTGTTTTGGTTAAGTCGGTATGTATTTTTGGCGATGTAGTATTTGATTTAAAAAATTTGTTTAAAAACTATTTTGAATTCTATTAAAGTGTTTGGGTTTTCAAATGACCTTAATTTTATTCTAAGCTTGTCTGAAATTTTTGTTTTTATGATGAAAGTAATCAATTTTTTCTTTTCTTCATCATCTTTCAATGTATCATTAATATATTCTACGAGATTAATGAAATTTTCTAAATTTTTTGTATCAACATCAAATTCAGGTATTAATTTATATGTAGTTACAATGTCGAATGTAGCCATATTTGGTTCTTTTTTTACTGTTTCAGTACTTTCAGATTCGTCGTCCGTCTTTATTTCTGAGTTGTCCAGTATACTTTGAGAATGCTTATTTAAGATTACTGATAATTCGTTATATATGTCGCGAAATTTATTTTTATGACTTATTAATATTTCTGATGGTTGTACTATTTTTAAAAGAGATTCATAATGAAATTTCTATTTAGCATAAATTGTATTAGTAATTGTCTGTTTACTAAGAATGTATTCTGCAGAAAATTTTCTATTTGGATTTTTCATCAATATAATTTTATTTAATGAATCTTCCAAATTTTGTAGTTCTACAAATGTACTCATAGGAATAATTTCTTTGAAATAAAAGAAATGATTTATTTATACATATTTTTATTAAATTTTAATAACTAAACAATTTTTAGATTAATAATTATACAATTTGAGCATTACTTCTACATATTTCTCTAGAAATTGTTTTACTAAAATAATTTTTCATATGATTGTATAGCAATTGAATTAAAAATATAATGACAATGACTGCAATTATACTTTGTGTAGTAGTTAATTTAAAATCATCCCTAACATTTAAGTTGACTGCGCCGCCAGCACTATTGTTAATAATTATATCTTCAGGTTTTGAACTTCCTGAACCCATTAAAAATATTTAAATTTTTACTTTAATATATTAAGTTATTATTTAATTTTACTTTATTTATTTATTTAATTTTTAAATTCTAAGCTACATATATTATTTTGGTTTTGAATATTGTAAATAAATTTATCATATTTCTCAAAAGTTTCGTCCATAATTTTTGATAATCTTGCGTCATTATCTTTCCTCTCTTTCTTTCTTATACTTTTTTGACGTAGTTGCTCTTTCTTCAATAATTTAACTTGCTTTAGGAAATATTGTTTTTCTTCCTTAGTCACGGCAATTGCAGCGAGTCTATATAAATTTGCTATTTGTTTCCTTTGCTTAACTGCTTTACCTCCTCTTGTCTTTTTTACAACTGGCTCAACTGTTTTTTCTATATGCTTCTTGCTTTGGTGCCTTCTGCGGTACTCATCAATCGATATCGGTTTTGGACCAACTTTTGGCTCCTCTGAAATTAGTTGTTGTAGCTTCTTTTGCAGTTCGGTGGGCAGGATCGCCATGTAATGATTGTCTAATAATGGAATTGGTGTGTCTCTATGACAACACGATCTCTTAGTTAAATTTAAAAAGACTTCCTTACCTTATGGCAGCAATGCCACTTCAGTAGATAACAACTGGCAGAGTTTGCCTTCTTAGTTGTTAAGAAGTTTTTACTTTTCGCTTTATTTTCAAGGCGGGTTGCCTCTATGGCAAATAAAAGTGATTGATTGACTTCTGATTGAAAAGTGAAGTTTTATTGATTATTTTCAACTCTTATATACCCTAATTATGTTTATACAGCAAATTCTTATTCTATTACCTTTCTTACTTATATTTAAGGAATTTGTCAATTATGCATATTTTTATAAACTAATATTATTTCTTATTCTAATATTTTATGTATATAAATTGAAAATAAAAATTAATATCATGTTACAATTATTTTTTATACTAAAGGTGAATGAATGCATTACATCTTCCACCTTTTAATAAAAAAATTTATATAAAGAAATTTTTTTAATGTTAATGAGAAAAAGTAAATTTAATTGAATTTCTAACTATAAACTTTAATATTAATGTATAATCTAATTAATCATATTATTATTTTGTTTATCAGTTATTTTTAATCTATTATTATGAATTTCTTTTATTTCATTTCCTATTTTAATTTTGGTATTTACACCATTTAATTCTACAACTTCATAGGGTCCTTTGTATGCTGGTTCTAATTTTTTACGATTACCTACTTTTAACCATACAAAATCTCCAATCGATACTTTTAAAGTGTTATTTGTCTTGTCATGTAATTGTTTCCGTTTAGTTTTTGCAAGGTCTAATAATATTTTTGCTTTTTTACGAGCTTCTTGTAATCGAAATCTTAGTTCTTCTGCGTAATTATCTAAATTGTAGATTGGTTTATCATATGCTAATTTTTTATCCGTCGGTAAACATGCAAGTTTTCCAAAAACAAGTTCATAAGGTGATATACAGTGTGTGGTGTTGTATTGTATGTAACTGAATACATAGTATGGTATCCATTTATCCCAGTTAAAATCTTCTACAAATGATAGCAAATATTCATTAAGTACCCTGTGGTTTCTCTCTATTGATCCTAGTGTTTCGTGATGGTATGGTGTTTAAGTTACATGATTTATATCGAAGAATGAACATATGTTCTTGAATAATTCATTCACAAATTCTGTATCTAAGTCAGTTTTTAAGGTTTTAAAACTACCGTACTTAAGTATAAATTGTTCTAATAATGCCTTTGCTATCGCATTGGCTTCTTTATTTTCCAGTGATATCGCTTCTATGTACTTAGTAAGTTCACATTGGATTGTTAAGATATATCTAAAATTATTTATTAGTCTAAGTGGTCCAACTGTATCAATTGATATTGTTTCAAAGCTAGTTGTTGTAATCAACATTTTTTCTTTTGTATGTTTAATTTGTTTATTTTTGCACATACCTTACAAATATTTATATAATGCTTTACCATTTTATTTAAATTTTTCCAGATATATCTTTGTTTTATCTTATTTATTGTTCTTTTTACACCTGTATGTCCTCCGGAATGAGAAGAATCATGGAATTCTTTTATTATGTCATTTTTTCTGACATCATCTTCAATATTTACAGGACCATTATATATCATTATTTTTAAATCTGTTTCCCTTCTTTTATTTAAATCATTAAATATATCTTTTAATTCATTTATATTTATATGCTCAAATATTTTATCATTACTCTTTATTGCTAGCTTATTTATATTTATATTTTTCATTTCGAAAATCAGCTTCTCCAAGATCAAACCTAATTTCTGATATGGATTATCACTAATTCCTACTACAACTTCTTTTTTATTTATATCAATTTTTGGCAAACTTGTATTAACTATATTTTTGTGCGCACTTTTATTATTATTTAGCATTTTTCTTTCTTCTTCAAACTTTAATTTTTTCACATTCTTTATTTCTGATATCGAAGTACAGTTCCATATATAAAGTTGATCAGGCTTTATTTTAACTGCTTCTTGATTTGTCTTTTAGGGTTTTTTATTATTAGCAGGTTGTTCAATTTCAGATGCTAATTGTATGGCTTCTTGTAGGGTTTTTGGTCTGGCTGCAAATACAATTGTCCTTATTGGTTCATTTAGACCATTCTTAAACACATTTAGAGCTATTTGGTCATTTAGTGTACCAATAATCTCTTTGTTGTTTTCACCTTGGTCGACTATTTGTAGTGTATTTAGCTGCGATGTTAAATTTTCGATTTTACTTGCAAAGTTTGTTATATTCATATTTGCTTGCTTTGTTTTGGTTAAGTCGGTATGTATTTTTGGCGATGTAGTATTTGATTTAAAAAAATTGTTTAAAAACTATTTTGAATTCTATTAAAGTGTTTGGGTTTTCAAATGACCTTAATTTTATTCTAAGCTTGTCTGAAATTTTTGTTTTTATGATGAAAGTAATCAATTTTTTCTTTTCTTCATCATCTTTCAATGTATCATTAATATATTCTACGAGATTAATGAAATTTTCTAAATTTTTTGTATCAACATCAAATTCAGGTATTAATTTATATGTAGTTACAATGTCGAATGTAGCCATATTTGGTTCTTTTTTTACTGTTTCAGTACTTTCAGATTCGTCGTCCGTCTTTATTTCTGAGTTGTCCAGTATACTTTGAGAATGCTTATTTAAGATTACTGATAATTCGTTATATATGTCGCGAAATTTATTTTTATGACTTATTAATATTTCTGATGGTTGTACTATTTTTAAAAGAGATTCATAATGAAATTTCTATTTAGCATAAATTTTATTAGTAATTGTCTGTTTACTAAGAATGTATTCTGCAGAAAATTTTCTATTTGGATTTTTCATCAATATAATTTTATTTAATGAATCTTCCAAATTTTGTAGTTCTACAAATGTACTCATAGGAATAATTTATTTGAAATAAAAGAAATGATTTATTTATACATATTTTTATAAAATTTTAATAACTAAACAATTTTTAGATTAATAATTATACAATTTGAGCATTACTTCTACATATTTCTCTAGAAATTGTTTTACTAAAATAATTTTTCATATGATTGTATAGCAATTGAATTAAAAGTATAATGACAATGACTGCAATTATACTTTGTGTAGTAGTTAATTTAAAATCATCCCTAACATTTAAGTTGACTGCGCCGCCAGCACTATTGTTAATAATTATATCTTCAGGTTTTGAACTTCCTGAACCCATTAAAAATATTTAAATTTTTACTTTAATATATTAAGTTATTATTTAATTTTACTTTATTTATTTATTTAATTTTTAAATTCTAAGCTACATATATTATTTTGGTTTTGAATATTGTAAATAAATTTATCATATTTCTCAAAAGTTTCGTCCATAATTTTTGATAATCTTGCGTCATTATCTTTCCTCTCTTTCTTTCTTATACTTTTTTGACGTAGTTGCTCTTTCTTCAATAATTTAACTTGCTTTAGGAAATATTGTTTTTCTTCCTTAGTCACGGCAATTGCAGCGAGTCTATATAAATTTGCTATTTGTTTCCTTTGCTTAACTGCTTTACCTCCTCTTGTCTTTTTTACAACTGGCTGAACTGTTTTTTCTATATGCTTCTTGCTTTGGTGCCTTCTGCGGTACTCATCAATCGATATCGGTTTTGGACCAACTTTTGGCTCCTCTGAAATTAGTTGTTGTAGCTTCTTTTGCAGTTCGGTGGGCAGGATCGCCATGTAATGATTGTCTAATAATGGAATTGGTGTGTCTCTATGACAACACGATCTCTTAGTTAAATTTAAAAAGACTTCCTTACCTTATGGCAGCAATGCCACTTCAGTAGATAACAACTGGCAGAGTTTGCCTTCTTAGTTGTTAAGAAGTTTTTACTTTTCGCTTTATTTTCAGGGCGGGTTGCCTCTATGGCAAATAAAAGTGATTGATTGACTTCTGATTGAAAAGTGAAGTTTTATTGATTATTTTCAACTCTTATATACCCTAATTATGTTTATACAGCAAATTCTTATTCTATTACCTTTCTTACTTATATTTAAGGAATTTGTCAATTATGCATATTTTTATAAACTAATATTATTTCTTATTCTAATATTTTATGTATATAAATTGAATTTAATTATTAATATCATGTTACAATTATTTTTTATACTAAAGGTGAATGAATGCATTACATCTTCCACCTTTTAATAAAAAAATTTATATAAAGAATTTTTTTTTAATGTTAATGAGAAAAAGTAAATTTAATTGAATTTCTAACTATAAACTTTAATATTAATGTATAATCTAATTAATCATATTATTATTTTGTTTATCAGTTATTTTTAATCTATTATTATGAATTTCTTTTATTTCATTTCCTATTTTAATTTTGGTATTTACACCATTTAATTCTACAACTTCATAGGGTCCTTTGTATGCTGGTTCTAATTTTTTACGATTACCTACTTTTAACCATACAAAATCTCCAATCGATACTTTTAAAGTGTTATTTGTCTTGTCATGTAATTGTTTCCGTTTAGTTTTTGCAAGGTCTAATAATATTTTTGCTTTTTTACGAGCTTCTTGTAATCGAAATCTTAGTTCTTCTGCGTAATTATCTAAATTGTAGATTGGTTTATCATATGCTAATTTTTTATCCGTCGGTAAACATGCAAGTTTTCCAAAAACAAGTTCATAAGGTGATATACAGTGTGTGGTGTTGTATTGTATGTAACTGAATACATAGTATGGTATCCATTTATCCCAGTTAAAATCTTCTACAAATGATAGCAAATATTCATTAAGTACCCTGTGGTTTCTCTCTATTGATCCTAGTGTTTCGTGATGGTATGGTGTTTAAGTTACATGATTTATATCGAAGAATGAACATATGTTCTTGAATAATTCATTCACAAATTCTGTATCTAAGTCAGTTTTTAAGGTTTTAAAACTACCGTACTTAAGTATAAATTGTTCTAATAATGCCTTTGCTATCGCATTGGCTTCTTTATTTTCCAGTGATATCGCTTCTATGTACTTAGTAAGTTCACATTGGATTGTTAAGATATATCTAAAATTATTTATTAGTCTAAGTGGTCCAACTGTATCAATTGATATTGTTTCAAAGCTAGTTGTTGTAATCAACATTTTTTCTTTTGTATGTTTAATTTGTTTATTTTTGCACATACCTTACAAATATTTATATAATGCTTTACCATTTTATTTAAATTTTTCCAGATATATCTTTGTTTTATCTTATTTATTGTTCTTTTTACACCTGTATGTCCTCCGGAATGAGAAGAATCATGGAATTCTTTTATTATGTCATTTTTTCTGACATCATCTTCAATATTTAAAGGACCATTATATATCATTATTTTTAAATCTGTTTCCCTTCTTTTATTTAAATCATTAAATATATCTTTTAATTCATTTATATTTATATGCTCAAATATTTTATCATTACTCTTTATTGCTAGCTTATTTATATTTATATTTTTCATTTCGAAAATCAGCTTCTCCAAGATCAAACCTAATTTCTGATATGGATTATCACTAATTCCTACTACAACTTCTTTTTTATTTATATCAATTTTTGGCAAACTTGTATTAACTATATTTTTGTGCGCACTTTTATTATTATTTAGCATTTTTCTTTCTTCTTCAAACTTTAATTTTTTCACATTCTTTATTTCTGATATCGAAGTACAGTTCCATATATAAAGTTGATCAGGCTTTATTTTAACTGCTTCTTGATTTGTCTTTTAGGGTTTTTTATTATTAGCAGGTTGTTCAATTTCAGATGCTAATTGTATGGCTTCTTGTAGGGTTTTTGGTCTGGCTGCAAATACAATTGTCCTTATTGGTTCATTTAGACCATTCTTAAACACATTTAGAGCTATTTGGTCATTTAGTGTACCAATAATCTCTTTGTTGTTTTCACCTTGGTCGACTATTTGTAGTGTATTCAGCTGCGATGTTAAATTTTCGATTTTACTTGGAAAGTTTGTTATATTCATATTTGCTTGCTTTGTTTTGGTTAAGTCGGTATGTATTTTTGGCGATGTAGTATTTGATTTAAAAAATTTGTTTAAAAACTATTTTGAATTCTATTAAAGTGTTTGGGTTTTCAAATGACCTTAATTTTATTCTAAGCTTGTCTGAAATTTTTGTTTTTATGATGAAAGTAATCAATTTTTTCTTTTCTTCATCATCTTTCAATGTATCATTAATATATTCTACGAGATTAATGAAATTTTCTAAATTTTTTGTATCAACATCAAATTCAGGTATTAATTTATATGTAGTTACAATGTCGAATGTAGCCATATTTGGTTCTTTTTTTACTGTTTCAGTACTTTCAGATTCGTCGTCCGTCTTTATTTCTGAGTTGTCCAGTATACTTTGAGAATGCTTATTTAAGATTACTGATAATTCGTTATATATGTCGCGAAATTTATTTTTATGACTTATTAATATTTCTGATGGTTGTACTATTTTTAAAAGAGATTCATAATGAAATTTCTATTTAGCATAAATTGTATTAGTAATTGTCTGTTTACTAAGAATGTATTCTGCAGAAAATTTTCTATTTGGATTTTTCATCAATATAATTTTATTTAATGAATCTTCCAAATTTTGTAGTTCTACAAATGTACTCATAGGAATAATTTATTTGAAATAAAAGAAATGATTTATTTATACATATTTTTATTAAATTTTAATAACTAAACAATTTTTAGATTAATAATTATACAATTTGAGCATTACTTCTACATATTTCTCTAGAAATTGTTTTACTAAAATAATTTTTCATATGATTGTATAGCAATTGAATTAAAAATATAATGACAATGACTGCAATTATACTTTGTGTAGTAGTTAATTTAAAATCATCCCTAACATTTAAGTTGACTGCGCCGCCAGCACTATTGTTAATAATTATATCTTCAGGTTTTGAACTTCCTGAACCCATTAAAAATATTTAAATTTTTACTTTAATATATTAAGTTATTATTTAATTTTACTTTATTTATTTATTTAATTTTTAAATTCTAAGCTACATATATTATTTTGGTTTTGAATATTGTAAATAAATTTATCATATTTCTCAAAAGTTTCGTCCATAATTTTTGATAATCTTGCGTCATTATCTTTCCTCTCTTTCTTTCTTATACTTTTTTGACGTAGTTGCTCTTTCTTCAATAATTTAACTTGCTTTAGGAAATATTGTTTTTCTTCCTTAGTCACGGCAATTGCAGCGAGTCTATATAAATTTGCTATTTGTTTCCTTTGCTTAACTGCTTTACCTCCTCTTGTCTTTTTTACAACTGGCTCAACTGTTTTTTCTATATGCTTCTTGCTTTGGTGCCTTCTGCGGTACTCATCAATCGATATCGGTTTTGGACCAACTTTTGGCTCCTCTGAAATTAGTTGTTGTAGCTTCTTTTGCAGTTCGGTGGGCAGGATCGCCATGTAATGATTGTCTAATAATGGAATTGGTGTGTCTCTATGACAACACGATCTCTTAGTTAAATTTAAAAAGACTTCCTTACCTTATGGCAGCAATGCCACTTCAGTAGATAACAACTGGCAGAGTTTGCCTTCTTAGTTGTTAAGAAGTTTTTACTTTTCGCTTTATTTTCAGGGCGGGTTGCCTCTATGGCAAATAAAAGTGATTGATTGACTTCTGATTGAAAAGTGAAGTTTTATTGATTATTTTCAACTCTTATATACCCTAATTATGTTTATACAGCAAATTCTTATTCTATTACCTTTCTTACTTATATTTAAGGAATTTGTCAATTATGCATATTTTTATAAACTAATATTATTTCTTATTCTAATATTTTATGTATATAAATTGAAAATAAAAATTAATATCATGTTACAATTATTTTTTATACTAAAGGTGAATGAATGCATTACATCTTCCACCTTTTAATAAAAAAATTTATATAAAGAAATTTTTTTAATGTTAATGAGAAAAAGTAAATTTAATTGAATTTCTAACTATAAACTTTAATATTAATGTATAATCTAATTAATCATATTATTATTTTGTTTATCAGTTATTTTTAATCTATTATTATGAATTTCTTTTATTTCATTTCCTATTTTAATTTTGGTATTTACACCATTTAATTCTACAACTTCATAGGGTCCTTTGTATGCTGGTTCTAATTTTTTACGATTACCTACTTTTAACCATACAAAATCTCCAATCGATACTTTTAAAGTGTTATTTGTCTTGTCATGTAATTGTTTCCGTTTAGTTTTTGCAAGGTCTAATAATATTTTTGCTTTTTTACGAGCTTCTTGTAATCGAAATCTTAGTTCTTCTGCGTAATTATCTAAATTGTAGATTGGTTTATCATATGCTAATTTTTTATCCGTCGGTAAACATGCAAGTTTTCCAAAAACAAGTTCATAAGGTGATATACAGTGTGTGGTGTTGTATTGTATGTAACTGAATACATAGTATGGTATCCATTTATCCCAGTTAAAATCTTCTACAAATGATAGCAAATATTCATTAAGTACCCTGTGGTTTCTCTCTATTGATCCTAGTGTTTCGTGATGGTATGGTGTTTAAGTTACATGATTTATATCGAAGAATGAACATATGTTCTTGAATAATTCATTCACAAATTCTGTATCTAAGTCAGTTTTTAAGGTTTTAATACTACCGTACTTAAGTATAAATTGTTCTACTAATGCCTTTGCTATCGCATTGGCTTCTTTATTTTCCAGTGATATCGCTTCTATGTACTTAGTAAGTTCACATTGGATTGTTAAGATATATCTAAAATTATTTATTAGTCTAAGTGGTCCAACTGTATCAATTGATATTGTTTCAAAGCTAGTTGTTGTAATCAACATTTTTTCTTTTGTATGTTTAATTTGTTTATTTTTGCACATACCTTACAAATATTTATATAATGCTTTACCATTTTATTTAAATTTTTCCAGATATATCTTTGTTTTATCTTATTTATTGTTCTTTTTACACCTGTATGTCCTCCGGAATGAGAAGAATCATGGAATTCTTTTATTATGTAATTTTTTCTGACATCATCTTCAATATTTACAGGACCATTATATATCATTATTTTTAAATCTGTTTCCCTTCTTTTATTTAAATCATTAAATATATCTTTTAATTCATTTATATTTATATGCTCAAATATTTTATCATTACTCTTTATTGCTAGCTTATTTATATTTATATTTTTCATTTCGAAAATCAGCTTCTCCAAGATCAAACCTAATTTCTGATATGGATTATCACTAATTCCTACTACAACTTCTTTTTTATTTATATCAATTTTTGGCAAACTTGTATTAACTATATTTTTGTGCGCACTTTTATTATTATTTAGCATTTTTCTTTCTTCTTCAAACTTTAATTTTTTCACATTCTTTATTTCTGATATCGAAGTACAGTTCCATATATAAAGTTGATCAGGCTTTATTTTAACTGCTTCTTGATTTGTCGTTTAGGGTTTTTTATTATTAGCAGGTTGTTCAATTTCAGATGCTAATTGTATGGCTTCTTGTAGGGTTTTTGGTCTGGCTGCAAATACAATTGTCCTTATTGGTTCATTTAGACCATTCTTAAACACATTTAGAGCTATTTGGTCATTTAGTGTACCAATAATCTCTTTGTTGTTTTCACCTTGGTCGACTATTTGTAGTGTATTCAGCTGCGATGTTAAATTTTCGATTTTACTTGCAAAGTTTGTTATATTCATATTTGCTTGCTTTGTTTTGGTTAAGTCGGTATGTATTTTTGGCGATGTAGTATTTGATTTAAAAAATTTGTTTAAAAACTATTTTGAATTCTATTAAAGTGTTTGGGTTTTCAAATGACCTTAATTTTATTCTAAGCTTGTCTGAAATTTTTGTTTTTATGATGAAAGTAATCAATTTTTTCTTTTCTTCATCATCTTTCAATGTATCATTAATATATTCTACGAGATTAATGAAATTTTCTAAATTTTTTGTATCAACATCAAATTCAGGTATTAATTTATATGTAGTTACAATGTCGAATGTAGCCATATTTGGTTCTTTTTTTACTGTTTCAGTACTTTCAGATTCGTCGTCCGTCTTTATTTCTGAGTTGTCCAGTATACTTTGAGAATGCTTATTTAAGATTACTGATAATTCGTTATATATGTCGCGAAATTTATTTTTATGACTTATTAATATTTCTGATGGTTGTACTATTTTTAAAAGAGATTCATAATGAAATTTCTATTTAGCATAAATTGTATTAGTAATTGTCTGTTTACTAAGAATGTATTCTGCAGAAAATTTTCTATTTGGATTTTTCATCAATATAATTTTATTTAATGAATCTTCCAAATTTTGTAGTTCTACAAATGTACTCATAGGAATAATTTCTTTGAAATAAAAGAAATGATTTATTTATACATATTTTTATTAAATTTTAATAACTAAACAATTTTTAGATTAATAATTATACAATTTGAGCATTACTTCTACATATTTCTCTAGAAATTGTTTTACTAAAATAATTTTTCATATGATTGTATAGCAATTGAATTAAAAATATAATGACAATGACTGCAATTATACTTTGTGTAGTAGTTAATTTAAAATCATCCCTAACATTTAAGTTGACTGCGCCGCCAGCACTATTGTTAATAATTATATCTTCAGGTTTTGAACTTCCTGAACCCATTAAAAATATTTAAATTTTTACTTTAATATATTAAGTTATTATTTAATTTTACTTTATTTATTTATTTAATTTTTAAATTCTAAGCTACATATATTATTTTGGTTTTGAATATTGTAAATAAATTTATCATATTTCTCAAAAGTTTCGTCCATAATTTTTGATAATCTTGCGTCATTATCTTTCCTCTCTTTCTTTCTTATACTTTTTTGACGTAGTTGCTCTTTCTTCAATAATTTAACTTGCTTTAGGAAATATTGTTTTTCTTCCTTAGTCACGGCAATTGCAGCGAGTCTATATAAATTTGCTATTTGTTTCCTTTGCTTAACTGCTTTACCTCCTCTTGTCTTTTTTACAACTGGCTCAACTGTTTTTTCTATATGCTTCTTGCTTTGGTGCCTTCTGCGGTACTCATCAATCGATATCGGTTTTGGACCAACTTTTGGCTCCTCTGAAATTAGTTGTTGTAGCTTCTTTTGCAGTTCGGTGGGCAGGATCGCCATGTAATGATTGTCTAATAATGGAATTGGTGTGTCTCTATGACAACACGATCTCTTAGTTAAATTTAAAAAGACTTCCTTACCTTATGGCAGCAATGCCACTTCAGTAGATAACAACTGGCAGAGTTTGCCTTCTTAGTTGTTAAGAAGTTTTTACTTTTCGCTTTATTTTCAAGGCGGGTTGCCTCTATGGCAAATAAAAGTGATTGATTGACTTCTGATTGAAAAGTGAAGTTTTATTGATTATTTTCAACTCTTATATACCCTAATTATGTTTATACAGCAAATTCTTATTCTATTACCTTTCTTACTTATATTTAAGGAATTTGTCAATTATGCATATTTTTATAAACTAATATTATTTCTTATTCTAATATTTTATGTATATAAATTGAAAATAAAAATTAATATCATGTTACAATTATTTTTTATACTAAAGGTGAATGAATGCATTACATCTTCCACCTTTTAATAAAAAAATTTATATAAAGAAATTTTTTTAATGTTAATGAGAAAAAGTAAATTTAATTGAATTTCTAACTATAAACTTTAATATTAATGTATAATCTAATTAATCATATTATTATTTTGTTTATCAGTTATTTTTAATCTATTATTATGAATTTCTTTTATTTCATTTCCTATTTTAATTTTGGTATTTACACCATTTAATTCTACAACTTCATAGGGTCCTTTGTATGCTGGTTCTAATTTTTTACGATTACCTACTTTTAACCATACAAAATCTCCAATCGATACTTTTAAAGTGTTATTTGTCTTGTCATGTAATTGTTTCCGTTTAGTTTTTGCAAGGTCTAATAATATTTTTGCTTTTTTACGAGCTTCTTGTAATCGAAATCTTAGTTCTTCTGCGTAATTATCTAAATTGTAGATTGGTTTATCATATGCTAATTTTTTATCCGTCGGTAAACATGCAAGTTTTCCAAAAACAAGTTCATAAGGTGATATACAGTGTGTGGTGTTGTATTGTATGTAACTGAATACATAGTATGGTATCCATTTATCCCAGTTAAAATCTTCTACAAATGATAGCAAATATTCATTAAGTACCCTGTGGTTTCTCTCTATTGATCCTAGTGTTTCGTGATGGTATGGTGTTTAAGTTACATGATTTATATCGAAGAATGAACATATGTTCTTGAATAATTCATTCACAAATTCTGTATCTAAGTCAGTTTTTAAGGTTTTAAAACTACCGTACTTAAGTATAAATTGTTCTAATAATGCCTTTGCTATCGCATTGGCTTCTTTATTTTCCAGTGATATCGCTTCTATGTACTTAGTAAGTTCACATTGGATTGTTAAGATATATCTAAAATTATTTATTAGTCTAAGTGGTCCAACTGTATCAATTGATATTGTTTCAAAGCTAGTTGTTGTAATCAACATTTTTTCTTTTGTATGTTTAATTTGTTTATTTTTGCACATACCTTACAAATATTTATATAATGCTTTACCATTTTATTTAAATTTTTCCAGATATATCTTTGTTTTATCTTATTTATTGTTCTTTTTACACCTGTATGTCCTCCGGAATGAGAAGAATCATGGAATTCTTTTATTATGTCATTTTTTCTGACATCATCTTCAATATTTACAGGACCATTATATATCATTATTTTTAAATCTGTTTTCCTTCTTTTATTTAAATCATTAAATATATCTTTTAATTCATTTATATTTATATGCTCAAATATTTTATCATTACTCTTTATTGCTAGCTTATTTATATTTATATTTTTCATTTCGAAAATCAGCTTCTCCAAGATCAAACCTAATTTCTGATATGGATTATCACTAATTCCTACTACAACTTCTTTTTTATTTATATCAATTTTTGGCAAACTTGTATTAACTATATTTTTGTGCGCACTTTTATTATTATTTAGCATTTTTCTTTCTTCTTCAAACTTTAATTTTTTCACATTCTTTATTTCTGATATCGAAGTACAGTTCCATATATAAAGTTGATCAGGCTTTATTTTAACTGCTTCTTGATTTGTCTTTTAGGGTTTTTTATTATTAGCAGGTTGTTCAATTTCAGATGCTAATTGTATGGCTTCTTGTAGGGTTTTTGGTCTGGCTGCAAATACAATTGTCCTTATTGGTTCATTTAGACCATTCTTAAACACATTTAGAGCTATTTGGTCATTTAGTGTACCAATAATCTCTTTGTTGTTTTCACCTTGGTCGACTATTTGTAGTGTATTTAGCTGCGATGTTAAATTTTCGATTTTACTTGCAAAGTTTGTTATATTCATATTTGCTTGCTTTGTTTTGGTTAAGTCGGTATGTATTTTTGGCGATGTAGTATTTGATTTAAAAAAATTGTTTAAAAACTATTTTGAATTCTATTAAAGTGTTTGGGTTTTCAAATGACCTTAATTTTATTCTAAGCTTGTCTGAAATTTTTGTTTTTATGATGAAAGTAATCAATTTTTTCTTTTCTTCATCATCTTTCAATGTATCATTAATATATTCTACGAGATTAATGAAATTTTCTAAATTTTTTGTATCAACATCAAATTCAGGTATTAATTTATATGTAGTTACAATGTCGAATGTAGCCATATTTGGTTCTTTTTTTACTGTTTCAGTACTTTCAGATTCGTCGTCCGTCTTTATTTCTGAGTTGTCCAGTATACTTTGAGAATGCTTATTTAAGATTACTGATAATTCGTTATATATGTCGCGAAATTTATTTTTATGACTTATTAATATTTCTGATGGTTGTACTATTTTTAAAAGAGATTCATAATGAAATTTCTATTTAGCATAAATTTTATTAGTAATTGTCTGTTTACTAAGAATGTATTCTGCAGAAAATTTTCTATTTGGATTTTTCATCAATATAATTTTATTTAATGAATCTTCCAAATTTTGTAGTTCTACAAATGTACTCATAGGAATAATTTATTTGAAATAAAAGAAATGATTTATTTATACATATTTTTATAAAATTTTAATAACTAAACAATTTTTAGATTAATAATTATACAATTTGAGCATTACTTCTACATATTTCTCTAGAAATTGTTTTACTAAAATAATTTTTCATATGATTGTATAGCAATTGAATTAAAAGTATAATGACAATGACTGCAATTATACTTTGTGTAGTAGTTAATTTAAAATCATCCCTAACATTTAAGTTGACTGCGCCGCCAGCACTATTGTTAATAATTATATCTTCAGGTTTTGAACTTCCTGAACCCATTAAAAATATTTAAATTTTTACTTTAATATATTAAGTTATTATTTAATTTTACTTTATTTATTTATTTAATTTTTAAATTCTAAGCTACATATATTATTTTGGTTTTGAATATTGTAAATAAATTTATCATATTTCTCAAAAGTTTCGTCCATAATTTTTGATAATCTTGCGTCATTATCTTTCCTCTCTTTCTTTCTTATACTTTTTTGACGTAGTTGCTCTTTCTTCAATAATTTAACTTGCTTTAGGAAATATTGTTTTTCTTCCTTAGTCACGGCAATTGCAGCGAGTCTATATAAATTTGCTATTTGTTTCCTTTGCTTAACTGCTTTACCTCCTCTTGTCTTTTTTACAACTGGCTGAACTGTTTTTTCTATATGCTTCTTGCTTTGGTGCCTTCTGCGGTACTCATCAATCGATATCGGTTTTGGACCAACTTTTGGCTCCTCTGAAATTAGTTGTTGTAGCTTCTTTTGCAGTTCGATGGGCAGGATCGCCATGTAATGATTGTCTAATAATGGAATTGGTGTGTCTCTATGACAACACGATCTCTTAGTTAAATTTAAAAAGACTTCCTTACCTTATGGCAGCAATGCCACTTCAGTAGATAACAACTGGCAGAGTTTGCCTTCTTAGTTGTTAAGAAGTTTTTACTTTTCGCTTTATTTTCAGGGCGGGTTGCCTCTATGGCAAATAAAAGTGATTGATTGACTTCTGATTGAAAAGTGAAGTTTTATTGATTATTTTCAACTCTTATATACCCTAATTATGTTTATACAGCAAATTCTTATTCTATTACCTTTCTTACTTATATTTAAGGAATTTGTCAATTATGCATATTTTTATAAACTAATATTATTTCTTATTCTAATATTTTATGTATATAAATTGAATTTAATTATTAATATCATGTTACAATTATTTTTTATACTAAAGGTGAATGAATGCATTACATCTTCCACCTTTTAATAAAAAAATTTATATAAAGAATTTTTTTTTAATGTTAATGAGAAAAAGTAAATTTAATTGAATTTCTAACTATAAACTTTAATATTAATGTATAATCTAATTAATCATATTATTATTTTGTTTATCAGTTATTTTTAATCTATTATTATGAATTTCTTTTATTTCATTTCCTATTTTAATTTTGGTATTTACACCATTTAATTCTACAACTTCATAGGGTCCTTTGTATGCTGGTTCTAATTTTTTACGATTACCTACTTTTAACCATACAAAATCTCCAATCGATACTTTTAAAGTGTTATTTGTCTTGTCATGTAATTGTTTCCGTTTAGTTTTTGCAAGGTCTAATAATATTTTTGCTTTTTTACGAGCTTCTTGTAATCGAAATCTTAGTTCTTCTGCGTAATTATCTAAATTGTAGATTGGTTTATCATATGCTAATTTTTTATCCGTCGGTAAACCCAGTTAAAATCTTCTACAAATGATAGCAAATATTCATTAAGTACCCTGTGGTTTCTCTCTATTGATCCTAGTGTTTCGTGATGGTATGGTGTTTAAGTTACATGATTTATATCGAAGAATGAACATATGTTCTTGAATAATTCATTCACAAATTCTGTATCTAAGTCAGTTTTTAAGGTTTTAAAACTACCGTACTTAAGTATAAATTGTTCTACTAATGCCTTTGCTATCGCATTGGCTTCTTTATTTTCCAGTGATATCGCTTCTATGTACTTAGTAAGTTCACATTGGATTGTTAAGATATATCTAAAATTATTTATTAGTCTAAGTGGTCCAACTGTATCAATTGATATTGTTTCAAATCTAGTTGTTGGAGTGTTTGTAATCACCATTTTTTCTTTTCTATGTTTAATTTGTTTATTTTTGCACATACCTTACAAATATTTATATAATGCTTTACCATTTTATTTAAATTTTTCCAGATATATCTTTGTTTTATCTTATTTATTGTTCTTTTTACACCTGTATGTCCTCCGGAATGAGAAGAATCATGGAATTCTTTTATTATGTCATTTTTTCTGACATCATCTTCAATATTTACAGGACCATTATATATCATTATTTTTAAATATGTTTCCCTTCTTTTATTTAAATCATTAAATATATCTTTTAATTCATTTATATTTATATGCTCAAATATTTTATCATTACTCTTTATTGCTAGCTTATTTATATTTATATTTTTCATTTCGAAAATCAGCTTCTCCAAGATCAAACCTAATTTCTGATATGGATTATCACTAATTCCCACTACAACTTCTTTTTTATTTATATCAATTTTTGGCAAACTTGTATTAACTATATTTATGTGCGCACTTTTATTATTATTTAGCATTTTTCTTTCTTCTTCAAACTTTAATTTTTTCACATTCTTTATTTCTGATATCGAAGTACAGTTCCATATATAAAGTTGATCAGGCTTTATTTTAACTGCTTCTTGATTTGTCTTTTAGGGTTTTTTATTATTAGCAGGTTGTTCAATTTCAGATGCTAATTGTATGGCTTCTTGTAGGGTTTTTGGTCTGGCTGCAAATACAATTGTCCTTATTGGTTCATTTAGACCATTCTTAAAAACATTTAGAGCTATTTGGTCATTTAGTGTACCAATAATCTCTTTGTTGTTTTCACCTTGGTCGACTATTTGTAGTGTATTCAGCTGCGATGTTAAATTTTCGATTTTACTTGCAAAGTTTGTTATATTCATATTTGCTTGCTTTGTTTTGGTTAAGTCGGTATGTATTTTTGGCGATGTAGTATTTGATTTAAAAAATTTGTTTAAAAACTATTTTGAATTCTATTAAAGTGTTTGGGTTTTCAAATGACCTTAATTTTATTCTAAGCTTGTCTGAAATTTTTGTTTTTATGATGAAAGTAATCAATTTTTTCTTTTCTTCATCATCTTTCAATGTATCATTAATATATTCTACGAGATTAATGAAATTTTCTAAATTTTTTGTATCAACATCAAATTCAGGTATTAATTTATATGTAGTTACAATGTCGAATGTAGCCATATTTGGTTCTTTTTTTACTGTTTCAGTACTTTCAGATTCGTCGTCCGTCTTTATATCTGAGTTGTCCAGTATACTTTGAGAATGCTTATTTAAGATTACTGATAATTCGTTATATATGTCGCGAAATTTATTTTTATGACTTATTAATATTTCTGATGGTTGTACTATTTTTAAAAGAGATTCATAATGAAATTTCTATTTAGCATAAATTGTATTAGTAATTGTCTGTTTACTAAGAATGTATTCTGCAGAAAATTTTCTATTTGGATTTTTCATCAATATAATTTTATTTAATGAATCTTCCAAATTTTGTAGTTCTACAAATGTACTCATAGGAATAATTTATTTGAAATAAAAGAAATGATTTATTTATACATATTTTTATTAAATTTTAATAACTAAACAATTTTTAGATTAATAATTATACAATTTGAGCATTACTTCTACATATTTCTCTAGAAATTGTTTTACTAAAATAATTTTTCATATGATTGTATAGCAATTGAATTAAAAATATAATGACAATGACTGCAATTATACTTTGTGTAGTAGTTAATTTAAAATCATCCCTAACATTTAAGTTTGCTGCGCCGCCAGCACTATTGTTAATAATTATATCTTCAGGTTTTGAACTTCCTGAACCCATTAAATATATTTAAATTTTCACTTTAATATATTAAGTTATTATTTAATTTTACTTTATTTATTTATTTAATTTTTAAATTCTAAGCTACATATATTATTTTGGTTTTGAATATTGTAAATAAATTTATCATATTTCTCAAAAGTTTCGTCCATAATTTTTGATAATCTTGCGTCATTATCTTTCCTCTCTTTCTTTCTTATACTTTTTTGAAGTAGTTGCTCTTTCTTCAATAATTTAACTTGCTTTAGGAAATATTGTTTTTCTTCCTTAGTCTTCCTTAGTCTATATAAATTTGCTATTTGTTTCCTTTGCTTAACTGCTTTACCTCCTCTTGTCTTTTTTACAACTGGCTCAACTGTTTTTTTCTATATGCTTCTTGCTTTGGTGCCTTCTGCGGTACTCATCAATCGATATCGGTTTTGGACCAACTTTTGGCTCCTCTGAAATTACTTGTTGTAGCTTCTTTTGCAGTTCGGTGGGCAGGATCGCCATGTAATGATTGTCTAATAATGGAATTGGGGTGTCTCTATGACAACACGATCTCTTAGTTAAATTTAAAAAGACTTCCTTACCTTATGGCAGCAATGCCACTTCAGTAGATAACAACTGGCAGAGTTTGCCTTCTTAGTTGTTAAGAAGTTTTTACTTTTCGCTTTATTTTCAGGGCGGGTTGCCTCTATGGCAAATAAAAGTGATTGATTGACTTCTGATTGAAAAGTGAAGTTTTATTGATTATTTTCAACTCTTATATACCCTAATTATGTTTATACAGCAAATTCTTATTCTATTACCTTTCTTACTTATATTTAAGGAATTTGTCAATTATGCATATTTTTATAAACTAATATTATTTCTTATTCTAATATTTTATGTATATAAATTGAAAATAAAAATTAATATCATGTTACAATTATTTTTTATACTAAAGGTGAATGAATGCATTACATCTTCCACCTTTTAATAAAAAAATTTATATAAAGAAATTTTTTTAATGTTAATGAGAAAAAGTAAATTTAATTGAATTTCTAACTATAAGCTTTAATATTAATGTATAATCTAATTAATCATATTATTATTTTGTTTATCAGTTATTTTTAATCTATTATTATGAATTTCTTTTATTTCATTTCCTATTTTAATTTTGGTATTTACACCATTTAATTCTACAACTTCATAGGGTCCTTTGTATGCTGGTTCTAATTTTTTACGATTACCTACTTTTAACCATACAAAATCTCCAATCGATACTTTTAAAGTGTTATTTGTCTTGTCATGTAATTGTTTCCGTTTAGTTTTTGCAAGGTCTAATAATATTTTTGCTTTTTTACGAGCTTCTTGTAATCGAAATCTTAGTTCTTCTGCGTAATTATCTAAATTGTAGATTGGTTTATCATATGCTAATTTTTTATCCGTCGGTAAACATGCAAGTTTTCCAAAAACAAGTTCATAAGGTGATATACAGTGTGTGGTGTTGTATTGTATGTAACTGAATACATAGTATGGTATCCATTTATCCCAGTTAAAATCTTCTACAAATGATAGCAAATATTCATTAAGTACCCTGCGGTTTCTCTCTATTGATCCTAGTGTTTCGTGATGGTATGGTGTTTAAGTTACATGATTTATATCGAAGAATGAACATATGTTCTTGAATAATTCATTCACAAATTCTGTATCTAAGTCAGTTTTTAAGGTTTTAAAACTACCGTACTTAAGTATAAATTGTTCTACTAATGCCTTTGCTATCGCATTGGCTTCTTTATTTTCCAGTGATATCGCTTCTATGTACTTAGTAAGTTCACATTGGATTGTTAAGATATATCTAAAATTATTTATTAGTCTAAGTGGTCCAACTGTATCAATTGATATTGTTTCAAAGCTAGTTGTTGTAATCACCATTTTTTCTTTTGTATGTTTAATTTGTTTATTTTTGCACATACCTTACAAATATTTATATAATGCTTTACCATTTTATTTAAATTTTTCCAGATATATCTTTGTTTTATCTTATTTATTGTTCTTTTTACACCTGTATGTCCTCCGGAATGAGAAGAATCATGGAATTCTTTTATTATGTCATTTTTTCTGACATCATCTTCAATATTTACAGGACCATTATATATCATTATTTTTAAATCTGTTTCCCTTCTTTTATTTAAATCATTAAATATATCTTTTAATTCATTTATATTTATATGCTCAAATATTTTATCATTACTCTTTATTGCTAGCTTATTTATATTTATATTTTTCATTTCGAAAATCTGCTTCTCCAAGATCAAACCTAATTTCTGATATGGATTATCACTAATTCCTACCACAACTTCTTTTTTATTTATATCAATTTTTGGCAAACTTGTATTAACTATATTTTTGTGCGCACTTTTATTATTATTTAGCATTTTTCTTTCTTCTTCAAACTTTAATTTTTTCACATTCTTTATTTCTGATATCGAAGTACAGTTCCATATATAAAGTTGATCAGGCTTTATTTTAACTGCTTCTTGATTTGTCTTTTAGGGTTTTTTATTATTAGCAGGTTGTTCAATTTCAGATGCTAATTGTATGGCTTCTTGTAGGGTTTTTGGTCTGGCTGCAAATACAATTGTCCTTATTGGTTCATTTAGACCATTCTTAAACACATTTAGAGCTATTTGGTCATTTAGTGTACCAATAATCTCTTTGTTGTTTTCACCTTGGTCGACTATTTGTAGTGTATTCAGCTGCGATGTTAAATTTTCGATTTTACTTGCAAAGTTTGTTATATTCATATTTGCTTGCTTTATTTTGGTTAAGTCGGTATGTATTTTTGGCGATGTAGTATTTGATTTAAAAAATTTGTTTAAAAACTATTTTGAATTCTATTAAAGTGTTTGGGTTTTCAAATGACCTTAATTTTATTCTAAGCTTGTCTGAAATTTTTGTTTTTATGATGAAAGTAATCAATTTTTTCTTTTCTTCATCATCTTTCAATGTATCATTAATATATTCTACGAGATTAATGAAATTTTCTAAATTTTTTGTATTAACATCAAATTCAGGTATTAATTTATATGTAGTTACAATGTCGAATGTAGCCATATTTGGTTCTTTTTTTACTGTTTCAGTACTTTCAGATTCGTCGTCCGTCTTTATTTCTGAGTTGTCCAGTATACTTTGAGAATGCTTATTTAAGATTACTGATAATTCGTTATATATGTCGCGAAATTTATTTTTATGACTTATTAATATTTCTGATGGTTGTACTATTTTTAAAAGAGATTCATAATGAAATTTCTATTTAACATAAATTGTATTAGTAATTGTCTGTTTACTAAGAATGTATTCTGCAGAAAATTTTCTATTTGGATTTTTCATCAATATACTTAATTTTATTTAATGAATCTTCCAAATTTTGTAGTTCTACAAATGTACTCATAGGAATAATTTATTTGAAATAAAAGAAATGATTTATTTATACATATTTTTATTAAATTTTAATAACTAAACAATTTTTAGATTAATAATTATACAATTTGAGCATTACTTCTACATATTTCTCTAGAAATTGTTTTACTAAAATAATTTTTCATATGATTGTATAGCAATTGAATTAAAAATATAATGACAATGACTGCAATTATACTTTGTGTAGTAGTTAATTTAAAATCATCCCTAACATTTAAGTTGACTGCGCCGCCAGCACTATTGTTAATAATTATATCTTCAGGTTTTGAACTTCCTGAACCCATTAAAAATATTTAAATTTTTACTTTAATATATTAAGTTATTATTTAATTTTACTTTATTTATTTATTTAATTTTTAAATTCTAAGCTACATATATTATTTTGGTTTTGAATATTGTAAATAAATTTATCATATTTCTCAAAAGTTTCGTCCATAATTTTTGATAATCTTGCGTCATTATCTTTCCTCTCTTTCTTTCTTATACTTTTTTGACGTAGTTGCTCTTTCTTCAATAATTTAACTTGCTTTAGGAAATATTGTTTTTCTTCCTTAGTCACGGCAATTGCAGCGAGTCTATATAAATTTGCTATTTGTTTCCTTTGCTTAACTGCTTTACCTCCTCTTGTCTTTTTTACAACTGGCTCAACTGTTTTTTCTATATGCTTCTTGCTTTGGTGCCTTCTGTGGTACTCATCAATCGATATCGGTTTTGGACCAACTTTTGGCTCCTCTGAAATTAGTTGTTGTAGCTTCTTTTGCAGTTCGGTGGGCAGGATCGCCATGTAATGATTGTCTAATAATGGAATTGGTGTGTCTCTATGACAACACGATCTCTTAGTTAAATTTAAAAAGACTTCCTTACCTTATGGCAGCAATGCCACTTCAGTAGATAACAACTGGCAGAGTTTGCCTTCTTAGTTGTTAAGAAGTTTTTACTTTTCGCTTTATTTTCAGGGCGGGTTGCCTCTATGGCAAATAAAAGTGATTGATTGACTTCTGATTGAAAAGTGAAGTTTTATTGATTATTTTCAACTCTTATATACCCTAATTATGTTTATACAGCAAATTCTTATTCTATTACCTTTCTTACTTATATTTAAGGAATTTGTCAATTATGCATATTTTTATAAACTAATATTATTTCTTATTCTAATATTTTATGTATATAAATTGAAAATAAAAATTAAAATCATGTTACAATTATTTTTTATACTAAAGGTGAATGAATGCATTACATCTTCCACCTTTTAATAAAAAAATTTATATAAAGAAATTTTTTTAATGTTAATGAGAAAAAGTAAATTTAATTGAATTTCTAACTATAAACTTTAATATTAATGTATAATCTAATTAATCATATTATTATTTTGTTTATCAGTTATTTTTAATCTATTATTATGAATTTCTTTTATTTCATTTCCTATTTTAATTTTGGTATTTACACCATTTAATTCTACAACTTCATAGGGTCCTTTGTATGCTGGTTCTAATTTTTTACGATTACCTACTTTTAACCATACAAAATCTCCAATCGATACTTTTAAAGTGTTATTTGTCTTGTCATGTAATTGTTTCCGTTTAGTTTTTGCAAGGTCTAATAATATTTTTGCTTTTTTACGAGCTTCTTGTAATCGAAATCTTAGTTCTTCTGCGTAATTATCTAAATTGTAGATTGGTTTATCATATGCTAATTTTTTATCCGTCGGTAAACATGCAAGTTTTCCAAAAACAAGTTCATAAGGTGATATACAGTGTGTGGTGTTGTATTGTATGTAACTGAATACATAGTATGGTATCCATTTATCCCAGTTAAAATCTTCTACAAATGATAGCAAATATTCATTAAGTACCCTGTGGTTTCTCTCTATTGATCCTAGTGTTTCGTGATGGTATGGTGTTTAAGTTACATGATTTATATCGAAGAATGAACATATGTTCTTGAATAATTCATTCACAAATTCTGTATCTAAGTCAGTTTTTAAGGTTTTAAAACTACCGTACTTAAGTATAAATTGTTCTACTAATGCCTTTGCTATCGCATTGGCTTCTTTATTTTCCAGTGATATCGCTTCTATGTACTTAGTAAGTTCACATTGGATTGTTAAGATATATCTAAAATTATTTATTAGTCTAAGTGGTCCAACTGTATCAATTGATATTGTTTCAAATCTAGTTGTTGGAGTGTTTGTAATCACCATTTTTTCTTTTGTATGTTTAATTTGTTTATTTTTGCACATACCTTACAAATATTTATATAATGCTTTACCATTTTATTTAAATTTTTCCAGATATATCTTTGTTTTATCTTATTTATTGTTCTTTTTACACCTGTATGTCCTCCGGAATGAGAAGAATCATGGAATTCTTTTATTATGTCATTTTTTCTGACATCATCTTCAATATTTACAGGACCATTATATATCATTATTTTTAAATCTGTTTCCCTTCTTTTATTTAAATCATTAAATATATCTTTTAATTCATTTATATTTATATGCTCAAATATTTTATCATTACTCTTTATTGCTAGCTTATTTATATTTATATTTTTCATTTCGAAAATCAGCTTCTCCAAGATCAAACCTAATTTCTGATATGGATTATCACTAATTCCTACTACAACTTCTTTTTTATTTATATCAATTTTTGGCAAACTTGTATTAACTATATTTTTGTGCGCACTTTTATTATTATTTAGCATTTTTCTTTCTTCTTCAAACTTTAATTTTTTCACATTCTTTATTTCTGATATCGAAGTACAGTTCCATATATAAAGTTGATCAGGCTTTATTTTAACTGCTTCTTGATTTGTCTTTTAGGGTTTTTTATTATTAGCAGGTTGTTCAATTTCAGATGCTAATTGTATGGCTTCTTGTAGGGTTTTTGGTCTGGCTGCAAATACAATTGTCCTTATTGGTTCATTTAGACCATTCTTAAACACATTTAGAGCTATTTGGTCATTTAGTGTACCAATAATCTCTTTGTTGTTTTCACCTTGGTCGACTATTTGTAGTGTATTCAGCTGCGATGTAAGTGTTTGGGTTTTCAAATGACCTTAATTTTATTCTAAGCTTGTCTGAAATTTTTGTTTTTATGATGAAAGTAATCGATTTTTTCTTTTCTTCATCATCTTTCAATGTATCATTAATATATTCTACGAGATTAATGAAATTTTCTAAATTTTTTGTATCAACATCAAATTCAGGTATTAATTTATATGTAGTTACAATGTCGAATGTAGCCATATTTGGTTCTTTTTTTACTGTTTCAGTACTTTCAGATACGTCGTCCGTCTTTATTTCTGAGTTGTCCAGTATACTTTGAGAATGCTTATTTAAGATTACTGATAATTCGTTATATATGTCGCGAAATTTATTTTTATGACTTATTAATATTTCTGATGGTTGTACTATTTTTAAAAGAGATTCATAATGAAATTTCTATTTAGCATAAATTGTATTAGTAATTGTCTGTTTACTAAGAATGTATTCTGCAGAAAATTTTCTATTTGGATTTTTCATCAATATAATTTTATTTAATGAATCTTCCAAATTTTGTAGTTCTACAAATGTACTCATAGGAATAATTTCTTTGAAATAAAAGAAATGATTTATTTATACATATTTTTATTAAATTTTAATAACTAAACAATTTTTAGATTAATAATTATACAATTTGAGCATTACTTCTACATATTTCTCTAGAAATTGTTTTACTAAAATAATTTTTCATATGATTGTATAGCAATTGAATTAAAAATATAATGACAATGACTGCAATTATACTTTGTGTAGTAGTTAATTTAAAATCATCCCTAACATTTAAGTTGACTGCGCCGCCAGCACTATTGTTAATAATTATATCTTCAGGTTTTGAACTTCCTGAACCCATTAAAAATATTTAAATTTTTACTTTAATATATTAAGTTATTATTTAATTTTACTTTATTTATTTATTTAATTTTTAAATTCTAAGCTACATATATTATTTTGGTTTTGAATATTGTAAATAAATTTATCATATTTCTCAAAAGTTTCGTCCATAATTTTTGATAATCTTGCGTCATTATCTTTCCTCTCTTTCTTTCTTATACTTTTTTGACGTAGTTGCTCTTTCTTCAATAATTTAACTTGCTTTAGGAAATATTGTTTTTCTTCCTTAGTCACGGCAATTGCAGCGAGTCTATATAAATTTGCTATTTGTTTCCTTTGCTTAACTGCTTTACCTCCTCTTGTCTTTTTTACAACTGGCTCAACTGTTTTTTCTATATGCTTCTTGCTTTGGTGCCTTCTGTGGTACTCATCAATCGATATCGGTTTTGGACCAACTTTTGGCTCCTCTGAAATTAGTTGTTGTAGCTTCTTTTGCAGTTCGGTGGGCAGGATCGCCATGTAATGATTGTCTAATAATGGAATTGGTGTGTCTCTATGACAACACGATCTCTTAGTTAAATTTAAAAAGACTTCCTTACCTTATGGCAGCAATGCCACTTCAGTAGATAACAACTGGCAGAGTTTGCCTTCTTAGTTGTTAAGAAGTTTTTACTTTTCGCTTTATTTTCAGGGCGGGTTGCCTCTATGGCAAATAAAAGTGATTGATTGACTTCTGATTGAAAAGTGAAGTTTTATTGATTATTTTCAACTCTTATATACCCTAATTATGTTTATACAGCAAATTCTTATTCTATTACCTTTCTTACTTATATTTAAGGAATTTGTCAATTATGCATATTTTTATAAACTAATATTATTTCTTATTCTAATATTTTATGTATATAAATTGAAAATAAAAATTAAAATCATGTTACAATTATTTTTTATACTAAAGGTGAATGAATGCATTACATCTTCCACCTTTTAATAAAAAAATTTATATAAAGAAATTTTTTTAATGTTAATGAGAAAAAGTAAATTTAATTGAATTTCTAACTATAAACTTTAATATTAATGTATAATCTAATTAATCATATTATTATTTTGTTTATCAGTTATTTTTAATCTATTATTATGAATTTCTTTTATTTCATTTCCTATTTTAATTTTGGTATTTACACCATTTAATTCTACAACTTCATAGGGTCCTTTGTATGCTGGTTCTAATTTTTTACGATTACCTACTTTTAACCATACAAAATCTCCAATCGATACTTTTAAAGTGTTATTTGTCTTGTCATGTAATTGTTTCCGTTTAGTTTTTGCAAGGTCTAATAATATTTTTGCTTTTTTACGAGCTTCTTGTAATCGAAATCTTAGTTCTTCTGCGTAATTATCTAAATTGTAGATTGGTTTATCATATGCTAATTTTTTATCCGTCGGTAAACATGCAAGTTTTCCAAAAACAAGTTCATAAGGTGATATACAGTGTGTGGTGTTGTATTGTATGTAACTGAATACATAGTATGGTATCCATTTATCCCAGTTAAAATCTTCTACAAATGATAGCAAATATTCATTAAGTACCCTGTGGTTTCTCTCTATTGATCCTAGTGTTTCGTGATGGTATGGTGTTTAAGTTACATGATTTATATCGAAGAATGAACATATGTTCTTGAATAATTCATTCACAAATTCTGTATCTAAGTCAGTTTTTAAGGTTTTAAAACTACCGTACTTAAGTATAAATTGTTCTACTAATGCCTTTGCTATCGCATTGGCTTCTTTATTTTCCAGTGATATCGCTTCTATGTACTTAGTAAGTTCACATTGGATTGTTAAGATATATCTAAAATTATTTATTAGTCTAAGTGGTCCAACTGTATCAATTGATATTGTTTCAAATCTAGTTGTTGGAGTGTTTGTAATCACCATTTTTTCTTTTGTATGTTTAATTTGTTTATTTTTGCACATACCTTACAAATATTTATATAATGCTTTACCATTTTATTTAAATTTTTCCAGATATATCTTTGTTTTATCTTATTTATTGTTCTTTTTACACCTGTATGTCCTCCGGAATGAGAAGAATCATGGAATTCTTTTATTATGTAATTTTTTCTGACATCATCTTCAATATTTACAGGACCATTATATATCATTATTTTTAAATCTGTTTCCCTTCTTTTATTTAAATCATTAAATATATCTTTTAATTCATTTATATTTATATGCTCAAATATTTTATCATTACTCTTTATTGCTAGCTTATTTATATTTATATTTTTCATTTCGAAAATCAGCTTCTCCAAGATCAAACCTAATTTCTGATATGGATTATCACTAATTCCTACTACAACTTCTTTTTTATTTATATCAATTTTTGGCAAACTTGTATTAACTATATTTTTGTGCGCACTTTTATTATTATTTAGCATTTTTCTTTCTTCTTCAAACTTTAATTTTTTCACATTCTTTATTTCTGATATCGAAGTACAGTTCCATATATAAAGTTGATCAGGCTTTATTTTAACTGCTTCTTGATTTGTCTTTTAGGGTTTTTTATTATTAGCAGGTTGTTCAATTTCAGATGTTAATTGTATGGCTTCTTGTAGGGTTTTTGGTCTGGCTGCAAATACAATTGTCCTTATTGGTTCATTTAGACCATTCTTAAACACATTTAGAGCTATTTGGTCATTTAGTGTACCAATAATCTCTTTGTTGTTTTCACCTTGGTCGACTATTTGTAGTGTATTCAGCTGCGATGTTAAATTTTCGATTTTACTTGCAAAGTTTGTTATATTCATATTTGCTTGCTTTGTTTTGGTTAAGTCGGTATGTATTTTTGGCGATGTAGTATTTGATTTAAAAAATTTGTTTAAAAACTATTTTGAATTCTATTAAAGTGTTTGGGTTTTCAAATGACCTTAATTTTATTCTAAGCTTGTCTGAAATTTTTGTTTTTATGATGAAAGTAATCAATTTTTTCTTTTCTTCATCATCTTTCAATGTATCATTAATATATTCTACGAGATTAATGAAATTTTCTAAATTTTTTGTATCAACATCAAATTCAGGTATTAATTTATATGTAGTTACAATGTCGAATGTAGCCATATTTGGTTCTTTTTTTACTGTTTCAGTACTTTCAGATTCGTCGTCCGTCTTTATTTCTGAGTTGTCCAGTATACTTTGAGAATGCTTATTTAAGATTACTGATAATTCGTTATATATGTCGCGAAATTTATTTTTATGACTTATTAATATTTCTGATGGTTGTACTATTTTTAAAAGAGATTCATAATGAAATTTCTATTTAGCATAAATTGTATTAGTAATTGTCTGTTTACTAAGAATGTATTCTGCAGAAAATTTTCTATTTGGATTTTTCATCAATATAATTTTATTTAATGAATCTTCCAAATTTTGTAGTTCTACAAATGTACTCATAGGAATAATTTATTTGAAATAAAAGAAATGATTTATTTATACATATTTTTATTAAATTTTAATAACTAAACAATTTTTAGATTAATAATTATACAATTTGAGCATTACTTCTACATATTTCTCTAGAAATTGTTTTACTAAAATAATTTTTCATATGATTGTATAGCAATTGAATTAAAAATATAATGACAATGACTGCAATTATACTTTGTGTAGTAGTTAATTTAAAATCATCCCTAACATTTAAGTTGACTGCGCCGCCAGCACTATTGTTAATAATTATATCTTCAGGTTTTGAACTTCCTGAACCCATTAAAAATATTTAAATTTTTACTTTAATATATTAAGTTATTATTTAATTTTACTTTATTTATTTATTTAATTTTTAAATTCTAAGCTACATATATTATTTTGGTTTTGAATATTGTAAATAAATTTATCATATTTCTCAAAAGTTTCGTCCATAATTTTTGATAATCTTGCGTCATTATCTTTCCTCTCTTTCTTTCTTATACTTTTTTGACGTAGTTGCTCTTTCTTCAATAATTTAACTTGCTTTAGGAAATATTGTTTTTCTTCCTTAGTCACGGCAATTGCAGCGAGTCTATATAAATTTGCTATTTGTTTCCTTTGCTTAACTGCTTTACCTCCTCTTGTCTTTTTTACAACTGGCTCAACTGTTTTTTCTATATGCTTCTTGCTTTGGTGCCTTCTGCGGTACTCATCAATCGATATCGGTTTTGGACCAACTTTTGGCTCCTCTGAAATTAGTTGTTGTAGCTTCTTTTGCAGTTCGGTGGGCAGGATCGCCATGTAATGATTGTCTAATAATGGAATTGGTGTGTCTCTATGACAACACGATCTCTTAGTTAAATTTAAAAAGACTTCCTTACCTTATGGCAGCAATGCCACTTCAGTAGATAACAACTGGCAGAGTTTGCCTTCTTAGTTGTTAAGAAGTTTTTACTTTTCGCTTTATTTTCAGGGCGGGTTGCCTCTATGGCAAATAAAAGTGATTGATTGACTTCTGATTGAAAAGTGAAGTTTTATTGATTATTTTCAACTCTTATATACCCTAATTATGTTTATACAGCAAATTCTTATTCTATTACCTTTCTTACTTATATTTAAGGAATTTGTCAATTATGCATATTTTTATAAACTAATATTATTTCTTATTCTAATATTTTATGTATATAAATTGAAAATAAAAATTAATATCATGTTACAATTATTTTTTATACTAAAGGTGAATGAATGCATTACATCTTCCACCTTTTAATAAAAAAATTTATATAAAGAAATTTTTTTAATGTTAATGAGAAAAAGTAAATTTAATTGAATTTCTAACTATAAACTTTAATATTAATGTATAATCTAATTAATCATATTATTATTTTGTTTATCAGTTATTTTTAATCTATTATTATGAATTTCTTTTATTTCATTTCCTATTTTAATTTTGGTATTTACACCATTTAATTCTACAACTTCATAGGGTCCTTTGTATGCTGGTTCTAATTTTTTACGATTACCTACTTTTAACCATACAAAATCTCCAATCGATACTTTTAAAGTGTTATTTGTCTTGTCATGTAATTGTTTCCGTTTAGTTTTTGCAAGGTCTAATAATATTTTTGCTTTTTTACGAGCTTCTTGTAATCGAAATCTTAGTTCTTCTGCGTAATTATCTAAATTGTAGATTGGTTTATCATATGCTAATTTTTTATCCGTCGGTAAACATGCAAGTTTTCCAAAAACAAGTTCATAAGGTGATATACAGTGTGTGGTGTTGTATTGTATGTAACTGAATACATAGTATGGTATCCATTTATCCCAGTTAAAATCTTCTACAAATGATAGCAAATATTCATTAAGTACCCTGTGGTTTCTCTCTATTGATCCTAGTGTTTCGTGATGGTATGGTGTTTAAGTTACATGATTTATATCGAAGAATGAACATATGTTCTTGAATAATTCATTCACAAATTCTGTATCTAAGTCAGTTTTTAAGGTTTTAAAACTACCGTACTTAAGTATAAATTGTTCTACTAATGCCTTTGCTATCGCATTGGCTTCTTTATTTTCCAGTGATATCGCTTCTATGTACTTAGTAAGTTCACATTGGATTGTTAAGATATATCTAAAATTATTTATTAGTCTAAGTGGTCCAACTGTATCAATTGATATTGTTTCAAATCTAGTTGTTGGAGTGTTGGTAATCACCATTTTTTCTTTTGTATGTTTAATTTGTTTATTTTTGCACATACCTTACAAATATTTATATAATGCTTTACCATTTTATTTAAATTTTTCCAGATATATCTTTGTTTTATCTTATTTATTGTTCTTTTTACACCTGTATGTCCTCCGGAATGAGAAGAATCATAGAATTCTTTTATTATGTCATTTTTTCTGACATCATCTTCAATATTTACAGGACCATTATATATCATTATTTTTAAATCTGTTTCCCTTCTTTTATTTAAATCATTAAATATATCTTTTAATTCATTTATATTTATATGCTCAAATATTTTATCATTACTCTTTATTGCTAGCTTATTTATATTTATATTTTTCATTTCGAAAATCAGCTTCTCCAAGATCAAACCTAATTTCTGATATGGATTATCACTAATTCCTACTACAACTTCTTTTTTATTTATATCAATTTTTGGCAAACTTGTATTAACTATATTTTTGTGCGCACTTTTATTATTATTTAGCATTTTTCTTTCTTCTTCAAACTTTAATTTTTTCACATTCTTTATTTCTGATATCGAAGTACAGTTCCATATATAAAGTTGATCAGGCTTTATTTTAACTGCTTCTTGATTTGTCTTTTAGGGTTTTTTATTATTAGCAGGTTGTTCAATTTCAGATGTTAATTGTATGGCTTCTTGTAGGGTTTTTGGTCTGGCTGCAAATACAATTGTCCTTATTGGTTCATTTAGACCATTCTTAAACACATTTAGAGCTATTTGGTCATTTAGTGTACCAATAATCTCTTTGTTGTTTTCACCTTGGTCGACTATTTGTAGTGTATTCAGCTGCGATGTTAAATTTTCGATTTTACTTGCAAAGTTTGTTATATTCATATTTGCTTGCTTTGTTTTGGTTAAGTCGGTATGTATTTTTGGCGATGTAGTATTTGATTTAAAAAATTTGTTTAAAAACTATTTTGAATTCTATTAAAGTGTTTGGGTTTTCAAATGACCTTAATTTTATTCTAAGCTTGTCTGAAATTTTTGTTTTTATGATGAAAGTAATCAATTTTTTCTTTTCTTCATCATCTTTCAATGTATCATTAATATATTCTACGAGATTAATGAAATTTTCTAAATTTTTTGTATCAACATCAAATTCAGGTATTAATTTATATGTAGTTACAATGTCGAATGTAGCCATATTTGGTTCTTTTTTTACTGTTTCAGTACTTTCAGATTCGTCGTCCGTCTTTATTTCTGAGTTGTCCAGTATACTTTGAGAATGCTTATTTAAGATTACTGATAATTCGTTATATATGTCGCGAAATTTATTTTTATGACTTATTAATATTTCTGATGGTTGTACTATTTTTAAAAGAGATTCATAATGAAATTTCTATTTAGCATAAATTGTATTAGTAATTGTCTGTTTACTAAGAATGTATTCTGCAGAAAATTTTCTATTTGGATTTTTCATCAATATAATTTTATTTAATGAATCTTCCAAATTTTGTAGTTCTACAAATGTACTCATAGGAATAATTTATTTGAAATAAAAGAAATGATTTATTTATACATATTTTTATTAAATTTTAATAACTAAACAATTTTTAGATTAATAATTATACAATTTGAGCATTACTTCTACATATTTCTCTAGAAATTGTTTTACTAAAATAATTTTTCATATGATTGTATAGCAATTGAATTAAAAATATAATGACAATGACTGCAATTATACTTTGTGTAGTAGTTAATTTAAAATCATCCCTAACATTTAAGTTGACTGCGCCGCCAGCACTATTGTTAATAATTATATCTTCAGGTTGTGAACTTCCTGAACCCATTAAAAATATTTAAATTTTTACTTTAATATATTAAGTTATTATTTAATTTTACTTTATTTATTTATTTAATTTTTAAATTCTAAGCTACATATATTATTTTGGTTTTGAATATTGTAAATAAATTTATCATATTTCTCAAAAGTTTCGTCCATAATTTTTGATAATCTTGCGTCATTATCTTTCCTCTCTTTCTTTCTTATACTTTTTTGACGTAGTTGCTCTTTCTTCAATAATTTAACTTGCTTTAGGAAATATTGTTTTTCTTCCTTAGTCACGGCAATTGCAGCGAGTCTATATAAATTTGCTATTTGTTTCCTTTGCTTAACTGCTTTACCTCCTCTTGTCTTTTTTACAACTGGCTCAACTGTTTTTTCTATATGCTTCTTGCTTTGGTGCCTTCTGCGGTACTCATCAATCGATATCGGTTTTGGACCAACTTTTGGCTCCTCTGAAATTAGTTGTTGTAGCTTCTTTTGCAGTTCGGTGGGCAGGATCGCCATGTAATGATTGTCTAATAATGGAATTGGTGTGTCTCTATGACAACACGATCTCTTAGTTAAATTTAAAAAGACTTCCTTACCTTATGGCAGCAATGCCACTTCAGTAGATAACAACTGGCAGAGTTTGCCTTCTTAGTTGTTAAGAAGTTTTTACTTTTCGCTTTATTTTCAGGGCGGGTTGCCTCTATGGCAAATAAAAGTGATTGATTGACTTCTGATTGAAAAGTGAAGTTTTATTGATTATTTTCAACTCTTATATACCCTAATTATGTTTATACAGCAAATTCTTATTCTATTACCTTTCTTACTTATATTTAAGGAATTTGTCAATTATGCATATTTTTATAAACTAATATTATTTCTTATTCTAATATTTTATGTATATAAATTGAAAATAAAAATTAATATCATGTTACAATTATTTTTTATACTAAAGGTGAATGAATGCATTACATCTTCCACCTTTTAATAAAAAAATTTATATAAAGAAATTTTTTTAATGTTAATGAGAAAAAGTAAATTTAATTGAATTTCTAACTATAAACTTTAATATTAATGTATAATCTAATTAATCATATTATTATTTTGTTTATCAGTTATTTTTAATCTATTATTATGAATTTCTTTTATTTCATTTCCTATTTTAATTTTGGTATTTACACCATTTAATTCTACAACTTCATAGGGTCCTTTGTATGCTGGTTCTAATTTTTTACGATTACCTACTTTTAACCATACAAAATCTCCAATCGATACTTTTAAAGTGTTATATGTCTTGTCATGTAATTGTTTCCGTTTAGTTTTTGCAAGGTCTAATAATATTTTTGCTTTTTTACGAGCTTCTTGTAATCGAAATCTTAGTTCTTCTGCGTAATTATCTAAATTGTAGATTGGTTTATCATATGCTAATTTTTTATCCGTCGGTAAACATGCAAGTTTTCCAAAAACAAGTTCATAATGTGATATACAGTGTGTGGTGTTGTATTGTATGTAACTGAATACATAGTATGGTATCCATTTATCCCAGTTAAAATCTTCTACAAATGATAGCAAATATTCATTAAGTACCCTGTGGTTTCTCTCTATTGATCCTAGTGTTTCGTGATGGTATGGTGTTTAAGTTACATGATTTATATCGAAGAATGAACATATGTTCTTGAATAATTCATTCACAAATTCTGTATCTAAGTCAGTTTTTAAGGTTTTAAAACTACCGTACTTAAGTATAAATTGTTCTACTAATGCCTTTGCTATCGCATTGGCTTCTTTATTTTCCAGTGATATCGCTTCTATGTACTTAGTAAGTTCACATTGGATTGTTAAGATATATCTAAAATTATTTATTAGTCTAAGTGGTCCAACTGTATCAATTGATATTGTTTCAAATCTAGTTGTTGGAGTGTTTGTAATCACCATTTTTTCTTTTGTATGTTTAATTTGTTTATTTTTGCACATACCTTACAAATATTTATATAATGCTTTACCATTTTATTTAAATTTTTCCAGATATATCTTTGTTTTATCTTATTTATTGTTCTTTTTACACCTGTATGTCCTCCGGAATGAGAAGAATCATGGAATTCTTTTATTATGTCATTTTTTCTGACATCATCTTCAATATTTACAGGACCATTATATATCATTATTTTTAAATCTGTTTCCCTTCTTTTATTTAAATCATTAAATATATCTTTTAATTCATTTATATTTATATGCTCAAATATTTTATCATTACTCTTTATTGCTAGCTTATTTATATTTATATTTTTCATTTCGAAAATCAGCTTCTCCAAGATCAAACCTAATTTCTGATATGGATTATCACTAATTCCTACTACAACTTCTTTTTTATTTATATCAATTTTTGGCAAACTTGTATTAACTATATTTTTGTGCGCACTTTTATTATTATTTAGCATTTTTCTTTCTTCTTCAAACTTTAATTTTTTCACATTCTTTATTTCTGATATCGAAGTACAGTTCCATATATAAAGTTGATCAGGCTTTATTTTAACTGCTTCTTGATTTGTCTTTTAGGGTTTTTTATTATTAGCAGGTTGTTCAATTTCAGATGTTAATTGTATGGCTTCTTGTAGGGTTTTTGGTCTGGCTGCAAATACAATTGTCCTTATTGGTTCATTTAGACCATTCTTAAACACATTTAGAGCTATTTGGTCATTTAGTGTACCAATAATCTCTTTGTTGTTTTCACCTTGGTCGACTATTTGTAGTGTATTCAGCTGCGATGTTAAATTTTCGATTTTACTTGCAAAGTTTGTTATATTCATATTTGCTTGCTTTGTTTTGGTTAAGTCGGTATGTATTTTTGGCGATGTAGTATTTGATTTAAAAAATTTGTTTAAAAACTATTTTGAATTCTATTAAAGTGTTTGGGTTTTCAAATGACCTTAATTTTATTCTAAGCTTGTCTGAAATTTTTGTTTTTATGATGAAAGTAATCAATTTTTTCTTTTCTTCATCATCTTTCAATGTATCATTAATATATTCTACGAGATTAATGAAATTTTCTAAATTTTTTGTATCAACATCAAATTCAGGTATTAATTTATATGTAGTTACAATGTCGAATGTAGCCATATTTGGTTCTTTTTTTACTGTTTCAGTACTTTCAGATTCGTCGTCCGTCTTTATTTCTGAGTTGTCCAGTATACTTTGAGAATGCTTATTTAAGATTACTGATAATTCGTTATATATGTCGCGAAATTTATTTTTATGACTTATTAATATTTCTGATGGTTGTACTATTTTTAAAAGAGATTCATAATGAAATTTCTATTTAGCATAAATTGTATTAGTAATTGTCTGTTTACTAAGAATGTATTCTGCAGAAAATTTTCTATTTGGATTTTTCATCAATATAATTTTATTTAATGAATCTTCCAAATTTTGTAGTTCTACAAATGTACTCATAGGAATAATTTATTTGAAATAAAAGAAATGATTTATTTATACATATTTTTATTAAATTTTAATAACTAAACAATTTTTAGATTAATAATTATACAATTTGAGCATTACTTCTACATATTTCTCTAGAAATTGTTTTACTAAAATAATTTTTCATATGATTGTATAGCAATTGAATTAAAAATATAATGACAATGACTGCAATTATACTTTGTGTAGTAGTTAATTTAAAATCATCCCTAACATTTAAGTTGACTGCGCCGCCAGCACTATTGTTAATAATTATATCTTCAGGTTTTGAACTTCCTGAACCCATTAAAAATATTTAAATTTTTACTTTAATATATTAAGTTATTATTTAATTTTACTTTATTTATTTATTTAATTTTTAAATTCTAAGCTACATATATTATTTTGGTTTTGAATATTGTAAATAAATTTATCATATTTCTCAAAAGTTTCGTCCATAATTTTTGATAATCTTGCGTCATTATCTTTCCTCTCTTTCTTTCTTATACTTTTTTGACGTAGTTGCTCTTTCTTCAATAATTTAACTTGCTTTAGGAAATATTGTTTTTCTTCCTTAGTCACGGCAATTGCAGCGAGTCTATATAAATTTGCTATTTGTTTCCTTTGCTTAACTGCTTTACCTCCTCTTGTCTTTTTTACAACTGGCTCAACTGTTTTTTCTATATGCTTCTTGCTTTGGTGCCTTCTGCGGTACTCATCAATCGATATCGATTTTGGACCAACTTTTGGCTCCTCTGAAATTAGTTGTTGTAGCTTCTTTTGCAGTTCGGTGGGCAGGATCGCCATGTAATGATTGTCTAATAATGGAATTGGTGTGTCTCTATGACAACACGATCTCTTAGTTAAATTTAAAAAGACTTCCTTACCTTATGGCAGCAATGCCACTTCAGTAGATAACAACTGGCAGAGTTTGCCTTCTTAGTTGTTAAGAAGTTTTTACTTTTCGCTTTATTTTCAGGGCGGGTTGCCTCTATGGCAAATAAAAGTGATTGATTGACTTCTGATTGAAAAGTGAAGTTTTATTGATTATTTTCAACTCTTATATACCCTAATTATGTTTATACAGCAAATTCTTATTCTATTACCTTTCTTACTTATATTTAAGGAATTTGTCAATTATGCATATTTTTATAAACTAATATTATTTCTTATTCTAATATTTTATGTATATAAATTGAAAATAAAAATTAATATCATGTTACAATTATTTTTTATACTAAAGGTGAATGAATGCATTACATCTTCCACCTTTTAATAAAAAAATTTATATAAAGAAATTTTTTTAATGTTAATGAGAAAAAGTAAATTTAATTGAATTTCTAACTATAAACTTTAATATTAATGTATAATCTAATTAATCATATTATTATTTTGTTTATCAGTTATTTTTAATCTATTATTATGAATTTCTTTTATTTCATTTCCTATTTTAATTTTGGTATTTACACCATTTAATTCTACAACTTCATAGGGTCCTTTGTATGCTGGTTCTAATTTTTTACGATTACCTACTTTTAACCATACAAAATCTCCAATCGATACTTTTAAAGTGTTATTTGTCTTGTCATGTAATTGTTTCCGTTTAGTTTTTGCAAGGTCTAATAATATTTTTGCTTTTTTACGAGCTTCTTGTAATCGAAATCTTAGTTCTTCTGCGTAATTATCTAAATTGTAGATTGGTTTATCATATGCTAATTTTTTATCCGTCGGTAAACATGCAAGTTTTCCAAAAACAAGTTCATAAGGTGATATACAGTGTGTGGTGTTGTATTGTATGTAACTGAATACATAGTATGGTATCCATTTATCCCAGTTAAAATCTTCTACAAATGATAGCAAATATTCATTAAGTACCCTGTGGTTTCTCTCTATTGATCCTAGTGTTTCGTGATGGTATGGTGTTTAAGTTACATGATTTATATCGAAGAATGAACATATGTTCTTGAATAATTCATTCACAAATTCTGTATCTAAGTCAGTTTTTAAGGTTTTAAAACTACCGTACTTAAGTATAAATTGTTCTACTAATGCCTTTGCTATCGCATTGGCTTCTTTATTTTCCAGTGATATCGCTTCTATGTACTTAGTAAGTTCACATTGGATTGTTAAGATATATCTAAAATTATTTATTAGTCTAAGTGGTCCAACTGTATCAATTGATATTGTTTCAAATCTAGTTGTTGGAGTGTTTGTAATCACCATTTTTTCTTTTGTATGTTTAATTTGTTTATTTTTGCACATACCTTACAAATATTTATATAATGCTTTACCATTTTATTTAAATTTTTCCAGATATATCTTTGTTTTATCTTATTTATTGTTCTTTTTACACCTGTATGTCCTCCGGAATGAGAAGAATCATGGAATTCTTTTATTATGTAATTTTTTCTGACATCATCTTCAATATTTACAGGACCATTATATATCATTATTTTTAAATCTGTTTCCCTTCTTTAATTTAAATCATTAAATATATCTTTTAATTCATTTATATTTATATGCTCAAATATTTTATCATTACTCTTTATTGCTAGCTTATTTATATTTATATTTTTCATTTCGAAAATCAGCTTCTCCAAGATCAAACCTAATTTCTGATATGGATTATAATTCCTACTACAACTTCTTTTTTATTTATATCAATTTTTGGCAAACTTGTATTAACTATATTTTTGTGCGCACTTTTATTATTATTTAGCATTTTTCTTTCTTCTTCAAACTTTAATTTTTTCACATTCTTTATTTCTGATATCGAAGTACAGTTCCATATATAAAGTTGATCAGGCTTTATTTTAACTGCTTCTTGATTTGTCTTTTAGGGTTTTTTATTATTAGCAGGTTGTTCAATTTCAGATGTTAATTGTATGGCTTCTTGTAGGGTTTTTGGTCTGGCTGCAAATACAATTGTCCTTATTGGTTCATTTAGACCATTCTTAAACACATTTAGAGCTATTTGGTCATTTAGTGTACCAATAATCTCTTTGTTGTTTTCACCTTGGTCGACTATTTGTAGTGTATTCAGCTGCGATGTTAAATTTTCGATTTTACTTGCAAAGTTTGTTATATTCATATTTGCTTGCTTTGTTTTGGTTAAGTCGGTATGTATTTTTGGCGATGTAGTATTTGATTTAAAAAATTTGTTTAAAAACTATTTTGAATTCTATTAAAGTGTTTGGGTTTTCAAATGACCTTAATTTTATTCTAAGCTTGTCTGAAATTTTTGTTTTTATGATGAAAGTAATCAATTTTTTCTTTTCTTCATCATCTTTCAATGTATCATTAATATATTCTACGAGATTAATGAAATTTTCTAAATTTTTTGTATCAACATCAAATTCAGGTATTAATTTATATGTAGTTACAATGTCGAATGTAGCCATATTTGGTTCTTTTTTTACTGTTTCAGTACTTTCAGATTCGTCGTCCGTCTTTATTTCTGAGTTGTCCAGTATACTTTGAGAATGCTTATTTAAGATTACTGATAATTCGTTATATATGTCGCGAAATTTATTTTTATGATTTATTAATATTTCTGATGGTTGTACTATTTTTAAAAGAGATTCATAATGAAATTTCTATTTAGCATAAATTGTATTAGTAATTGTCTGTTTACTAAGAATGTATTCTGCAGAAAATTTTCTATTTGGATTTTTCATCAATATAATTTTATTTAATGAATCTTCCAAATTTTGTAGTTCTACAAATGTACTCATAGGAATAATTTATTTGAAATAAAAGAAATGATTTATTTATACATATTTTTATTAAATTTTAATAACTAAACAATTTTTAGATTAATAATTATACAATTTGAGCATTACTTCTACATATTTCTTTAGAAATTGTTTTACTAAAATAATTTTTCATATGATTGTATAGCAATTGAATTAAAAATATAATGACAATGACTGCAATTATACTTTGTGTAGTAGTTAATTTAAAATCATCCCTAACATTTAAGTTGACTGCGCCGCCAGCACTATTGTTAATAATTATATCTTCAGGTTTTGAACTTCCTGAACCCATTAAAAATATTTAAATTTTTACTTTAATATATTAAGTTATTATTTAATTTTACTTTATTTATTTATTTAATTTTTAAATTCTAAGCTACATATATTATTTTGGTTTTGAATATTGTAAATAAATTTATCATATTTCTCAAAAGTTTCGTCCATAATTTTTGATAATCTTGCGTCATTATCTTTCCTCTCTTTCTTTCTTATACTTTTTTGACGTAGTTGCTCTTTCTTCAATAATTTAACTTGCTTTAGGAAATATTGTTTTTCTTCCTTAGTCACGGCAATTGCAGCGAGTCTATATAAATTTGCTATTTGTTTCCTTTGCTTAACTGCTTTACCTCCTCTTGTCTTTTTTACAACTGGCTCAACTGTTTTTTCTATATGCTTCTTGCTTTGGTGCCTTCTGCGGTACTCATCAATCGATATCGGTTTTGGACCAACTTTTGGCTCCTCTGAAATTAGTTGTTGTAGCTTCTTTTGCAGTTCGGTGGGCAGGATCGCCATGTAATGATTGTCTAATAATGGAATTGGTGTGTCTCTATGACAACACGATCTCTTAGTTAAATTTAAAAAGACTTCCTTACCTTATGGCAGCAATGCCACTTCAGTAGATAACAACTGGCAGAGTTTGCCTTCTTAGTTGTTAAGAAGTTTTTACTTTTCGCTTTATTTTCAGGGCGGGTTGCCTCTATGGCAAATAAAAGTGATTGATTGACTTCTGATTGAAAAGTGAAGTTTTATTGATTATTTTCAACTCTTATATACCCTAATTATGTTTATACAGCAAATTCTTATTCTATTACCTTTCTTACTTATATTTAAGGAATTTGTCAATTATGCATATTTTTATAAACTAATATTATTTCTTATTCTAATATTTTATGTATATAAATTGAAAATAAAAATTAATATCATGTTACAATTATTTTTTATACTAAAGGTGAATGAATGCATTACATCTTCCACCTTTTAATAAAAAAATTTATATAAAGAAATTTTTTTAATGTTAATGAGAAAAAGTAAATTTAATTGAATTTCTAACTATAAACTTTAATATTAATGTATAATCTAATTAATCATATTATTATTTTGTTTATCAGTTATTTTTAATCTATTATTATGAATTTCTTTTATTTCATTTCCTATTTTAATTTTGGTATTTACACCATTTAATTCTACAACTTCATAGGGTCCTTTGTATGCTGGTTCTAATTTTTTACGATTACCTACTTTTAACCATACAAAATCTCCAATCGATACTTTTAAAGTGTTATTTGTCTTGTCATGTAATTGTTTCCGTTTAGTTTTTGCAAGGTCTAATAATATTTTTGCTTTTTTACGAGCTTCTTGTAATCGAAATCTTAGTTCTTCTGCGTAATTATCTAAATTGTAGATTGGTTTATCATATGCTAATTTTTTATCCGTCGGTAAACATGCAAGTTTTCCAAAAACAAGTTCATAAGGTGATATACAGTGTGTGGTGTTGTATTGTATGTAACTGAATACATAGTATGGTATCCATTTATCCCAGTTAAAATCTTCTACAAATGATAGCAAATATTCATTAAGTACCCTGTGGTTTCTCTCTATTGATCCTAGTGTTTCGTGATGGTATGGTGTTTAAGTTACATGATTTATATCGAAGAATGAACATATGTTCTTGAATAATTCATTCACAAATTCTGTATCTAAGTCAGTTTTTAAGGTTTTAAAACTACCGTACTTAAGTATAAATTGTTCTACTAATGCCTTTGCTATCGCATTGGCTTCTTTATTTTCCAGTGATATCGCTTCTATGTACTTAGTAAGTTCACATTGGATTGTTAAGATATATCTAAAATTATTTATTAGTCTAAGTGGTCCAACTGTATCAATTGATATTGTTTCAAATCTAGTTGTTGGAGTGTTTGTAATCACCATTTTTTCTTTTGTATGTTTAATTTGTTTATTTTTGCACATACCTTACAAATATTTATATAATGCTTTACCATTTTATTTAAATTTTTCCAGATATATCTTTGTTTTATCTTATTTATTGTTCTTTTTACACCTGTATGTCCTCCGGAATGAGAAGAATCATGGAATTCTTTTATTATGTAATTTTTTCTGACATCATCTTCAATATTTACAGGACCATTATATATCATTATTTTTAAATCTGTTTCCCTTCTTTAATTTAAATCATTAAATATATCTTTTAATTCATTTATATTTATATGCTCAAATATTTTATCATTACTCTTTATTGCTAGCTTATTTATATTTATATTTTTCATTTCGAAAATCAGCTTCTCCAAGATCAAACCTAATTTCTGATATGGATTATCACTAATTCCTACTACAACTTCTTTTTTATTTATATCAATTTTTGGCAAACTTGTATTAACTATATTTTTGTGCGCACTTTTATTATTATTTAGCATTTTTCTTTCTTCTTCAAACTTTAATTTTTTCACATTCTTTATTTCTGATATCGAAGTACAGTTCCATATATAAAGTTGATCAGGCTTTATTTTAACTGCTTCTTGATTTGTCTTTTAGGGTTTTTTATTATTAGCAGGTTGTTCAATTTCAGATGTTAATTGTATGGCTTCTTGTAGGGTTTTTGGTCTGGCTGCAAATACAATTGTCCTTATTGGTTCATTTAGACCATTCTTAAACACATTTAGAGCTATTTGGTCATTTAGTGTACCAATAATCTCTTTGTTGTTTTCACCTTGGTCGACTATTTGTAGTGTATTCAGCTGCGATGTTAAATTTTCGATTTTACTTGCAAAGTTTGTTATATTCATATTTGCTTGCTTTGTTTTGGTTAAGTCGGTATGTATTTTTGGCGATGTAGTATTTGATTTAAAAAATTTGTTTAAAAACTATTTTGAATTCTATTAAAGTGTTTGGGTTTTCAAATGACCTTAATTTTATTCTAAGCTTGTCTGAAATTTTTGTTTTTATGATGAAAGTAATCAATTTTTTCTTTTCTTCATCATCTTTCAATGTATCATTAATATATTCTACGAGATTAATGAAATTTTCTAAATTTTTTGTATCAACATCAAATTCAGGTATTAATTTATATGTAGTTACAATGTCGAATGTAGCCATATTTGGTTCTTTTTTTACTGTTTCAGTACTTTCAGATTCGTCGTCCGTCTTTATTTCTGAGTTGTCCAGTATACTTTGAGAATGCTTATTTAAGATTACTGATAATTCGTTATATATGTCGCGAAATTTATTTTTATGATTTATTAATATTTCTGATGGTTGTACTATTTTTAAAAGAGATTCATAATGAAATTTCTATTTAGCATAAATTGTATTAGTAATTGTCTGTTTACTAAGAATGTATTCTGCAGAAAATTTTCTATTTGGATTTTTCATCAATATAATTTTATTTAATGAATCTTCCAAATTTTGTAGTTCTACAAATGTACTCATAGGAATAATTTATTTGAAATAAAAGAAATGATTTATTTATACATATTTTTATTAAATTTTAATAACTAAACAATTTTTAGATTAATAATTATACAATTTGAGCATTACTTCTACATATTTCTCTAGAAATTGTTTTACTAAAATAATTTTTCATATGATTGTATAGCAATTGAATTAAAAATATAATGACAATGACTGCAATTATACTTTGTGTAGTAGTTAATTTAAAATCATCCCTAACATTTAAGTTGACTGCGCCGCCAGCACTATTGTTAATAATTATATCTTCAGGTTTTGAACTTCCTGAACCCATTAAAAATATTTAAATTTTTACTTTAATATATTAAGTTATTATTTAATTTTACTTTATTTATTTATTTAATTTTTAAATTCTAAGCTACATATATTATTTTGGTTTTGAATATTGTAAATAAATTTATCATATTTCTCAAAAGTTTCGTCCATAATTTTTGATAATCTTGCGTCATTATCTTTCCTCTCTTTCTTTCTTATACTTTTTTGACGTAGTTGCTCTTTCTTCAATAATTTAACTTGCTTTAGGAAATATTGTTTTTCTTCCTTAGTCACGGCAATTGCGGCGAGTCTATATAAATTTGCTATTTGTTTCCTTTGCTTAACTGCTTTACCTCCTCTTGTCTTTTTTACAACTGGCTCAACTGTTTTTTCTATATGCTTCTTGCTTTGGTGCCTTCTGCGGTACTCATCAATCGATATCGGTTTTGGACCAACTTTTGGCTCCTCTGAAATTAGTTGTTGTAGCTTCTTTTGCAGTTCGGTGGGCAGGATCGCCATGTAATGATTGTCTAATAATGGAATTGGTGTGTCTCTATGACAACACGATCTCTTAGTTAAATTTAAAAAGACTTCCTTACCTTATGGCAGCAATGCCACTTCAGTAGATAACAACTGGCAGAGTTTGCCTTCTTAGTTGTTAAGAAGTTTTTACTTTTCGCTTTATTTTCAGGGCGGGTTGCCTCTATGGCAAATAAAAGTGATTGATTGACTTCTGATTGAAAAGTGAAGTTTTATTGATTATTTTCAACTCTTATATACCCTAATTATGTTTATACAGCAAATTCTTATTCTATTACCTTTCTTACTTATATTTAAGGAATTTGTCAATTATGCATATTTTTATAAACTAATATTATTTCTTATTCTAATATTTTATGTATATAAATTGAAAATAAAAATTAATATCATGTTACAATTATTTTTTATACTAAAGGTGAATGAATGCATTACATCTTCCACCTTTTAATAAAAAAATTTATATAAAGAAATTTTTTTAATGTTAATGAGAAAAAGTAAATTTAATTGAATTTCTAACTATAAACTTTAATATTAATGTATAATCTAATTAATCATATTATTATTTTGTTTATCAGTTATTTTTAATCTATTATTATGAATTTCTTTTATTTCATTTCCTATTTTAATTTTGGTATTTACACCATTTAATTCTACAACTTCATAGGGTCCTTTGTATGCTGGTTCTAATTTTTTACGATTACCTACTTTTAACCATACAAAATCTCCAATCGATACTTTTAAAGTGTTATTTGTCTTGTCATGTAATTTTTCCGTTTAGTTTTTGCAAGGTCTAATAATATTTTTGCTTTTTTACGAGCTTCTTGTAATCGAAATCTTAGTTCTTCTGCGTAATTATCTAAATTGTAGATTGGTTTATCATATGCTAATTTTTTATCCGTCGGTAAACATGCAAGTTTTCCAAAAACAAGTTCATAAGGTGATATACAGTGTGTGGTGTTGTATTGTATGTAACTGAATACATAGTATGGTATCCATTTATCCCAGTTAAAATCTTCTACAAATGATAGCAAATATTCATTAAGTACCCTGTGGTTTCTCTCTATTGATCCTAGTGTTTCGTGATGGTATGGTGTTTAAGTTACATGATTTATATCGAAGAATGAACATATGTTCTTGAATAATTCATTCACAAATTCTGTATCTAAGTCAGTTTTTAAGGTTTTAAAACTACCGTACTTAAGTATAAATTGTTCTACTAATGCCTTTGCTATCGCATTGGCTTCTTTATTTTCCAGTGATATCGCTTCTATGTACTTAGTAAGTTCACATTGGATTGTTAAGATATATCTAAAATTATTTATTAGTCTAAGTGGTCCAACTGTATCAATTGATATTGTTTCAAATCTAGTTGTTGGAGTGTTTGTAATCACCATTTTTTCTTTTGTATGTTTAATTTGTTTATTTTTGCACATACCTTACAAATATTTATATAATGCTTTACCATTTTATTTAAATTTTTCCAGATATATCTTTGTTTTATCTTATTTATTGTTCTTTTTACACCTGTATGTCCTCCGGAATGAGAAGAATCATGGAATTCTTTTATTATGTAATTTTTTCTGACATCATCTTCAATATTTACAGGACCATTATATATCATTATTTTTAAATCTGTTTCCCTTCTTTTATTTAAATCATTAAATATATCTTTTAATTCATTTATATTTATATGCTCAAATATTTTATCATTACTCTTTATTGCTAGCTTATTTATATTTATATTTTTCATTTCGAAAATCAGCTTCTCCAAGATCAAACCTAATTTCTGATATGGATTATCACTAATTCCTACTACAACTTCTTTTTTATTTATATCAATTTTTGGCAAACTTGTATTAACTATATTTTTGTGCGCACTTTTATTATTATTTAGCATTTTTCTTTCTTCTTCAAACTTTAATTTTTTCACATTCTTTATTTCTGATATCGAAGTACAGTTCCATATATAAAGTTGATCAGGCTTTATTTTAACTGCTTCTTGATTTGTCTTTTAGGGTTTTTTATTATTAGCAGGTTGTTCAATTTCAGATGCTAATTGTATGGCTTCTTGTAGGGTTTTTGGTCTGGCTGCAAATACAATTGTCCTTATTGGTTCATTTAGACCATTCTTAAACACATTTAGAGCTATTTGGTCATTTAGTGTACCAATAATCTCTTTGTTGTTTTCACCTTGGTCGACTATTTGTAGTGTATTCAGCTGCGATGTTAAATTTTCGATTTTACTTGCAAAGTTTGTTATTTTCATATTTGCTTGCTTTGTTTTGGTTAAGTCGGTATGTATTTTTGGCGATGTAGTATTTGATTTAAAAAATTTGTTTAAAAACTATTTTGAATTCTATTAAAGTGTTTGGGTTTTCAAATGACCTTAATTTTATTCTAAGCTTATCTGAAATTTTTGTTTTTATGATGAAAGTAATCAATTTTTTCTTTTCTTCATCATCTTTCAATGTATCATTAATATATTCTACGAGATTAATGAAATTTTCTAAATTTTTTGTATCAACATCAAATTCAGGTATTAATTTATATGTAGTTACAATGTCGAATGTAGCCATATTTGGTTCTTTTTTTACTGTTTCAGTACTTTCAGATTCGTCATCCGTCTTTATTTCTGAGTTGTCCAGTATACTTTGAGAATGCTTATTTAAGATTACTGATAATTCGTTATATATGTCGCGAAATTTATTTTTATGACTTATTAATATTTCTGATGGTTGTACTATTTTTAAAAGAGATTCATAATGAAATTTCTATTTAGCATAAATTGTATTAGTAATTGTCTGTTTACTAAGAATGTATTCTGCAGAAAATTTTCTATTTGGATTTTTCATCAATATAATTTTATTTAATGAATCTTCCAAATTTTGTAGTTCTACAAATGTACTCATAGGAATAATTTATTTGAAATAAAAGAAATGATTTATTTATACATATTTTTATTAAATTTTAATAACTAAACAATTTTTAGATTAATAATTATACAATTTGAGCATTACTTCTACATATTTCTCTAGAAATTGTTTTACTAAAATAATTTTTCATATGATTGTATAGCAATTGAATTAAAAATATAATGACAATGACTGCAATTATACTTTGTGTAGTAGTTAATTTAAAATCATCCCTAACATTTAAGTTGACTGCGCCGCCAGCACTATTGTTAATAATTATATCTTCAGGTTTTGAACTTCCTGAACCCATTAAAAATATTTAAATTTTTACTTTAATATATTAAGTTATTATTTAATTTTACTTTATTTATTTATTTAATTTTTAAATTCTAAGCTACATATATTATTTTGGTTTTGAATATTGTAAATAAATTTATCATATTTCTCAAAAGTTTCGTCCATAATTTTTGATAATCTTGCGTCATTATCTTTCCTCTCTTTCTTTCTTATACTTTTTTGACGTAGTTGCTCTTTCTTCAATAATTTAACTTGCTTTAGGAAATATTGTTTTTCTTCCTTAGTCACGGCAATTGCAGCGAGTCTATATAAATTTGCTATTTGTTTCCTTTGCTTAACTGCTTTACCTCCTCCTGTCTTTTTTACAACTGGCTCAACTGTTTTTTCTATATGCTTCTTGCTTTGGTGCCTTCTGCGGTACTCATCAATCGATATCGGTTTTGGACCAACTTTTGGCTCCTCTGAAATTAGTTGTTGTAGCTTCTTTTGCAGTTCGGTGGGCAGGATCGCCATGTAATGATTGTCTAATAATGGAATTGGTGTGTCTCTATGACAACACGATCTCTTAGTTAAATTTAAAAAGACTTCCTTACCTTATGGCAGCAATGCCACTTCAGTAGATAACAACTGGCAGAGTTTGCCTTCTTAGTTGTTAAGAAGTTTTTACTTTTCGCTTTATTTTCAGGGCGGGTTGCCTCTATGTCAAATAAAAGTGATTGATTGACTTCTGATTGAAAAGTGAAGTTTTATTGATTATTTTCAACTCTTATATACCCTAATTATGTTTATACAGCAAATTCTTATTCTATTACCTTTCTTACTTATATTTAAGGAATTTGTCAATTATGCATATTTTTATAAACTAATATTATTTCTTATTCTAATATTTTATGTATATAAATTGAAAATAAAAATTAATATCATGTTACAATTATTTTTTATACTAAAGGTGAATGAATGCATTACACCTTCCACCTTTTAATAAAAAAAATTTTATAAAGAATTTTTTTTAATGTTAATGAGAAAAAGTAAATTTAATTGAATTTCTAACTATAAACCTTAATATTAATGTATAATCTAATTAATCATATTATTATTTTGTTTATCAGTTATTTTTAATCTATTATTATGAATTTCTTTTATTTTATTTCCTATTTTAATTTTGGTATTTACACCATTTAATTCTACAACTTCATAGGGTCCTTTGTATGCTGGTTCTAATTTTTTACGATTACCTACTTTTAACCATACAAAATCTCCAATCGATACTTTTAAAGTGTTATTTGTCTTGTCATGTAATTGTTTCCGTTTAGTTTTTGCAAGGTCTAATAATATTTTTGCTTTTTTACGAGCTTCTTGTAATCGAAATCTTAGTTCTTCTGCGTAATTATCTAAATTGTAGATTGGTTTATCATATGCTAATTTTTTATCCGTCGGTAACATGCAAGTTTTCCAAAAACAAGTTCATAAGGTGATATACAGTGTGTGGTGTTGTATTGTATGTAACTGAATACATAGTATGGTATCCATTTATCCCAGTTAAAATCTTCTACAAATGATAGCAAATATTCATTAAGTACCCTGTGGTTTCTCTCTATTGATCCTAGTGTTTCGTGATGGTATGGTGTTTAAGTTACATGATTTATATCGAAGAATGAACATATGTTCTTGAATAATTCATTCACAAATTCTGTATCTAAGTCAGTTTTTAAGGTTTTAAAACTACCGTACTTAAGTATAAATTGTTCTACTAATGCCTTTGCTATCGCATTGGCTTCTTTATTTTCCAGTGATATCGCTTCTATGTACTTAGTAAGTTCACATTGGATTGTTAAGATATATCTAAAATTATTTATTAGTCTAAGTGGTCCAACTCTGTATCAATTGATATTGTTTCAAAGCTAGTTGTTGGAGTGTTTGTAATCACCATTTTTTTTTTGTATGTTTAATTTGTTTATTTTTGCACATACCTTACAAATATTTATATAATGCTTTACCATTTTATTTAAATTTTTCCAGATATATCTTTGTTTTATCTTATTTATTGTTCTTTTTACACCTGTATGTCCTCCGGAATGAGAAGAATCATGGAATTCTTTTATTATGTCATTTTTTCTGACATCATCTTCAATATTTACAGGACCATTATATATCATTATTTTTAAATCTGTTTCCCTTCTTTTATTTAAATCATTAAATATATCTTTTAATTCATTTATATTTATATGCTCAAATATTTTATCATTACTCTTTATTGCTAGCTTATTTATATTTATATTCTTCATTTCGAAAATCAGCTTCTCCAAGATCAAACCTAATTTCTGATATGGATTATCACTAATTCCTACTACAACTTCTTTTTTATTTATATCAATTTTTGGCAAACTTGTATTAACTATATTTTTGTGCGCACTTTTATTATTATTTAGCATTTTTCTTTCTTCTTCAAACTTTAATTTTTTCACATTCTTTATTTCTGATATCGAAGTACAGTTCCATATATAAAGTTGATCAGGCTTTATTTTAACTGCTTCTTGATTTGTCTTTTAGGGTTTTTTATTATTAGCAGGTTGTTCAATTTCAGATGCTAATTGTATGGCTTCTTGTAGGGTTTTTGGTCTGGCTGCAAATACAATTGTCCTTATTGGTTCATTTAGACCATTCTTAAACACATTTAGAGCTATTTGGTCATTTAGTGTACCAATAATCTCTTTGTTGTTTTCACCTTGGTCGACTATTTGTAGTGTATTCAGCTGCGATGTTAAATTTTCGATTTTACTTGCAAAGTTTGTTATATTCATATTTGCTTGCTTTGTTTTGGTTAAGTCGGTATGTATTTTTGGCGATGTAGTATTTGATTTAAAAAATTTGTTTAAAAACTATTTTGAATTCTATTAAAGTGTTTGGGTTTTCAAATGACCTTAATTTTATTCTAAGCTTATCTGAAATTTTTGTTTTTATGATGAAAGTAATCAATTTTTTCTTTTCTTCATCATCTTTCAATGTATCATTAATATATTCTACGAGATTAATGAAATTTTCTAAATTTTTTGTATCAACATCAAATTCAGGTATTAATTTATATGTAGTTACAATGTCGAATGTAGCCATATTTGGTTCTTTTTTTACTGTTTCAGTACTTTCAGATTCGTCATCCGTCTTTATTTCTGAGTTGTCCAGTATACTTTGAGAATGCTTATTTAAGATTACTGATAATTCGTTATATATGTCGCGAAATTTATTTTTATGACTTATTAATATTTCTGATGGTTGTACTATTTTTAAAAGAGATTCATAATGAAATTTCTATTTAGCATAAATTGTATTAGTAATTGTCTGTTTACTAAGAATGTATTCTGCAGAAAATTTTCTATTTGGATTTTTCATCAATATAATTTTATTTAATGAATCTTCCAAATTTTGTAGTTCTACAAATGTACTCATAGGAATAATTTATTTGAAATAAAAGAAATGATTTATTTATACATATTTTTATTAAATTTTAATAACTAAACAATTTTTAGATTAATAATTATACAATTTGAGCATTACTTCTACATATTTCTCTAGAAATTGTTTTACTAAAATAATTTTTCATATGATTGTATAGCAATTGAATTAAAAATATAATGACAATGACTGCAATTATACTTTGTGTAGTAGTTAATTTAAAATCATCCCTAACATTTAAGTTGACTGCGCCGCCAGCACTATTGTTAATAATTATATCTTCAGGTTTTGAACTTCCTGAACCCATTAAAAATATTTAAATTTTTACTTTAATATATTAAGTTATTATTTAATTTTACTTTATTTATTTATTTAATTTTTAAATTCTAAGCTACATATATTATTTTGGTTTTGAATATTGTAAATAAATTTATCATATTTCTCAAAAGTTTCGTCCATAATTTTTGATAATCTTGCGTCATTATCTTTCCTCTCTTTCTTTCTTATACTTTTTTGACGTAGTTGCTCTTTCTTCAATAATTTAACTTGCTTTAGGAAATATTGTTTTTCTTCCTTAGTCACGGCAATTGCAGCGAGTCTATATAAATTTGCTATTTGTTTCCTTTGCTTAACTGCTTTACCTCCTCTTGTCTTTTTTACAACTGGCTCAACTGTTTTTTCTATATGCTTCTTGCTTTGGTGCCTTCTGCGGTACTCATCAATCGATATCGGTTTTGGACCAACTTTTGGCTCCTCTGAAATTAGTTGTTGTAGCTTCTTTTGCAGTTCGGTGGGCAGGATCGCCATGTAATGATTGTCTAATAATGGAATTGGTGTGTCTCTATGACAACACGATCTCTTAGTTAAATTTAAAAAGACTTCCTTACCTTATGGCAGCAATGCCACTTCAGTAGATAACAACTGGCAGAGTTTGCCTTCTTAGTTGTTAAGAAGTTTTTACTTTTCGCTTTATTTTCAGGGCGGGTTGCCTCTATGTCAAATAAAAGTGATTGATTGACTTCTGATTGAAAAGTGAAGTTTTATTGATTATTTTCAACTCTTATATACCCTAATTATGTTTATACAGCAAATTCTTATTCTATTACCTTTCTTACTTATATTTAAGGAATTTGTCAATTATGCATATTTTTATAAACTAATATTATTTCTTATTCTAATATTTTATGTATATAAATTGAAAATAAAAATTAATATCATGTTACAATTATTTTTTATACTAAAGGTGAATGAATGCATTACACCTTCCACCTTTTAATAAAAAAAATTTTATAAAGAATTTTTTTTAATGTTAATGAGAAAAAGTAAATTTAATTGAATTTCTAACTATAAACCTTAATATTAATGTATAATCTAATTAATCATATTATTATTTTGTTTATCAGTTATTTTTAATCTATTATTATGAATTTCTTTTATTTCATTTCCTATTTTAATTTTGGTATTTACACCATTTAATTCTACAACTTCATAGGGTCCTTTGTATGCTGGTTCTAATTTTTTACGATTACCTACTTTTAACCATACAAAATCTCCAATCGATACTTTTAAAGTGTTATTTGTCTTGTCATGTAATTGTTTCCGTTTAGTTTTTGCAAGGTCTAATAATATTTTTGCTTTTTTACGAGCTTCTTGTAATCGAAATCTTAGTTCTTCTGCGTAATTATCTAAATTGTAGATTGGTTTATCATATGCTAATTTTTTATCCGTCGGTAACATGCAAGTTTTCCAAAAACAAGTTCATAATGTGATATACAGTGTGTGGTGTTGTATTGTATGTAACTGAATACATAGTATGGTATCCATTTATCCCAGTTAAAATCTTCTACAAATGATAGCAAATATTCATTAAGTACCCTGTGGTTTCTCTCTATTGATCCTAGTGTTTCGTGATGGTATGGTGTTTAAGTTACATGATTTATATCGAAGAATGAACATATGTTCTTGAATAATTCATTCACAAATTCTGTATCTAAGTCAGTTTTTAAGGTTTTAAAACTACCGTACTTAAGTATAAATTGTTCTACTAATGCCTTTGCTATCGCATTGGCTTCTTTATTTTCCAGTGATATCGCTTCTATGTACTTAGTAAGTTCACATTGGATTGTTAAGATATATCTAAAATTATTTATTAGTCTAAGTGGTCCAACTGTATCAATTGATATTGTTTCAAAGCTAGTTGTTGGAGTGTTTGTAATCACCATTTTTTTTTTGTATGTTTAATTTGTTTATTTTTGCACATACCTTACAAATATTTATATAATGCTTTACCATTTTATTTAAATTTTTCCAGATATATCTTTGTTTTATCTTATTTATTGTTCTTTTTACACCTGTATGTCCTCCGGAATGAGAAGAATCATGGAATTCTTTTATTATGTCATTTTTTCTGACATCATCTTCAATATTTACAGGACCATTATATATCATTATTTTTAAATCTGTTTCCCTTCTTTTATTTAAATCATTAAATATATCTTTTAATTCATTTATATTTATATGCTCAAATATTTTATCATTACTCTTTATTGCTAGCTTATTTATATTTATATTCTTCATTTCGAAAATCAGCTTCTCCAAGATCAAACCTAATTTCTGATATGGATTATCACTAATTCCTACTACAACTTCTTTTTTATTTATATCAATTTTTGGCAAACTTGTATTAACTATATTTTTGTGCGCACTTTTATTATTATTTAGCATTTTTCTTTCTTCTTCAAACTTTAATTTTTTCACATTCTTTATTTCTGATATCGAAGTACAGTTCCATATATAAAGTTGATCAGGCTTTATTTTAACTGCTTCTTGATTTGTCTTTTAGGGTTTTTTATTATTAGCAGGTTGTTCAATTTCAGATGCTAATTGTATGGCTTCTTGTAGGGTTTTTGGTCTGGCTGCAAATACAATTGTCCTTATTGGTTCATTTAGACCATTCTTAAAAACATTTAGAGCTATTTGGTCATTTAGTGTACCAATAATCTCTTTGTTGTTTTCACCTTGGTCGACTATTTGTAGTGTATTCAGCTGCGATGTTAAATTTTCGATTTTACTTGCAAAGTTTGTTATATTCATATTTGCTTGCTTTGTTTTGGTTAAGTCGGTATGTATTTTTGGCGATGTAGTATTTGATTTAAAAAATTTGTTTAAAAACTATTTTGAATTCTATTAAAGTGTTTGGGTTTTCAAATGACCTTAATTTTATTCTAAGCTTGTCTGAAATTTTTGTTTTTATGATGAAAGTAATCAATTTTTTCTTTTCTTCATCATCTTTCAATGTATCATTAATATATTCTACGAGATTAATGAAATTTTCTAAATTTTTTGTATCAACATCAAATTCAGGTATTAATTTATATGTAGTTACAATGTAGCCATATTTGGTTCTTTTTTTACTGTTTCAGTACTTTCAGATTCGTCGTCCGTCTTTATTTCTGAGTTGTCCAGTATACTTTGAGAATGCTTATTTAAGATTACTGATAATTCGTTATATATGTCGCGAAATTTATTTTTAGGACTTATTAATATTTCTGATGGTTGTACTATTTTTACAAGAGATTCATAATGAAATTTCTATTTAGCATAAATTTTATTAGTAATTGTCTGTTTACTAAGAATGTATTCTGCAGAAAATTTTCTATTTGGATTTTTCATCAATATAATTTTATTTAATGAATCTTCCAAATTTTGTAGTTCTACAAATGTACTCATAGGAATAATTTATTTGAAATAAAAGAAATGATTTAATTATACATATTTTTATAAAATTTTAATAACTAAACAATTTTTAGATTAATAATTATACAATTTGAGCATTACTTCTACATATTTCTCTAGAAATTGTTTTACTAAAATAATTTTTCATATGATTGTATAGCAATTGAATTAAAAATATAATGACAATGACTGCAATTATACTTTGTGTAGTAGTTAATTTAAAATCATCCCTAACATTTAAGTTGGCTGCGCCGCCAGCACTATTGTTAATAATTATATCTTCAGGTTTTGAACTTCCTGAACCCATTAAAAATATTTAAATTTTTACTTTAATATATTAAGTTATTATTTAATTTTACTTTATTTATTTATTTAATTTTTAAATTCTAAGCTACATATATTATTTTGGTTTTGAATATTGTAAATAAATTTATCATATTTCTCAAAAGTTTCGTCCATAATTTTTGATAATCTTGCGTCATTATCTTTCCTCTCTTTCTTTCTTATACTTTTTTGACGTAGTTGCTCTTTCTTCAATAATTTAACTTGCTTTAGGAAATATTGTTTTTCTTCCTTAGTCTTCCTTAGTCTATATAAATTTGCTATTTGTTTCCTTTGCTTAACTGCTTTACCTCCTCTTGTCTTTTTTACAACTGGCTCAACTGTTTTTTCTATATGCTTCTTGCTTTGGTGCCTTCTGCGGTACTCATCAATCGATATCGGTTTTGGACCAACTTTTGGCTCCTCTGAAATTAGTTGTTGTAGCTTCTTTTGCAGTTCGGTGGGCAGGATCGCCATGTAATGATTGTCTAATAATGGAATTGGTGTGTCTCTATGACAACACGATCTCTTAGTTAAATTTAAAAAGACTTCCTTACCTTATGGCAGCAATGCCACTTCAGTAGATAACAACTGGCAGAGTTTGCCTTCTTAGTTGTTAAGAAGTTTTTACTTTTCGCTTTATTTTCAGGGCGAGTTGCCTCTATGTCAAATAAAAGTGATTGACTGACTTCTGATTGAAAAGTGAAGTTTTATTGATTATTTTCAACTCTTATATACCCTAATTATGTTTATACAGCAAATTCTTATTCTATTACCTTTCTTACTTATATTTAAGGAATTTGTCAATTATGCATATTTTTATAAACTAATATTATTTCTTATTCTAATATTTTATGTATATAAATTGAAAATAAAAATTAATATCATGTTACAATTATTTTTTATACTAAAGGTGAATGAATGCATTACACCTTCCACCTTTTAATAAAAAAATTTATATAAAGAAATTTTTTTAATGTTAATGAGAAAAAGTAAATTTAATTGAATTTCTAACTATAAACCTTAATATTAATGTATAATCTAATTCTAATTAATCATATTATTATTTTGTTTATCAGTTATTTTTAATCTATTATTATGAATTTCTTTTATTTCATTTCCTATTTTAATTTTGGTATTTACACCATTTAATTCTACAACTTCATAGGGTCCTTTGTATGCTGGTTCTAATTTTTTACGATTACCTACTTTTAACCATACAAAATCTCCAATCGATACTTTTAAAGTGTTATTTGTCTTGTCATGTAATTGTTTCCGTTTAGTTTTTGCAAGGTCTAATAATATTTTTGCTTTTTTACGAGCTTCTTGTAATCGAAATCTTAGTTCTTCTGCGTAATTATCTAAATTGTAGATTGGTTTATCATATGCTAATTTTTTATCCGTCGGTAAACATGCAAGTTTTCCAAAAACAAGTTCATAAGGTGATATACAGTGTGTGGTGTTGTATTGTATGTAACTGAATACATAGTATGGTATCCATTTATCCCAGTTAAAATCTTCTACAAATGATAGCAAATATTCATTAAGTACCCTGTGGTTTCTCTCTATTGATCCTAGTGTTTCGTGATGGTATGGTGTTTAAGTTACATGATTTATATCGAAGAATGAACATATGTTCTTGAATAATTCATTCACAAATTCTGTATCTAAGTCAGTTTTTAAGGTTTTAAAACTACCGTACTTAAGTATAAATTGTTCTACTAATGCCTTTGCTATCGCATTGGCTTCTTTATTTTCCAGTGATATCGCTTCTATGTACTTAGTAAGTTCACATTGGATTGTTAAGATATATCTAAAATTATTTATTAGTCTAAGTGGTCCAACTGTATCAATTGATATTGTTTCAAAGCTAGTTGTTGGAGTGTTTGTAATCACCATTTTTTCTTTTGTATGTTTAATTTGTTTATTTTTGCACATACCTTACAAATATTTATATAATGCTTTACCATTTTATTTAAATTTTTCCAGATATATCTTTGTTTTATCTTATTTATTGTTCTTTTTACACCTGTATGTCCTCCGGAATGAGAAGAATCATGGAATTCTTTTATTATGTCATTTTTTCTGACATCATCTTCAATATTTACAGGACCATTATATATCATTATTTTTAAATCTGTTTCCCTTCTTTTATTTAAATCATTAAATATATCTTTTAATTCATTTATATTTATATGCTCAAATATTTTATCATTACTCTTTATTGCTAGCTTATTTATATTTATATTTTTCATTTCGAAAATCAGCTTCTCCGAGATCAAACCTAATTTCTGATATGGATTATCACTAATTCCTACTACAACTTCTTTTTTATTTATATCCATTTTTGGCAAACTTGTATTAATTATATTTTTGTGCGCACTTTTATTATTATTTAGCATTTTTCTTTCTTCTTCAAACTTTAATTTTTTCACATTCTTTATTTCTGATTTCAAAGTACAGTTCCATATATAAAGTTGATCAGGCTTTATTTTAACTGCTTCTTGATTTGTCTTTTAGGGTTTTTTATTATTGATTTTTGTCATTGCTCTGGTTAAAACTTGCAGAATCAGCAGGTTGTTCAATTTCAGATGCTAATTGTATGGCTTCTTGCAGGGTTTTTGGTCTGGCTGCAAATACAATTGTCCTTATTGGTTCATTTAGACCATTCTTAAACACATTTAGAGCTATTTGGTCATTTAGTGTACCAATAATCTCTTTGTTGTTTTCACCTTGGTCGACTATTTGTAGTGTATTCAGCTGCGATGTTAAATTTTCGATTTTACTTGCAAAGTTTGTTATATTCATATTTGCTTGCTTTGTTTTGGTTAAGTCGGTATGTATTTTTGGCGATGTAGTATTTGATTTAAAAAATTTGTTTAAAAACTATTTTGAATTCTATTAAAGTGTTTGGGTTTTCAAATGACCTTAATTTTATTCTAAGCTTGTCTGAAATTTTTGTTTTTATGATGAAAGTAATCAATTTTTTCTTTTCTTCATCATCTTTCAATGTATCATTAATATATTCTACGAGATTAATGAAATTTTCTAAATTTTTTGTATCACCATCAAATTCAGGTATTAATTTATATGTAGTTACAATGTCAAATGTAGCCATATTTGGTTCTTTTTTTACTGTTTCAGTACTTTCAGATTCGTCGTCCGTCTTTATTTCTGAGTTGTCCAGTATACTTTGAGAATGCTTATTTAAGATTACTGATAATTCGTTATATATGTCGCGAAATTTATTTTTATGACTTATTAATATTTCTGATGGTTGTACTATTTTTAAAAGAGATTCATAATGAAATTTCTATTTAGCATAAATTGTATTAGTAATTGTCTGTTTACTAAGAATGTATTCTGCAGAAAATTTTCTATTTGGATTTTTCATCAATATAATTTTATTTAATGAATCTTCCAAATTTTGTAGTTCTACAAATGTACTCATAGGAATAATTTATTTGAAATAAAAGAAATGATTTATTTATACATATTTTTATTAAATTTTAATAACTAAACAATTTTTAGATTAATAATTATACAATTTGAGCATTACTTCTACATATTTCTCTAGAAATTGTTTTACTAAAATAATTTTTCATATGATTGTATAGCAATTGAATTAAAAATATAATGACAATGACTGCAATTATACTTTGTGTAGTAGTTAATTTAAAATCATCCCTAACATTTAAGTTGACTGCGCCGCCAGCACTATTGTTAATAATTATATCTTCAGGTTTTGAACTTCCTGAACCCATTAAAAATATTTAAATTTTTACTTTAATATATTAAGTTATTATTTAATTTTACTTTATTTATTTATTTAATTTTTAAATTCTAAGCTACATATATTATTTTGGTTTTGAATATTGTAAATAAATTTATCATATTTCTCAAAAGTTTCGTCCATAATTTTTGATAATCTTGCGTCATTATCTTTCCTCTCTTTCTTTCTTATACTTTTTTGACGTAGTTGCTCTTTCTTCAATAATTTAACTTGCTTTAGGAAATATTGTTTTTCTTCCTTAGTCACGGCAATTGCAGCGAGTCTATATAAATTTGCTATTTGTTTCCTTTGCTTTGCTTAACTGCTTTACCTCCTCTTGTCTTGTTTACAACTGGCTCAACTGTTTTTTTTATATGCTTCTTGCTTTGGTGCCTTCTGCGGTACTCATCAATCGATATCGGTTTTGGACCAACTTTTGGCTCCTCTGAAATTAGTTGTTGTAGCTTCTTTTGCAGTTCGGTGGGCAGGATCGCCATGTAATGATTGTCTAATAATGGAATTGGTGTGTCTCTATGACAACACGATCTCTTAGTTAAATTTAAAAAGACTTCCTTACCTTATGGCAGCAATGCCACTTCAGTAGATAACAACTGGCAGAGTTTGCCTTCTTAGTTGTTAAGAAGTTTTTACTTTTCGCTTTATTTTCAGGGCGGGTTGCCTCTATGTCAAATAAAAGTGATTGATTGACTTCTGATTGAAAAGTGAAGTTTTATTGATTATTTTCAACTCTTATATACCCTAATTATGTTTATACAGCAAATTCTTATTCTATTACCTTTCTTACTTATATTTAAGGAATTTGTCAATTATGCATATTTTTATAAGCTAATATTATTTCTTATTCTAATATTTTATGTATATAAATTGAAAATAAAAATTAATATCATGTTACAATTATTTTTTATACTAAAGGTGAATGAATGCATTACACGTATACGCTCTAAAAATCTCAACTGCTGACAAGTTGAACCAATCTTTTAGATTGTCGATCCAGGATGTGTTTCTTCTGCCCATACTTCGTGTACCCACAATTTTACCTTGGAGTGCAACCTGAAGTATTCTGTATTTTTCGCTTCGCATGATGTGTCCAAAGAAGCCTAATTTTATCTTTTTTATTATGTTAGTTAACTTTTTGGATTTATTAATTCTGCTTACTTCTTCATTCGTTATTCGATCTCTCCGTGTAATTTTTAGAATTCTGTGATAGATCCAAAGTTCAAAGGCATCAATTTTCTTAAATCCTTTTTTCGCCATGTACATGTTTCCGCACCATACAAATGCGTGGACCAGATGTAGCACTTTAATATTTTTAGTTTTAGCTTGATGTTGATTTCATTCTTGCAAAAAATATTATCCATCTTCTTGTAAGCCATCCTGGCTTGTTCTATTCTGGAGTTGATTTTTGTTCTGTAACTTGATCCGGATTCAATCCAGGTTCCCAAATATTTGTATCTATTAACTGTTTCTATTTGCAAATTTTTTAATTTTGGTTACCTGTATCATATTTTCCAATCACCATGTACTTGGTTTTGCTATGATTTATTCTCAAACCGTATTGTGGACAATATTTATTTAATTCTTCTAACATCCTCTGCAATTCTCTAATATCATTTGCCATTAATACTGAATCATCCGCAAATCTGATGTTGTTTATTATTTCTCCATTAATTTTAATGCCAAGTTTTAATTCTTCAAGCGCTTCTTTAAAAACCTGTTCCGAATATACGTTGAATAACATTGGTGACAATATACAACCTTGCCTTACCCCTTTTTTGATCTGGATTACGTCAGTTGACCCATCCTGTGTCCTCACATCAGCACTTTGATTCCTATATAGATATTCAATCATTTTTATTACATTTTCATCTAACTTTTTCTTTCTTAAAATATCTATTAGTTTGAAATGTTTTACTGTATCGAAAGCCTTCTCAAAATCTATAAAACAGGTATGTATATTGACGTTCATCTCATTACTACGTTGTCCTAATATGTTTAGCATAAATAGTGCTTCCCTTGTACCCAGCGCGTTTCTAAATCCAAACTGCGATTCATTGATGTCCTCTTCAAGTTTTTTATATATTTTATTATGGATTATTTTCAAAAATATTTTCAGTCCATGACTCATCAAGCTTATCGTAAGATAGTCTCCACATTTCGATGCATTATGTTTTTTTGGTAATGTTATAAATGTCGATTTCAGCCATTCTTTCGGAATTTTACCTGACTTATACATATTGCTGAATAAATGTGTTAATGTTTTTATAGCTTCATCATCTAACAGCTTCAAAATTTCATTTGGAATTAGATCCGGACCAGCAGTAGAACAATTTTTTGATTTTTCAATAACATTTCTAACTTCATCTTCCAGTATAGTCAAATCATCTTCACTATCCACTGTTCCTTCTGATTCAAATAAATTAACAATATACTTCAAATAAATTAACAATATACTTCTCCCACTATTATAACCTTCTTTCAGCATTTAATATTATTTTACATCGCTATCTTTTAGTATACCATAGTTTTTTTTTCTTCCTGTGTTTGTAATTTCTTTAACTTTTTTATGCAATGTAAAACTATTGTGATGCTTTTCTAAACTTTCAATTTCATCACATTTACTTTTTCCAAAAGACGGCTTTTGCTTCTCGAATTTTTATTTCCACACATCTTGTAATGGCAGCAATTTTTTTGTTATTAGAAAAGGTTGTAAATCACTGCATTCAGTGGAACCTGTAGTTGTTAAAATTGTTTTCTTTTCTGTAATTAAATTTATTAATTGTCGCACAATTTTACCGATTATTTTCCCGCGTTAGTGAATCGGTTAATTGAGAAAATATTAATAATTGAGAATTAATTAATTTATTGAATAGTTACCAATTAGAAAGATTGTTATATCGTTAGATTTTTTTTTTAAATGCATTTTTCTATGCAAATTGATATAATAACTTTTCTGATTGGACTATAAAATCGCCTGATTTGGTTAATTTGTTTTTTTTTTGAGATTGATTATGTGAGAAAATAATTGATGAGGAAGAAAGTTTTTGATGGTCAAGAAGACCAGTCATATTTTGGATTAATTTTTTTTTGAGTAGTTTTATAATAATAAAAAAAAAAAAGAAATGGAAAATATAGTTTTTTTGGGAATTATTTTTTTTGAGGAAATAAAAAGTAATTCTCTGGTGTATAAATCTAAAATAATAAATTAATTTTTTTAAATAAAATAAAATATAAAATAAAATGTAAAACAAATAGATAGATTTTTTTTATCAATTATAATAATAAATATTCAATAAAATAAAGAAAATTAAATTAAAAAAAAAAGAAAATTTATCTGAATTTTAAAAAATAGTGATTAAGATTGAACTATGGTTGTTGAATAGTTTTTTTTAAAAAATTAAATTAATTTTATATAAAAAAAAACTAAATAAATTAAAATTTATTAATTATCGGAATTTTTTTTTTGTAAAAGAGAAAAAAAAACTTATATTATGTAATTTAATCAATCGTGGCAAAATTTTGAAAATTTTTATATAATTTTTTTTATATAAAGAAAAATAAAAAAAAACCCTAAAAGTTAAAAAAAATAATAAAGAAAAGAAAATTAAAAAATAATTTAAAAATGATAGTTAAAATGTAAAATCATTTATGGATAAACTAAGATTAAATAAAATAAAGTAAATTTTAAATAAAAATAATAGATTATCGAAAATTAATATTAACTTTGTGGTTTAAACTAAACTTATATATTATAATAAATAAACCATATTATTAAAGTATATTTTATAATAAATAAACTATTATTAAATTATAATTTACAATAAAATAACTTAAATATAATAAATATTTGTAGCTAAAAGCTAAATAAAAAAAAAAAGAATATAAAAAAAAAAGGTTTTTTTATTATATCCAATTCAATATTGGTTAATTAAAGTAAATGGTTTTTTTATCATCGGGCGAAAGCAGATTCGCCATATTAAAATTCAGCAATAGAACCTCGAAAAATCCAACACCAAAATTGAAATTGGAAGAAACCAACCATCGATGGACCTTGATATAATCAGATAATTGTTTTTTTATTAAATTATATTTTTTTATTTAAATTATATTTTTTTTATTAAATTATAATTTTTTTATTAAATTATATTTTTTTTTATTAAAAAAAAAAAAAATTCTATTTGTATCAAATTATATATATATTTTTTTTTGTATTATAAAAGAGATAAAAAATTTTTGTTAGCTTTTAAGTAATAAAGTATGACCATTATATATATTATATTTTAAAAATCACCTAACATAATTTCAAAATTGAAAAAAAAAAAATTATATTTTCTTATAAATTCGGGTTCAACGGTTTTTTTTTTTTTGAGAAAATTATGAAAGTATCTTGATGATCAATTTATTAAATTGGAAAAAGGAAAAATTACAGAAAAATAAAAAAAAACAAATTAACAATATCAAAGTTTCCTATTTTGCATTTCCGATATTTTTTTTTATTAGACAGATGTGTTGCATATGTGTTAGTGATTCAACATTTAACATGTAAATGTAGTCCATATTATTGTTCTTCTCCCTAGCACCACCATGATCATGTAGATAATTGGGAAGAATTATTCCTAATTACATTAGGGTGACCACATATACATTTTTTTTTGGTTTCAGAGTCACATGGAAGGGTGGGCAAAAATGGGATGGAATTAACAGCTATTTCCTCCCCGACATGTTCCTGTTTTTTTTCCACACAACAGTCTTGATTACAATTTATTTTGTTTTAGGGGTTTTAAATTTAATATTTTCAGTTCCATTTTAAGTAGTTTATTTTGATTATTTTTTTTATTGTTTTTTTTTTTTTGTTTTCTGGCATGCAAACTATTTGTCAACGGTGCTGAAGTTTCAGAGAGAAAGACCCCCCCAATCCGACGAGCTAGGAAGTGCTAGCCAACTAGGCGTGCCACTCTTAAAGAACTTTATCGATACTACCACAGTATTGAGGCAGCAGGAACGTTACAATCTATTCAACTCTTTATATTTATTCATGTTTTTACATTTTCCATTTATAGCTCTCATTTATCAGCAGCAATATTTCGTTGGTCATCCACTTCTTTTTTGCTATATTTGGTGTAGCTTTATACAATTCTTTACACGATTACACGCATCTAATAATGGTTTACTAACTAATTTCCATTGTTTATCAAGATATAACTCTTCTTTTATTACATTTTCTTTATGTTTCAATTTATTATTAATTGTATTAGATATTCTCTCTTTTGTTTCATAATTATCTAATAAGTAAAGATTTGATGTATGAACTTCTTTTTTCCTGTCAGATTTTTTATCGTCATTTTTGCTACTACCGGATTATGATCAGACTGGATGTTTTATAATTCTATTACTATCATTTCTCGGAGATATCCATGTATATAATCTTCTTTTTGGTAATTTAAACCAGGTATTTGTTACTATTAAGCTATTGTCTATACAAAATTCGATTAATTTGTTTCCTTTATTGTTAAATCTACCTAAGCCATGTTGACCCACTACATTTGCTACTGCTTCACACCCCCTTTCGTATTAAAATCACCTAAAATCAATGTTACTTCCTCTTTTTTCGTTAATTTGTATACTTCTTCTAGTTCATTATAAAATTCTTCACAGATATGCTCCTCACAATCAGCGGTTGGTGCATACACTTGTATCAGATTAAGATGTTTTGTGTTTATTTTCATTTGTATCAGAATAATTCTTTCAGATTTCATAACAATCCTTGTAATATCTTCTTTCAAATGTTTGCTGATTGAAAAACCAACTCATTTTCTATGCTGTTGGTCATCACTTGCACCCGAGTAAATAAAATAATTATTTCCAATTGTTACTTCGCCGCATCCTTTCCAATAAACTTCACTTATCCCCAATAAATTTCACTTATCCCCATAATGTCAACACCCAAACGATTTTTTTCCAACTGCAGATTTTCTAATTTTCCAGCTTGAAGCAAACTTCTTATATTCCTTGATACAATTTTAATATAATGAGATAAAAATATCATAAGAGAATAATTAGTATTTAGTGTTAATTTTTTTATTCATATTAATAAATTTATTGAAAAAATAATTTTGTTTAATAATTCAATTTTTGTCCTGAAATATTTTTTTTTTTTTTACTTTCCTTTTATTGAATTTACAATTCATGTTTTCCTCACCTGGGCATAGCTCCTAAACGGCTTTACCGATTTAACTCAAATTTGAAACTTAAGCTCGTGTTATTAACCGCTCGGTACTTTAAAAACTTTCATGGCCCTTCGAGGGGGCGGGGGGTTGGGCCTATTTTCTAAAAAGTCATGTGGGGTATCAAATTAAAGGTCTTGATGAGTACATCTCGTTGGGTAGTGTTTCGGGCAACTAGGACCATGTGGGGCCCCCAAAAAATGGGGCCAAAAATGAAAAAAAATCATGTAGGGTATCAAATTAAAGATCTGGAAGAACAGGTATCTTTGGGGCAAGTAATGGTAGCGTTTCTGGCAACAAGGTTCATGTGGGGGCCTGATAAATGGGCCAAAAAAAATAAAAATCATGTGGGGTATGAAATTAAAGGTCTCAATGAGTACATCTCGTTGGGTAATGTTTCAAGTAAAGAGGGCCATGTGGGGTCCCTAAAAATGGAGCGAAAAATAACAAAAATCATGTGGGGTATCAATTTAAGGGCCGGGAATAGTAGATATATTTGGGGCATGTAATGGGAGTGTTTGGGGTAACCAGAGCTATGTAGATGTCTTTTCGCTCTTGCATCAGTTAAAAAAAACTCGCTTTGCATCGGCCCTTCGTTATGGGTCGATAATTTGGGTTATATAATAAATATATATAGTATATATATATAAATAAATCAATATAAATAAATCAAAAAAATCGAATTATAAGCCGTTTTCGCTCTTCTGGCTCATTAAATACAATACATGGAAGTGGTAGATCGCACAAAACAACCAATTGCAAAAAAGGATCCTTTTATATCAAGAAGTTCTATTGCAAGTGAATTGGACTTAGAACTTTCCCACATGACCATCCAACGCCAAACTGTGGATGGGGTGTACCAACATACAAAAGCATTAAAAGTCATTTATTTCGAAAAAGAATCGACGGGCAATTTTAGTATTTGGAAAGACGCATATAAACTGGACTGTTGCCAAATGGAGAACAATGTTTGTTTCTGATGAATCAAAGTTCGACATGATGGGTTCCGACGGATTGAGATTAGTGCGCATACCAAAAGGAGACTGCTTTGAAAGGCAACATAATGGTCTGGGAATGTTTTTCTGGCCATGGAATCGGGCCAATTCATAAAATTAGTGGCATAATGGACAGTTTCATGTACAAATATATTCTTATAAGTATATATATATACTTAAATATCATTGATTCTGATAAATTCTATTAATTCTCATAAGATCTCTTTACATACTATTAATTCTGATCAGATTTGCTACCATTAATTTTGATCAGTTATAAGGGGTCTACTTCCCTTTTACTATACTTTACCTTTGCTGAATCTCTAATCTAGTACGTTTTCAGTTAACCCTACTACAATTGACCATTACTGAAACTCTAGATATAAGAATGTAAGATTATATAATTTTAGTATTATTTATTAGTTTTTAGTCGCATATTACTATTTATAAAGGAAAGTATTTTTAAAAAATATTTTTTTTATTTATTTTTTAAAATAATAATAACAATAATAAATAACATTCTCACTTACTTGTATAATATTTGGTATAGGATGATCGTTGTCGTTTTGGATTAAAGAGTTTATAATGATTTTATAAAATGATAAAACAAATATTTTATAGTTATTTTGTCTATAATTCACTTTATCTTTAAAATACACTTTCACTTTTATTTCAATTTGGTAATACAGTAATTTATGAAATCTCAAAATAATATTTTCTAATTTGATAAATTAATTAAAACACGTCTATATTGTTTAAGTTATTATAACAGACCCTTTTTGATTTCTGATTTACTTATGCCCATTACCTATCAATTAAAATATTTCGGTAAGTCAGCATAAATTTAAATTATTAAATTATTTTATTATAATATATATAAAATTATTCGTGGGAACATCCGTTTTAGAATTTATTGCAAGTAGTGCAATATGCAAATCGTGGGACAAATTCTAAAACATTGTTGGTTTCTAACATGTGCCGGAATATTTCAAGTTAGTTTCTAACATGTGCCGGAATATTTCAATTTCAAGACCAAAGTACAACACATCAAACAACTCTAACAGCTCCTTATAACGTATAATGTTGCGAATCTCGTTTTTACTTCTTTCAAGCATTAGAGTTAGAATTTCTTTGGTCATCCATTTCTTCCCGACTAGGATACAATTATTCCCTGATAGCTTAGTAACTACATCCGCTAAGTGTTGTTTGAAAGTGCTCCATACTGTTTCAATGTTCTCTTCTACATTTATAAATTGTTCAGCAGCTCCACGTTTATTTTTTATATCTACTCTAAGTTCATCATTAACCGAGAGTCTAAAAGAGAGAAATTAAATTGGCGTTTTACATTTACCTTAGTCACCATTTTCAGGTTGATGTTAACTTTAGCTGCAAGTAATATGTGTGGTCTAAGTGGATGTCCGCGCTTGGATAAGTCTTCACTGTTTTTATTGAGTTTTTAAAACGGGAATTCACTAGAATGTAATCGATCTGGTTCTTCACGATTGTCGCGTTGGTTTTGCTTGGAGAAATTCAGATGTAAACCCTTCTTTTTGACATGATTATTGTAACATCTTCTTATTTGACCATTGAAACCAGATTTTCTAATTCATTGTAGAAATTTTCGCAAGTGTTATCGTCGGAGTCAGCTGTAGGAGCGTATACCTGAATTATGTTTATATGGTTACGTTTACCTTTTAATTGCATCATTATAATCCTGTCGGTTTTTGGGATTATCTCGGTTTAGCGAGATCATGAAGCCAACACCTCTTCTATGCTCATCAATAGCGCCAGAGTAAACAACATATTTGTTTCGAGTGCTGACTTCTCCGTTCCCCTTCCAATGAACTTGACTTACACCCAATATATCTATGTTTAATGTAATCTTTTCTAATTCAAGGTTGTTTAACTTACCAGCTTTATACAAGCTCCTCACGTTTCATGTCATGTTGCAATGTTGTATGAGTTACCACTGGTAATGTTATCAGTATTAATATTAATGATAACGGTTTGTGGCGATGTTATTATTATTGATAATGTTGGTGTTGGCGTTGTTATTATTGATGGCGTTGATATTATTAATGTTGATATTATTGTTGATGTTGATGTTGGTATTGTTGACGTTGTTGTTGATGTTGAAAGTAGTATAGTTGTTAATGTTGTTGGCGGTGATGTTGTTGTTGTTGTTGTAGCAACTGGAGGTCTGTAAGACCTGTTGTTGGATTGACGTTCCTTGGCCTAGTGTTCGTCGTTAGATTTACACCAGGGACCCTCCGGTGCGGAGAACCAACGTGGGAGGGTGGTGGTGTTTTTTGTTGTTGTTGTGCTATTATTATTGCTATAAATAATTATTATTGCTGTTAATAATAATAGTTGTTATTATTATTATTGGTTGAATTCAAAAAAAAATTTGAGATGTAATTGGTTGAATTTAAAAACAAATTTGAGATGTAATTTTCGTTAGAATTCAATATTCGGTGGATTAACTTGCGCATTCAAGTAAATTGGTTGCAATTCGAACCGCTTTTGTAAATGGAATTGTAGTTTTAAGCTATTATTATTTCTAATAAAAAAAATTTATAAGTCTAATTACATACATTGTTTTTATTAAACACATCTTCTAACATTTACACTTCTTGGTTGAATTGAAATGCAATTTTTGGAGGTAAGGGGTAAATATTGTTTGATGCAAAGTTTTTCCAGGATATCGATTTTTATAGCAAAACTTTGAATAAAAAAATAGTCTTTATTTTTGGTGGTACAATAAGCGACAATGTCGGAAGAAGTGTTGCGCTTGCACCTATTTTTTATTGTTTGAACTGGGGTTTCCTTATGTGCCATGTTCCTTATATGCCTTAATACTTTAATTCCTTTTACTCCAGTTATTTATTTATGATGAAATGCAAATACCTGATTATTCACGAACACAATCCCAAAGTAGTATCTTTGTTTACTAATAATGTTGTAACAATATAATATAAATTGATTATTTAAAATTTAATTAACAGATTGTTAATTTAATTATGCAAATCAATTTAAAATTATGGAATTATTAAAATTATTATAATTTATTAAAATACAATCTGCGAAAATGATCATTTCCACAAGCTATCGTTTTAGAAAATTGTATTGTAATAAAAAAAAAATTTATTCACTGATTTTTGCGATTAAAACTATAATGTAAATAATATAATGTCGCTTGTTTAGGATTTGAACATAAATTAAAAAAGCACTAGTTCAATATTTTCAATTTTAATATTTATTTTACAAAATAGAAAACAAGAATATATATATATTTAATTAATTTTATTTGAACTACAAATTTTAATATAATTGAAGGTTTATTTTTAAGTCGCAAAATTAATCACAATTTCTATTGTTTAGTTAATTATTAAGTTTTAAATAACAAATTTTATATATAGGTATTTATATTAATTTAATTTAATTTATATTGTTTGTACAGATTTATGTTTTTTAAGAAAAAGTAAATTATTTAATTTAATGGTTTTTTGTTTAAGATCAACTTCGAAGTTATTATTAATATATTATTTAGTGGTTTTATTTTAAGATCAACTGCGAAGTTAATTTTTTATATATTTTTTAAAATGAAATAAATGTTTATATTGAAACTATTCTAATTAATTGAAATTTAAATGTTTTATAATAATTTCACGGTACTTAGCAACTACTTCTCGATTTTAACTTTGTTTTAATATTTTTCGCGACTGTTCGATTTGGCTCTTTTATTACAAGTGAATTAATTATAAATTATTTGATAATACTACAACGATCATGCCATTTCGATCACAATATAAAATATAGAACAATAGATCCATATTATGGCATGATGAATGATCTGTGGTGATTGGTTCATTTTATAATATTTTAGAGAATAGAGAGATTAGTTTTATTAAAAACAAAGTTTCAACCGAGAAATTCTTACTATGTGCCGTGGACAAAAGAATGGAAATCATTCCAAAACAGTCGCTTAATATAGCTGAACTTCATTATCAATAGAAAACTTTAAATTGTATCTACAATAATCTGTTTAATTTTAATTTTAAATTTTTGTGTTACTATTTTTATTTTTATAATTTAATTAAGCCGAAAAAAAACACTTGTCACATTTATTCCAATCTTGTCACATATATCTGTTCTTTATCTTGCAGCGGTTATCTACTTTAACAACAATTTGCTTTAAAAAGATCAATCGAATTTATAATTATTTCATTTCATTTTTACTTATTTAATTAATATAATTTATTTTCACAGAAAATATTCTCCGATATTGCGAAGTTCCATCTACAGGAACATGCTGTTCATATAGTATGGAAAATAAACTTGCGGTTTTTTCGAGACAACAGCTAGAGAAAAATCTAAATGATTCGTTAGGAAAGTTATCAACAATATTAGGCACGAGAGCACAAAAATTTAATGGTATTAAAAAAATTAAATATATATATTTATATAGATATATATTATTATTTATATATATCTTACAGATTTTTTTGGTCAGCTTCTTCTAAATTCCAAAAAGGAATTTCATACTATGTTTAAAAGAACATATGGCGTAATTTATGAACAAAATGCTTATATGTTTTCTGACCTTTTTCAAGAACTGGAAAAATATTATGCTCGTGGAAAAGTTGATTTAACAGTAGCGATGGATTCATTTTTTAATATTCTTTATCTGAAGATGTTTGCTGTATTAAATTCTCAATACACATTTAATGATAAGTAATGCTTTTTTACACTCAAAATTAATTCTTTTTATTAATTAAAAAAATGATTTCTTAAACAATTTTTTATATTAATTTTAAATAAATTAAATTATTTTAAAATAATAATTAATAATAATTTTTATGTTAATTTTTATGCTTGGAATAAATGTGACAACTTCATAAATCAATTAATTTCGGGAAAAAACGGCAACACTGTTCCTGAGTTAAAAAAAAAATTGAGCTCTATAAAAAATATAAAATTATTTTGGATTATTAATATAAAAAGCACAAATAAATAATTAAAAAATATTTCTATAAAACATTTTGACTCGATTGCATAATTGTTTTTATCGCTCTTTGAAGCGATACCATTTTTAATGTATTTGACGGAACCGTATTACTAATTGAAGTATTTTCCACATTACGAGCGGATGGAACGATATTTTCTATACTTGCAGCGCCTTCACCGAGTGCTGCGGCAGATCGAGTTAATATTTTAGTTATTTTTGCCAGAGTATGCTCTGATCGTAATGGTATATGTGTACCGGAAGCACATTTTTTTAAATCTTTCACCAAACATTTTTTTCTACAATTTGGGCACGTTGGTGAATCATTAAGCTATTTTGAAATACAATCAAAATGAAAACTATGACTACATTTTGTGGTAACGATTTCATTAAGAGGGACTAATACATCATGACAAACATCACAATACCTCTTGACAAACACCACAATTCATATCTAGATTGACGTGTATTGGTTCCATTATAAAGAGCAAAAAAATTCCAAATAATTTCAAAAGAAATTCAATTGCACAAGCAATATTCAATATAAAATAACTATAACTATTAAGTAAGTTATAAGAAATTCAAAAACGATAAACACATTCAAAAAATTCGTAGTTCTAGAAGGGACGCTACTACTTCCCTTGGGTGTCACCTGATAATTCGAGGCTAAAATTTTTAAAAATTAATAAAAAAATAAAACAAAAAGCTAAGGAAAACCGAAATTGAATTCCAGCGTTAAAAAAAATCACAAATTAACAGGTTACCACTAGCTTTAGGCTTCACAACAGAATGCTACTACTTCCCTCCATTTGTCACCTGTCAATTCATGATAATTTAAAGATTTATGTAAAAAAATAAAAATGTAAAAAAAATATAATAAATTAAAAAGCATGCTAAATAAAATAGCATTTTGTTATATTATAAAACATACTTAATTAACTAAACATATAAAAACACAAAACATATGCATATATTAATTAGCTTATAAGACTACGTTTTAGTTGATATTTGCTGTAATTATCGGCACTATTATTAACTTCGCGTAACATTCCCGATATTGGCTCATTTTTCCCATAGTCTGTGCAATAAAATTGTACTTTAAAAAGGGACACAGATCTAAACGAGCAAAAATTAATATTAAGGTTCATCCCTTCTAAGAGAAATGGAGAATAAATAGCACCAGCAATTACTTGGTACACAAACACGATAGCAGCTATTTGCAGACGCCTTTGAAACGTTTGCAAATCAATATGTTTTAGATTTAGATGGTCTACATAAGGAGGAAAGTTGAAAGTGTCTTATATTATAAAATATGGTTATATATAAAGTATAGCGGGAGTACCATTAACTAAACTATTTACTTTGTAATGTAAACTTTAATTTAATTCTTAATTCAAATATTATTTAAGATGTAACTTTATCTAATTTTTATTCAATTTTTTTTTGAATGTATCGTATGTTTTATGGAGTAGGTTTTTGTTAAATAAATCTGATTTTGTCTTTTCGGCATATCTTAAAGTATCAAATGAATTCTCTGAGTTATCTAAATGTCTTTATGACAACTAAATAAGTCAAATGCAGTTTGATATGATTTCAGATCCGAAAAATTTCTAGAAATTCATAAAATGTAAAAGGAAATCTGACGGGTATCCGTCTATGTGGAAATGCAAAAATCATTCATCAAGCGATACCAAAGTTGTGTTAAACCGCTGCGAATTTTTAAAAACAAGCATTTACTGATACATAATTATTTTGTGCCTGACCAAAACTACTATTACTCATGTGGTCCCGATGGACTGACTACCTGCCATAATTCTAAAGAATTGCAGTAGTAGTCTGGCGCAGCCTCTTACAACACTTTTTCAAAGATCTCCGTACCTGGGGATTTTTCAAAGTTTCTGGATAGATTCTTTTATCATCTCCGTTCATAAAAAGGGCTGCAAAACGGAAATGAATAACTATCATGTATTCCTAAACTTTTTGAGAGTATTGTTTATGATACCCTCTACTCTCACTGTAAATCCTTAATTCACTAAAACAAAACGATCATTTTAAAGGCAGATCGACGACTACATTTTAACTGAATTGGTTTCTAGTAGTCTGAATGTGTTGGAGGGTGGGTGCAATGACGTGGATGACTGATTTTAGTAAAGCAGTCGATAAACTTTCTCACAATATCATTATGTTTAAATTTCGAGCACATAACTTTCCATTAAGAGCTCTTATTTAAAAAATCGTCAGTAAGGGTGTTGTTTCGGTCCGTCCTGTTCGATAGTTTTAAGGACATATGTGGTGTACCTCAGAGTGGCCAACTCGGTCCATTAATTTTTAATTTAGCTATTAATGATGTTTCCTTAATTATTAAACAATCAGAAAGTAATGTATACATATGCTGACGACATGAAAATGTCTAAACTCATTTCTTCTCGTTTAGATAGTTATATCCTTCAGGAAGACCTAAATAACGTTACGCTTTAAAGTATTGCGTTTTCCCGTAAACGCATACGCCAACCATTTCGTTATTATTATCTAAACGGGGAACTGACTTGTAGATCTGTGGCTATTCAGGATTTAGATGTTTTGTTACAGTGAATTAAACTTTAACTCCCACTTTGATAATTTACTTAGTAGGGCTAACTATGCTAGGTTTCGTTAAACGGTGGCCAAAGGAGTTTTTATACCCTTATGTCACTAATACCCTTCTTAGTGACATAAGAGGTAGTACCTCTTATTTTTTTAGAACTACTCTAGTTCAAAAACTTAGTTCTTAAATTTCTTGAATAAACAGGTGGCGACGTACGTAGGTGTAGCGTCCAGTAGGTGCTGGGCTCTTGGTTCAAAATTTAATGTTTTGTTTTTCTAATTATATTTTTATTTTCATTTAACTGCTTGTACCCATCTAGCACGAAATGCCTTTAAAATGTATTTAGAATTTTACTAAGAGATATCGATGACGATATCCGCTGACGATATTTCCAAAATGCATTGGGAATATATTTTAAAAATGAATATCTGAATGTATATCAATAATGAATTTCGAATGTATTCGAGAAATAATTAGATAGCAAGATTTTTTTTTTTTAATTTTTATTTCATGATATGTTTATTATATTATATATATTTTCTTATTAAAAACTGATGGATAATTTCCAAAGAGATAGTCATTAGAAAACAGCAAAAACAAGCAACATATTTTCTTATTAATTGATATAATTAACAAACGTACATTAATTTTATTTTAGCAATTTAATTTCGTCTCGTTTGCGGCAGTTGACGGAATGAATTTTTCCATGGGCGTTTGTAATATATTTCTTAATTTCTTCAGTATGAAGCATCAGCTCGAAATCATAATTTTTATTTGCATCTCTTAAAAAAAAAATAAGTTATGTCATGTTGTAAACTACATTACATGACTTAAAAATTTTACCATAAAAATTTATGGTAAAAATTTTGCCATAAATACCATTGCATCATAACCGTTTGAATTTTTGAAACGATTTTTTATTCTTTGTCCCGTTCCATTTAAATTCCAGAAGAACATTACCAGCTATTATTTTCATCATAAATTCGTTCTAATTTTTGGCACTTAACACCCCCATTATCGATTTAATATAGTTTTTCCAAAAAAAAAACAAGATTAATTAACTATATGTAAGTTTTTTTGCCAACAAAAATTTCAAGATTGTCAACAAAAAATAGATTAATTTCATAAACTAACAAAATCATTTAAAATAACTTCATCTTCCAGTTTCTGGTTGAGAATCTCTATTCTATATCTTCAACAGTCTCCAGTAGCAATTTGAATTTTTTATAATTAGATCCAGCGGTCCATACAGTTTTTCTAAAGTGACATTACCAATAGATAAATTTTTATCAAATGTGTTAACTAAAACAAAAAATTAATTAGATTTAATTTATACTTGGGCTTAATTTCATTACATTTATTTATAATATATGAATTCTGTTTAAAAATATCTGAATTGTGCTTTATGATATCAGGATTCTGCTGCTTTACTTCTAATTGATTGTGCAGTGCCAGGAATAGCACATGAACATTTTGTATAGTTGGTTGACTGACATATATTCCTTCATTTTCATAAAATAGATACCGGAGTTGGTGTTAAGTTAAATCTATAATTTGTGGTGGTTCTGGTGAAGTTTTGGAAAATGATCGACATCTAATATTTTCTGGTGTAGAGCAATCATCAGATATTTTTGCAAATGTATTTATTGGTGTTGTTTAAGCTCTTTCATTATTATCAATTCAATTTCGATATTGACCTGAGTTGGTTCTAGCATGAATATTAATAAATTATATTATAATAAATAATCAAATAAGAGTGAAGTCCATTGTCACCTTCAGAAGAGTCATCAAAAAGTGATTCTATATAAAGTTGTAAGTCAATAATAATGAAATTTTCGTTCATAAATTTACTTTAGGGCTTGAAGCAAAAATTATGTATTTATCGAGATTGTTTTTTTTCATACAACTGCTATGTGAACAAATTTTATTTTCCTTTTCTAAATTCTAAACACCCAAATACTCAAACGGCAAATGAGTGCATTGTAAATATACCTGAATTTTACCTATTGCACTTCTATAACAATATGCAGTTAATGCATCTATTGGTTCAGTTCAAGCATTAATGCTCGTTAACTGTGATTTTTATTTTCAAAAACTGTTCTTTATATACTTAACTAATTAACCATATTTTGATTATGATAACATTTTAATCAAAAAAATATTTTCTCACAATAATAACTAAATTTCTAAAATATTTTCCCATAATAATAATTGATTTTATACTTAATATTTTCTCACAATATTTTGGAATCATATTACATTATAAATTTTAATTCTATTTCTGTAATATTAAATTTTACCTTTTTGTTAATTAATATATATTCTATATCTAAATTCTTAAGTGCGATATGTATGTATGTAATTAAATTCTTATGTGCTATATGTATGTAAGTAATTATAATGTTAATTAATAAATTTGATTTTAATATACATTACAGCATAACAAATGAGTGCATATTTCAAAACAAATGAGTGCATATTTCTGTGTTTTTTTTTCATAATTGATTTTTAAAGTTTAATTTATTTTTATTTTTTGTATTACGTTTTACGTATGAATTGTATGTGAATATACTATGGTTAGGTATTTATTAGGTGATGGATTTTCGGCGAAAGAAAATGCTTTTTTTTAAGAATTTAGGAAAAATCTTTCTATATACAATATACAATAAAATTTATTTCAGCTGTAGAATTAAATATCTTTACCTATTTGGAAATAACTTATTTTTATGTTTACCTATTTGTAAAAGTTTTCATTAGCCTCAGAATCTGGCCCTCTACCGTCTATCGCGAGTTTCGCAAAATTATATGCGAATTCGCATTTTTGTAACCGCGTATGGCGAAAATCGCAAAAGTTGCGAATGCGAAAATGAAATGACATTTCTATTTTGATGCGAAAATTAAATGACATTTCTATTTTCGTAATCTAGCCTACTATCTATTGCTACTTTCGCATAATTTTTTATAAATATCATTCGAAAAGTATTTTGATATCGGATGTGTTTTGTTTATCAATAATTTGTTTGTTTTTAAGAAAAAATTTGTGTATTATTCAATTAAATTAAGTGTTTGTTTGTTAATTTTAGTATGTTTTGAAATTAAATGAAATTATATGTTTATAATATAATTACGAAAAGAAAATAATATGTAAGTAATATAATTTATGAAATATTGTATATATTGTATAATATTTAAAATATTATATAAATTTATTTTGCGTTTTATTAGGTCGAAACTAACAACTAAACCCGGCCAATTTGAGGTAATGGTAGATTTTATGGAAGAACACAAAGAATTGGCTGTTGGTTATATAAAATCTGCTGATGCGAGAGTGAAATCTTCAAGGCTTTGGGATAGATTAACCACGACTTTAAATTCAGAAGGACCTCCGGTTAGAACGGCTGTTCAATGGAAAAAAGTAAGCAATATCTTTTATTTAAAAAAAAAAAAAAAAAATATTTTGTTTATAGGTATGGGCGGATTATAAGAATCATTTAAAGGCAAAAATGCGGAGAAATAATATATCAATTAGTGAAACTGGTGGTGGTCCAAGTAGATGCGTGTTTTTTACGGGAACAGAAGATCGAGTGATAGAACTTGTTAGTTTAAATCGCTCTACATATGGTAATAAAAGCAGCAAAAGCTTTGGTACAGCAGCAACATCTACTGCCAGTTCGTCTACTGCCATTCAACTGGATGATGAATTCAGCATGGAATTTAACATAAGTCCAATATTAGATATTAATATTGAAAATGCTGACAGTGACATTGCTGATGGAAATAATGTTTATGAAGCTGAACCTGAAGTAAATTTAGTACCACCACCTAGCTCATGTAGAACACCACTTACAAGTAATTCAAGTAATGTTAAAAATAATTTGATAGACAAATTGTTGAAAACTCAACACGAATTACATAAGAAAACTATAGAGAAAATTTCAGAAAATAATAACAACACTGCAGCAATAGCAAAATATTTAGAAAAAATATTCAAAATTCAGGACAAGCAGTATCAATTAAGTAAAAAAAAACTAGAAATGAAGGAAAAATTAAACATTGAAAAATTACGACGACACAAAGAAAATTCGACAAATACAATTAAATTTGAAAGAGAGGAAATTGGAAATTGAAGAATTAAGAGTAAGGAACGGAAACAAGTGATATTAGTATTAATATTTTATTTTTTATTTTTATTGCAATGGAAATGCACATAAGAGCATTTGTAATTATTTACTATTATATTTAATATTTTTATTTTATTTAAAAACTAGTGCAAATAATAGCACTTTAATTTTTTATTATACAATTATATTTATTATTTTTTTTATATTTAACACATAGTATTAGTATAGAACATTTCTGCAATATTTACATATTAATTTATTTTTAAACAAGTTCATAATGATAGCATTCTTAATAATGCGTTCATAATAATAGCAATAATAATAATGCATTCATAATAATGCATTCATAATAAAAGTGATAATGTATATATAATAGTTTATGTAAAATATTTATCTTGTGATAATATCATAGTACTATATACTTGAATTAGTACTATTCACTTGTGATATATAATATAGTATTTATTAAATGACTGAAAAAATGGAACTTTGAAATAAATTAAATCAAAAAACTAATTCTTTTGTATTTTAATTTTTTTATTTCAAATATAATATTTAAATAAATTATAAAATATTTTTAATTTGGTCTCTAATTTTTTTAGATTGAATAAGTAAGTTATTATTTTCATTATTATTATCTTCATTGAATACAATATCAATGCTACTTCATTTACCATATTAAATTCAAATGGTATTTTTAAGTCAATACACATATTATGTAGTCCACAACATGCATTCAATAATTGTGTTGCCTTGAAAGGAGAATAGTGGAGTTCTCTTCCTGCTAACAAACATCTAAATCTTCCTTTCAATATTCCAAACGTGCGCTCAACAATATTTCTACATTGCGATAATTTAGTATTAAAGTTGGCTTCTGAACTGCCTTCTATAGTATTTCTATATGGTGTCAGTAACCATGGTTCCAATGGATATCCTGAATCACCTAAAAAATAAAATTATTTATCTTTAATGATATTACTTAAATTTGATATAAATTACCTAGAAGCCAAGATGATTTATCTCCATTGTTATAACATGTATTAAAATGCTCTCTTTCAGAACTCATAGCCCATATATGTGCATCGTGTGAAGAACCACCGTAACAGCCATTAACACTACGAATCCTCAAATTGTGATCACAAATCTAAAATTAAATGTAATAGAATAGGGTATATATTTTTAATACAAAATTTAACTTACCACCATCGCATTTATACTGTGCTTCAGTTTTCTATTAAAATATACATGCTCGTCTTCGTGTGGGCGTATAATTTGAATGTGTGTACCGTCAACAGCTCCAATTATACCTGGAAAACCACATTTTTCAAAAAACCATCTTTTTGCATTCTTTTTTTCTTGGTTTGACATAGCGAGAGTTATGAGTTTTGGACATATCTTGTTCTCAATGGCCGTGCAAACTTCAGTAATAATATATGATATAGTTTGCTGAGCCAATGCTATGTTCATGTCTTGACCAATAGAATGCTGATATCCACCTTCGGCCAAAAATCTTAATGTTGCCGCCAATTTTATTATTTGTGGAACAGCTGTTGAACGCTGAGGTACTTTTAACTCATCTTTAATTTCATCCAATAAATATATAAATGCTTCTTTTGATAAACGGTAATTTTTTGTAAAGCTATAAAGAAAAACTTTTAATTTTATAGTTTATATGTAATCAAATATTTTTAATACTTTTTATTTGGTAAATCCAATATATCAGATTTATCTCTAATAAATTTTCTTATGATGTACATTTTCCTTCTTGATTCGGGTACACTTTCTGAATCATTTTCACTATCACTTTCCATTAATAAAATTGCAGCTAAACACTCCATATTGTCTTATATTTTTAAATATTTAAATTCAACTTAATGAAATAATTTTATTTATAAAATAATCTAAATGTCCCAATGACATTAAATTTATGTCAAAATTGAATATTTTATTTGGCAATACTATTTTGTGATGCGAATTTCTTACGCGGTACCAAACGATGCGAAATTCGCATCTGTCTTTTGCGAAAATCGAATGATGCGAATTTTTTACGCGGTAGCCGCCCTGAGTTTCCGGGATCCTCCACGAGGAGGTTGAGAAAAAAGACCCCATTTCACATATATACATATATAAGTTTTTTTTGGATCTTTTCATTTTGATTAATATTTTTTTTTCTTATGCATTTATTTTCATAATCTTCTTTAAGTAGTTTTTCTTTTACCCATTAAGAATTTTTTTTAGCAAGAGTATATGAGCACAGGATTAAATTTTTAGAATCTTGAATTATACTATAATTAGAGATTCTAAAAATTAAATCCTGTGCTCATAACATTTGTGACTTTTAAGGAACCATTCTTTATAAGTATTTGTCACATTCTTATGTCGCCTCTAAACAATTTTTTTTAATATTTTGAAATAATTTTTTTTAAAGTAATTTTCTTCAAATAAATTATTAAATAAATAATATGCATATTTGTAACATTAAAACACAAATCAGATGGTGCTTGTAAATTACAAATTTGTGAATGTTCACTAATATTTTTATGGAATATGAAGTACTCAGAATCTAAAGTTAATTCTTCGTCATCTGGTTTTAATAGAATTTGTCTACAATCATGGCAATTATTTATATTCAAAATGCATTTCACATACAAATTTTTTTTTGTCATAAATTAAATCTATTTTACATTTAGTTGCCTACATATTAAATCTATCAATATTTTTTGAAAATTTAAAACAACGATAATTTCCGTTCCTTTTATAAAGCCCGGGTTACATTGTTTCGATCAGGTCAGTTCAGTTTCGATTTGATTCGACGATTAAGTAGATTGAACACATAGTTACCGATCGCAATCGATTATTTTGTTTTTGTCAAATTTTATTTCTCTTGACATTTCCTTTAGTTTGGATTCGAAAATTCCAATCGTTCCAAACTCTTTCGATTCGATTCGTTCCGATTCGACCTATGTATCTACTCAATCGATTTCCCATATAAAATATATGGAGACGTCAAATTTGAACTTTGCGAAACATTATTTCCACTACCTCTAAAATATTCGGTATATTCATGCAAAAAAAATCTAGTATATACATAAAAACTCAAAATTATGAGTAATATTATTGTGTACTCAAAAATATGCACCCAAAACGTCACGCCGTTTGAGTATTTGGGTGTTTAGAATTTAAAAAATAAAAATGAAATTTGTTCGCGAGCAATTGTATGAAAAAAACGATCTCGATAAATACATAATTTGGAAAAAGATTCTTCATTTCCATCTATATTTTGTACAAAACAAGTTTGTGAATAAATAACATTTTAATCTAACAGTTAGATTCTAACTCATTGACCATTTCAACAGACTTATAGTATTCTGTCACTAGGAGCACACTTTTACTGTACTAAACGTCTAAGATGCCTTTTAGATATCCCACATTTTTTATTGTAATTCATTACATCTAAAATAATTTTAAAATTAAAAATAAATTTATTATTAGTGATTTTTCCAATAACTAATGCAAAAGCAATGGGTTAATTGTGCGAAATTAATTATTGAACTATAATTATTACTTCATAGTTATTATTTTTACATGTGTAAATTATGAAATAAAAAGATATAGTTTATTCTTCTTCTTCGTGTTCCTATCCGTTACGGATGTTGGTCATCAATACTTTTATATCATCTTTGGATTTTACTAATCTTAACAAGTCTCTAGTGGAAATGTTGCACCATTCTTCTATATTCTTCAGCCATGATGTTCTTCTCCTTCCTCTGCTTCGCCTGCCTATAATCTTACCCTGAATTACCAATTGCAACAATCTTTATTTATCATTACGTGACCTAGATAGCTTATTTTTTTTTTTTTTATTGTGTTTGATATTTCCGCATTTGTTCCAATTCTACGTATTACTTCCACATTTGTAATTCTATCACTCCAATGAATTTTAAGTATATATTTTACGGTATATCCAATATACAAATGCTACAATTTTTTTTAAATCGCTTTAAGTCACCGTCCACGTTTCAACTGATTTTTCAATGTTTTTTGTAAAAATGATATCAGATTGATATCATTTTTACAAAAAACATTGCTCATATTTTTAAAAGCTAGGCTCGCTTGTTCAATTCTTGATGTCATTTCAGTTTTATTATTAGCGTTAGCATCTATTACTGTACCCAGATATTTTATTTTATGCACTTTTTCTATTTCTTGACTGTTTAACCTTAATTTTGTATTTTGATTACATTTTTACTAATAGCGTTATGACAGTTGCTTTTTTCAGGCTAGTTTTTTACGATAAATCCTAGCCGGGAATAAAAGAGATAGATAGATTTTGCGAGACAGAGATAGTATAATTTTGAATAATAAAATATATACTACATAAAAAAATATATTTTTTTTATATATTTGAAAAATATAAATATAAATTTTTGAACGAATTAAAAAAAAAAATAAGAAAAACTTATCTTAACATTTCAAAAATTATTTATTTTAAATTATATTTTTTGAATTCCTTCAAAAATTTGTAATAATTTTCTGAAATGTCAAAAAAAAATTTACGGTAAATCCATAGTTGGCAACAAATTTGTAGCTTCTATTTACGATAAAGCTTTGATAAAGAGCTCTATAGTGCATCACTCACTATAGTTTAATTTTTCTATGATTTTTTTTCTCTCTTTCTAAGTTCATAGAAAGTCTGAAAACTAGCTTGAAAAAAAGCAATTGTCATAACGCTATAAATATCATATTTTTTTTTTTAATGTTGATATTAAGACCATATTTCTTACAGCTAACACTCAATTTTGTTAACATTTCTTGTAGTTCGTGAATACTTGTAGCTAATAGTACAGCGTCATCGGCGAATCTGATGTTATTGAGAAGTTCACCATTTATTTTTCCTGCAGTCTGTAACGTTGCAACTGATTCATTGAATATGTATTCTGAATATGTATTAAACCAAAACCAAATTACAATTTTTGATCTTCTTTATTTTAAATTTTAATATGCACTCTGAATATAAACTTAATATAGTATGTACAAGAAAAAAATAAACGTCAAATTTATTTTTGTGTGAACTTTGTGTAAAATTATTTCTCAGCATGTGAGAAAGTGCAAAAAATCAAGATTAAGGATAATAGATATCTTCCTTAATTATATGTTCCTTCTAACATAGCCTTTTTTTTCGTAGGATGGTGGGGAAATCTTTTAAGAGACACTGAGGAAGGGTCCGCACTTCTTCAGGGTGTCGAAGTCCATGATGTTGAGATGTTATTTGGCTACCGACTAAAACTCCACCCTCCTTGTCCCACGATGAATGCCAACTCGGGACCACTTTCGTATTACTTCGAGTTGGATCGTGCTGTTCTTCCTTTTCTAGTTATATTATATTGTATCTCGTTCCTAGCTGTTGTGCTGTTGTGCTTGTGGATCTTCTGGATCTTCTAGATGCTTCAACCTCTTCTTCTTGCGAAGTACTGTCTCAATGAATACAGCTATCGCATTCCATTTGTATTCATTGTCTAGGATGCCGCTTATGATGTTTTCAGGTGTAACGTGACCAACTTCAGCGACAAGTGTGCTTCTTTCCGTTATTGACATCTCGCATTCGAAGAATGTATGATAGGGTGGTGTCTTCTATTGTCTCGCAGTTTCGACATTGCGGGTTAGCTACTTTTCCGATTTTTAGGTAGGTACGGAAGTACCCATGACCTGACAAGAATTGTGTAATATAAAAATTAACCTCTCCGTGTTTTCGGTCAACCCAGTCTTGCAGCTGTGGGATCAGTCTAGCCGTCCATCTTCCTCTCTAGTCGTTGGTCCATTGTTCCTGCCATATATCTAAGCTACGCTGTCTTGCTTCTCTAGCTGCTTGTTTTCTACTTACTTCTGGAACTCTGTGTATATTTGTTTCCTTTCTCGTGCAAGCAAATCGATCGTGATAAAGTTCGCGATTACGTTTACCGCCGGGTACGAGACCGACCGACATGAGCACACGACACGGAGAGCTCCTATCCGTTGCACCGCTGCTACGCGCTTTCTACAGTATCCTTTATTAAGTGCGTCTGCCCAGATTTCTGCTCCTTCTTTTTGTTGGTATTGGGCCCCCGATATTTGCCATAATCCTGCTTAACTAATTTGTGATTGCTGCCGCTTTGTTTGTCGCTTCCCCAATCTGTCGCCGATAATTCAGCTTAGAATCTAGCATAATTCCAAGATATTTTGTTGCCTCTTTTGTTTGTATAATTTCAGCTCCCACTTGCACCGCAATTATAGTTGGAATTCTCTTTTTTGTCAGCAAAACTATTTCAGTTTTGGCTTCCGCTAGTTATAACCCGGTAGTATTTATCCAGTTGCTTACTCTTCTCATAACCTGGTTTAGTTTGATCTGTGCTTCTTCTGTTGTTCTCCTTACAATCATAGCTCCTAAGACATATGCATACCCTGATAGCCAGGTAGTTAGTGGCATTTCTATGCGGATAAGGCTGTCATACAGCGCGTTGCATAAGACTGGTACCAGTATCGAGCCTTGCATCATATCACTCCATCTTGCTGAGTTGAAAGCATTCTTTACATCTAGTGTTACGAACAAGACGATTTTCCTAGAGTGATGATTACCTGCTTCCGCCATCTCTACTTTTTTTACCACTACCTGAATGGCATCTAGTGTTGATCTTCCTTGCCGAAATCCGAACTGCATATGTGACAGGTCGCCTGCGATTCTTATTGCATCTCCCATTCTTGGCTTTATTAGTTTTTTGAGTAATTTTCTTGTTGTGTTTAGCATGCATAGTGGTCTGTAAGATGATTTCTTTCTTAATTCAGCGATTTCTTCCGTCCACCAATATACTACATGCCTGTTTACCCTTCTACTATTCCGCGGCATTGATGCTTGTACCACTGCTTCCGCTCTCACTCTGCCTTCACATGCATCGCTTGTGTTGTCTCATCCAAGTTGTTTCTTAATGAATCTGCAAATTTTGTGGCGTCGAGTTTAGCTGCGTTCCATTTTTTGTTTTTTTCGATGTTCTCCGCGTGTCTTCTTTCTGCTATGCTTATCTTGATTGTAATATACTGATGATCGCTTGCTGTATAATCTTCTAGAAGCGCCCACTCCTGTATGTGTTCAGCTATGTTTTCTGTGGCTAGCGAAATATCTGGTATCGTTTCTGCGGATCCCGGTATTCTAAACGTCGTTGTGTTTTCAGTATTTAATATTTATCCAGTATTTGTGATCCTCTGCTATTTGTTTATGGCATACCCCACTCAACGGCTCTGGCTTTGAAGTCTCCTGCAACAATTTTGCTGCCATCTATGTCCGCTATTGTGTCCTCTAGATGCTCGATCATTTCACAATATTCTTGCGCCGTCTAATTCGGTGTGAGGTAGCAGCTAATTATGGTGAACCTGCTGCATTTAACCCAGATAAAACCTCTTGCAGCCCCGTGTCCTTCGACGTGTATCCTTCTTTGATATTTTTTTCTGCTGTATTTGTCTCATCCGTATACCATTTGCTTTTGTCCTTATTTTTGTACTGTTGGCTGATTATCAGTAAATCCCTTTTTCTTGTACGACCTGCGTTAGTAGATCATCTGCTACTCTGCTTCTGTGTAAATTAACTTGCATTACTTTGATCATCTATTCCGTCTTTTGGCCTCCTCGAGAGCAATCCTGAATGCTCTACATGTCCCTGATCCAGATGTTTGATCTACTTCCCTTATGTTGAGTTCGGCGCACAGTACACACTTGGCGGCTTGAGTGCAGTTCTTGACTGTGTGTCCTTTTTGTCCGCATTTATAACACAGGTCTCCTCTTTCATTTTCTTTGCAGTGTCTCTTCACATGTCCGAATTTGAGGCATCTAAAGCACCGCACCACTTCCGTTCTTCTCCTTATTCTGCTTCTTATTAGGCCGACTTTAATTTTTGCAGTCTTTTTGCATCTGCTTACTCCATTTCTGTAATTGCCATCCTTTGCTCTCTGTCGTTTGATTTTGTGAGAGAGAGTCTGCAACTCACATTCTTTTCTAGGTCTCTGTCCATGCACTTCTTTCACTGTTGTTGTAGCAATTTTACCTTTCGCGAGACTTCAAATTAAATAAAACAAAACCACAATACTTTTTTTATACGTTATAATATTTATTTTCGAATTTTAATTTATGCAACTGTCGTTAACCACTGTCCAAAGAACAAGAAGAAATTTAATATAATAATTTAATATCGGTCTCAAATTTAATTAATTAAATGAGAGAAATGTTAAATTATAAAGAGTATTAAATTACAAGCTAAATTACAAAAAAAATTAATGAAAAGAGAACAATTTTATAGAATTTAAATTTAGAAAACAATTAAACAAACAATAATGAAATTGATTTTAGAGTATATAATATAAAGAAAATACTGAAATTGATTTGCTCATGGCTCATTTCCGAACATCCCGCCGGACGTTGAAAGATTATTTTCAGAATAAGGAAGAGCAACTATTTTGGCAGCAGGTCGATCATAAGTACCCTTCTGAGTGGCGAAACTGGCGACACGGACGTAACCATTTGTACCAAGTTTTACACGAGTGATTCTTCCGAGGATCCACTTGCACGAAGGGAGATTCGGTTCTTTAAGTAGATCAACGTCATCAACGCAGAGATTTTTTGTTGGTTTGGTCCACTTAGAGCGCTGCTGAAGTGATGTTAAGTACTCTGTATGCCAGCGTTGCCAAAACCCACGGCTGAGATGACGGAGTAGAGTCCAATTTGATCGGAGTGACATCTGTGGCCATTCGTCTGGTTCTGGTATGGCGGTTTAAGGTTGAGTAATCAAAAAATAAGCTGGTGTTAATACATCGATATCTGAATAGCGGGCACATCTGAAACAGCGAATAGCGATCGTGAATTAAGAATTGCCTCGATTCGAGTTAGGAGTGTGTTAAACGATGATCGGCGATTACTCTGTTCAGATGTGTCTTAATGTTTTTCACTCCTGCCTCCCACAGTCCACAAAAGTGGGGTGAAGCTGGAGGAGTGAAATGCCACTCGATGTTGTCCTTAGATAGATGATCTGTGATGATGAGCTTGTGATTCTGTGAAAGAAAGAGTTGATACATTTCATTTAATTTTCTCTTAGCCCCATGAAAATTTGTGCCGCTGTCGCTATAGATCACATTCAGTTTACCCCGGCGAGCGGTAAAGCGATCGAGAGCTGCTAGGAAACATTCTGTTGTAAGATCAGTAGCGAGTTCCGCATGTATCGCGCGAGTTGTGAAGCAAACAAAGACACAGGTCTAACCTTTCGTAAATTTAGGATTACGACCACGCAATGAACGTATTGTGATTGGAGCAGCGTTATCGATACCGACGCGACTGGACGGTTTGGAATAGCGAACGCGATCAGCTGGAAGGTTACTCATTAACTGCGACGAGATGTGATTTTTGTGTTTGAAGCAATTGAATACAATCTTACGTACTAGAGTACGGCAACTAACTATCCAATATTGTTGTCGTAATATGGCGAATAATCCAGTTGCTCCTACGTGGCATTGTTGACGATGTGTATATAATATGATGAAATGAACTAGGATATGGTTTCTTGGTCATATCAGCGGATGTTTTGCCGAATACGAAAGTGAGGAATGTGTGATTCTGCCACCGACGCAAAGTAAACTGTGTTCATCTAAGAATGTATTAAGTTTAAGTTATAAATAATAGCTTTTTATAAAAGTTAATAAAATAGTTTTTGCTGTGTGCAAAAAAATAAAAAAAAAAATTCTGTTGCATGCAAAATGGTTAAAAATGATTTTGAAATCGAAAAACTTAAAGGTAGTGAAAACTACCATACCTGGAAGTTTGCGATTGAAAATTATTAGGAGCTGAATCAGCTCGAAAAATGTATTCAAGCAAAAGCTGATAATCCTGCTAGTCCCGTTGAAGAAAAGGCAGAAAAATTAAAAGACACGTTTAGTTTTGTCTGTCGATACATCATTATATGTACATATTCAAAAATGTACTTCTGCTTTAGAAATTTGGAAAAAGTTCCAAATATTATATAAGTATAAAGGATGCTTCGAGCGCTGATGTCTATACGTTTAAAAAATTATGAAAATATGCAATTGTACATTGAAGACATCATGCGAACTGCAAATAAACTAAATGGAATCGGATTTGCTATAAATGATGATTGGCTTGGTGCCATCATGTTGGCTGGTTTGACTGAAGACTTCAAACCATGAGTTTTGAAGGAAGCAGTGCGGAAATAAATGCAGATTCAATCAAAATGAAATTGCTTAGTTCCCAATTTGATTCCCAAAGTTCTGGTAATGATGTTGCATTTTTTAATAAAGGGTGGAAACCACCAAAATTCAAAAAGGTACGTAAAAATATCAAATGTTATACTTGTGGTAAAAAAAATCATATTAGTTCTGAATGTCGCCAAAATCTCAGTATTAATACAAAAAATAATGACTGCCATGAAAAGAACACACAGGATGAAATCTTTAATCAGAATCATATGAAACGATATCGTGAAATGAGTATAGTTTTATCTATCAAATTTACAAGATATCAAATAAGCAATCGTGAAGTTTAGTAATAAGTTTAATAAATTTTTACAAATGAAAATTTAAGTTTAATTATGATATTTTTATTATTATATTAATTTAAAATATTGTTTTAATGTTAGTTTAGTTTTAAAAAATACACACAAAATATTTATAATATTATGTAAGAAATAAAATAAAAAATGTCTTTATATCTAGTTATTGAGTTATTTTACATTTCTTTCGTACTTCTAAAGATATTATTGAAATTATTAACTGCGCCATCCTATCATATAATCTTTACCAACTTGGTGTTGGTATGAACAATTCTAATTGTGTAGTTAAAAACTTCTTTTGTGACGGGGAATTTTTTACTGAATCTAAAATTGTATATTTTGTTATAGTAAATTTTACTATAAAATCTTTCATTAATAACTCTCTCCTCACTTTCAGAAGATGATGCAAAAAATAAATCAACTGCAGTCATCATATTTAATCACAATTTATAATGTTTTAAAACAAAAAATTCGGTTATACATAAAACTTAAACTAAACTAAAACATCACCGAAAATATAAACAATAACAATAATATTAAAAAAAAAATATCTAAAAAAAATATCTTGAAAGTGACAGCTGGCCATTTTATATGGTGGGGTTGGTAATAAATTTAATATTTTAAGTTGGTAATATTATACCAAATTAAAATTTATCCCATTAAAAAACGATAGCAATTCTATCGTCTCTTATGATATCAAAAATAAATGACGACAATCGTCTATAGTTTTTTTTCACGATCGTTTATACTATCGTGTCGTGTTCTTATGATAGATTTAATATTAATGTTAAATCGTATTATTGTATTATTATTATTTTTCTAATAATATTTTTAATAAAAAGTTAATTTTTATAGAGTTATATGCCAATAAGAAATATAATTAATTTAAATTTTAACATAACCCCTTTTCTAATACAATAATTATGTTTTTTTTTGTAACAGGTTTTGTTAGATTGTCTGCTACCATTTTTTCAGTTGATATATGACTTAATACAACAGTATTATTTTCAATTTTTTCACGTAGAAAATGATACCTTATGTCAATATGTTTTGATCTCGGCCTGAATCCGTCCGATTCAGCTAATTTTATTGCGCTTTGATTATCGCAATATAATAATATTGGTTTCTTGAAATCTTCTACCAGTTCTTGACCAAAGTTGTTTTAACCAGATTGCTTCTTAAACAGCTGATGATAATGCCATATACTCGGCTTCTGTAGTAGATAACGCAACTGTTGGTTGGCGTTTACTGCACCATGTAATTGCATCATTCGCCATTTTAAATAATCATCCTGTGCACGATCTTCTTTTATCAATATCAGACGCCCAATCAGCATCAGTATATCCAATCAAATTTTATCTTCATTGTTGGAACAAGAGCGATATAAATTTAATTTATAATTAATTGTACCACTGAGATATCTTAATATTCTTTTCACTGCTTTCCAATGAGCATTTTTGAAATTATTGTTAAATCGGCTTACACCATTTACTACAAATACAATATCAGGTCTCGTACCTTGAACTAAATACAGTAATGATCCAACAACTTCTTGGTAAGGAATATTTTCATTAGTTTCATCTTTTTCATCAGGCATATTAATTGATAGTTTTTGATTTGAATCACTTGGTGTAGAAGGTTTACATGTATCCATGTTAATTTTTTTGAGTATTTCTTTAATATAAGCAGATTGATCCAATTCAATACTATTCTTGTTTTGTGTTATATTTATTCCAATACAATTTGTTGCTATTCCCATGTCTTTCATTTTGAATACACTGCTTAGCGAATTTTTTAAACTTTCTAGAACATTTCGATTTTTCCAGAAAATTAATATGTCATCTACATATATTGCTAGTATTAAATCACAATTTTCGTAAAATATATATACATGGGTCCATTTTTGTTTTAATCAGTCCAAATAATTTCAGTGCTGTTTCTAATTTTAGATTCCACTGTCTATCAGCCTGCTTTAGACCATACGTTGCTCTATTTAATTTACATACGAAGTTACTTTCATCAATATAACCTTCTGGGTTTTCTAAATAAATTTCTTCGTCTAAATCACCCTGGAGAAAAGCTGTAACAGCATCCAGTTCCGTCATTTTTATATTTTGTTTTGAAAACCCATTTATATTTTATGGCTTTTCTTCCAGATGGTAAAGGTACCAATGACCATGTATTATTTTCCTTCACCGAATTTATTTGGTCTTGCATTGCTAATTTCCAATATTTTGAATCTTTACTTGAAAGAGCTTCCTTAACTGTAATTGGTTTGCATTTATTAGAATTATATGTTAAATAACTTACATAATCTTGGAAATTTCTGGGTTTGGGAATACGCTTCGATGTTCTGATCTCATCAACTAAGGAAACTTCTACATTCGGCTCATAATCAGGATCTTGATTTGGAATAGTTGTTAATATTTCTTCATGTTGATAATCGTTTGATGATGATACAAAACTATCGTCGCTTTTAAAGTTGTCGTCGTCGGGTGCGGTCAAGAATTCAGCCGCTGCGCAGCTTATGCAGCCTCAAAAAATTGAAAAGCAGCCAGTATGCAAAAATTTTGACTGCATATTTATACGACCGGCTGCAAATTGTCAATTTGACAGCTACTATATTTGATATTGTGCATTTTGAAAAATTTGTGAAAAATGGAAAATACAATTAAAAATTTATTGTTGCAAACAATTATAGAAACACCACAAAGCCGTTTAACTCTTCAAAAAAAAAAGAAAAAAAGAAGGAAAATATTAATAAAATTAATGTATAAATATGGTGGAATAAAGAGAAATATTATAAAAATATTAAATTATATTGACACCGTTCAACTTTATGATGATGACACTTTTAAATCTCATTTCCGTATGACGAAAAGCTGTTTTGATGTATATTTAGTATAGCTTTTGTGCATTTATATTATATTAATATTAAAAAAATACATTATTTAATTTTTAGGATTTATTACTGGAAATAGATGACAATATATTACAGTCAATAAGACGTCCAAGAACTAACACAAAATTATCGTTACTAATGACCTTATGGACATTGGGAAATTTAAACAGCTATCGGGATATTGCGGATAGGTTTGGAGTATCCAAAGGATGTGCAGTAAATACAGTATTATTTATTTGCAAAATATTGACAAAATTGTCCAACAAATATATAAAATGGCCATCAAGAGACGAAGCCAAATATGTTATTGAAAAATTTAATTTATTGCGTGGAAATAATAGTTTCCCGAATGTAATTGGCTGTTTAGACGGATCCCACATTCCTATTCCTGCTCCAGCAATAGATCCAGCCAGTTATTATAACAGGAAAGGATTTCATTCTATGATTTTACAAGTACAGACAATTTTTTATTTGATTTTTTATTAATATTTTGTCTTTAAGGGAATATGTGACAGTGAATATAAATTTTTAAATGTTTTCTTTGGTTGGCCCGGAAGAAGTCACGATTCTAGTTTGTGGAGCAGCAGTGGTATTTGTAATCAATTAGAAAATGGAACTTTAGAGCTACCTTATGATTGTCATCTACTGGCGGACTCAGCTTACCCTCTGAGAAAGTTTTTGATGAAACCACACCCGGATAATGGAGTACTGACCTCAAAACAAAAAAGATTTAATAAAAAATTGAGTTCAACAAGAACAGTTATTGAACAATCCTTCGGCAGGCTAAAGTCTAAGTTTAGGAGACTAAAATTTTTACCGATTTCTAAAATAACTAACACCAAATATTTTGTCATAGCAGCAGTAGTCCTTCATAATTTTATTTTAACAAAAGATGGTGCTGATGAATATGAAGAGAGTGGTGATGAATTTGGAAGAGAATCCACCACATAGTATATCCTATCAAAATCTTAATACAGCAAATGATGATAATGAAGGTAAAATGAAAAGAAACTATTATACAGAAACATTATAATGTAATGATATGTGTATGATTTTACCCATGTAATTGCAATTATGCCTGGTATAACTTTATCATCTTCATATAATATTTAATATAATACAGAAATAAAATAATTTCAAAATCTGAATAAAAATTTTTTTTTTATTAAAAAAATAATTAGTTACAAGCAACAAAAGTACAGTCTTCTCTGTATAATATAAAAAAATAATTAGTAATGGTGTTTGCACATAATCCGCGAACTACGAATTGCGAACAAATAAATTATTCCATCTTTAATAAAATTATTTTAAAATAATTTTATTAAAGATGGAATAATTTATCTGTTCGCAATTCGCAATTCGTAGTTCGCGGATTATGTGCAAAGACTATTACAAGGTTACAACAAAAGTACAGTCTTCTCTGTATAATATAAAAAATAATTAGCCTCTGAAAATTATACAATAAAAATCACATTATTATTATTGGTATACTGGAACATTTCTATTTATTTATAATAGCTAACATATCCTTGAGGCAGTTAACTTTTTCTCTTTCTATTTCATTTTTTTCTTTCTCCATTGCCATCATTTCCTGATGTCGAATATTATCTTTTTCGTCTTCTTTTTTTAAATATTCCAATAATTCAGCGTTTTTATCTTTTTTTACTTTCCTCGGCATCCTTGATGTACTCTCATTCGAGATTTCAACATTTATTTCATTTTCAACATTTTGTTCCAAATAGTTTGTTTCATTTAATGAATCAAAAATTAAGCCTTTTGGCGGGACAATATTGTGTCGAACACCGTACACGGAGTTGAATTCTTCAAAATATTTCCAAAATATACCTCCACGTCCACTTTTTTCTTTTCTTTTTTTAATTCTGTTGAACGTAACGACCAAATTGCTGAATTTTTTTCTTGCGTCCAGAGCAGAAATTTTGAGATCTGGCAAATTTTTTTTCATTTCTAATAGGCATTTATTCCATAATGTATTTTTATTTTTTTTTCCTTGTATGAAATCTGTCTCCATACTCAATCTAGTTGTTATTAACAATTGTATTGCTTGTGGATACCATATATCTCTACATATTAAAATAATATGAAAATAAAAAAAATATAATTGGAAATGTATTTATTACCTTCGGGTTGAAAAAGACTGATTTGAAGGTAAATTTTCCTCCTCACTCTCTGAACTAGCACCAAATATTTGTTGTATATTAACTGAAAATCTTAAAAAAAAATATAGTTTTAATTAAGTTTTTAAAACAATTTAATTCATTTCTTACTCTTCATCATCAGTATCCACCATTTTGAATGTACCACAAAAATAAAAAAAAAAAAAAATTGACAATTAAAACTTTTGCAGCCTATCTTCCCCGACTGCAAAAACTACAATGGCTGCGTTTGCATTCTGAATTTTAATCCGACAGATTGCGCTGCTTTTGCTGCAAATTTTAATTAATGACCGACTGGCTGCAAAAACTGCGCAGCGGCTGAATTCTTGACCGCACCCGTCTATACCTTTTATTTCAGGATCTGCTACATTTTCCCTCACTTCATCTTAATTTTCCTCAACCATTAATTTTGAACTTGCTGCGACAATGTTTTCGAGAAAAACTACATCTCGACTAATTATTAATTTTTTAGTTCTCGGATTTATACAACGAACACCTTTCATACCCAACTAATATAAATTTTGACGATTTACGATCCCATTTTTTACGTAAAAATTTTTTTACGTTACGTTCTTTAGGTATGTGTACTGAAACTGGTGAACCAAATATTTTTAGGTATCATAAATCAATTCTTTTTCCAGTCCATATTTCTTCTGGAGTTTTATTAATCAATGTCGAACTAATCGATCTATTGATAATATATGCAACCATATTTATTGCTTCAGCCCAAAAATCTCTTTCTAATTTTGCATCAAACAGCATACACTTAGCTTTTTCAACCAACGTTTTGTTCATCCGTTCAACCACTCCGTTTTGTTGTGGCATATAAACATTTGACCTTTTACGTTGAATGCCATTCACTTTACAAAATTTATCAAAATCTCTTGATAAATACTCAGTACCATTGTCTGTTCTGAACACTTTAATTTTTCATTCTGTTTGATTTTCAATCCACACTTTAAAATTTATAACACTTATTACACTTCAGATTTGTTTTTCAAAAAATACACGAAAACCTTTCGTGAGCAATCAAAACATATCAAAACATATTCATGCCAATTATGTAGTTCGATTGGATTCGATTTAATCGAATCGTTTCGATAAAATCGAACGTAGTCTATTATGCAGTTCGATTGGATAAAATTTAGTCAATTATACACTTCGATTTTATCGAACTGCCAAAAAAATAATCGAATATTCTTTGGATGTATTTTTTTTGATCGAATAATAGTTTTTTCAAAATTTTAAGCATTTTTTTTGGTTTTATTAAAAAGTTTTTGATTTTTTATAAATTATAAACCAAATAAAATATAAGTATAACAAATGAAATATAATTAACTTGAAAATCATAGATAAACTTATACAGAAAAAAATAAAGTCGATTTTTCAGCTACTTTGAAATAGTTAAAAAATAATTCATTGATTTTCCTACTTTTTTCATTGAAGCATCATTTAGATGCAACAAATAAACTAAATTATATAAATCATTTAAATTAAAATATTTGAATTAGCTTTCTAAATTTTTTATTTAGTTTACCCACTTAATTATTTATTTTATTGAAATTTATTAGTAATTCGTATAATAATTATACGAAATTCGAAAATAATTTGGATAGGAACATTCTTCTTCACTATCACTTGAATCAGATCATATATCAATTGAATCCATTTTATTATTACCAAAACCACTTTGTTTATTTAACACTTAGTTTATTTATTCGACATAAAAAATTAGAAAATATACTTGTTTATATCTAAGGCAACTAAGATATAAACAATCTTAGTTGCCTTATCTCTCATTTACTTTGGCAGTACTAACAGAACTACCTGTTACCCTTCGATTCGATTTAATCGAACTGCATAATAGGAAAATAAAATCCAATCGAAGAACGATCGAAGCCTTTCGATAAAATCCAATCGAACTACATAATTGGCATGATTGACATCAAAACATATTGACATAAGGTATCATTTTCTACGTGAAAAAATTGAAAATAATACTGTTGTATTAAGTCATATATCAACTGAAAAAATGGTAGCAGACAAAAAAAAAACATAATTATTGTAAAAAAGGGTTATGTTAAAATTTAAATTAATTATATTTCTTATTGGCATATAACTATAAAAATTAACTTTTTATTAAAAATATTATTAGAAAAATAATAATAATACAATAATACGATTTAACATTAATATTAAATCTATATTTTTTTATAAATTAAGTAAATTTAGAAATGAACTTATATATTACAGTTGAATTGGATAAATATTTTAAAGTAGAATTTTGAATTTAAAGTTTAACAAGTGAGGGTGCTGGAAATATAATGTAACCGCTCTCCTGCTTATAGGTTTATTTGGTTTGTTCTTTACTCTTTTACATCAAACTGTCAAAACGGTCAGTCAATAAATTTTGTTGTTGAAATTGGTATATTGAAGAAACAGGTGTTCTTATTTTTTCTCTGCGATCAGATCCACTACCCAAATTTGACGGAACATTTGTTGGATATCAGCAGAAAAACGATACTTATGACATCGAAATCTGATACATACTACGAAAAGATCACGTTGTATGGGCGGGCCAATAAATAAACCATCATTCAGTGAATGTCCGTTTGAGCATTTGACCGAACCATGGAACACTACACGAAGTTTAGTAGTGCTGCTATCTTCCTTTAATACAGCGTGGTGTGGAAGGTAAAAGATGGAATTTCCGTTCCATCGATTTCTGTCGTACGATCGCAGCGTTTATAGTATTCCCAAAATATGTAGGTTCCTTCTTAAAGGGCAGTGCCACTAAATATTTGCGGTCAGCTGATTTGACGTGAGTGGACGCAAAGTGATTTTCTACAAGCTGTTTGTCGCTAGAAAGCACCGAATGTGATGTCACTTCTTCGAGTTCCCAAAATCACTTTAAGTCGAAATCCATGTCAAGTAAAATGTGAAATGATGTTATTGGTTCTGAGACATTATTTTGCGTCATATCGAGACAAAGAGTAGGCCCAACAATTATCCAGCCAAACAGTGATAGTCCGGCACTTTCAGCCCCAGATGAACCCGAAATTTTATCATTTTCAAAAACTGAAAATGCTTTATCACCGCCAATAATTGTATCAATCGGTTGTGGTATAGCGAAGTCTGGATCAGCAAGACGAAGATAACGAAACGGTTTCGAATCGAATGAGAAAGATTGAGTGAAAGTTCGGCAGTAGCGATGTTAGTTGCGGCAACACAAATGACGTTAAATCGAGTTTTTTCTCACTGCATATGGAACGTAATGTAAGAGATACTGCTCCACGAGTTAGACAAGCGCCTGTGGCTGAAATACCAGTGACCGGAATTTTGGCATGGTGTAGTGGTAGCCCCAATCTCTGCAGACATTTTTCTGACATGAATGAGCACTGTGAACAGGTGTCTATCAAAACACGACATGATTGCAACGTGCCAAATTGGTCGTATACATTTACAACAGCAGTTGATAAAAATGTATTATGTTGTGCAGTAACGTTGTTTGTTTGTGTCGAATGTAAATTGAGTAGCGAGCGAGACGAGGTTGGTGTGTCGAGGTAAGTGACTGTTCGTGATTCCGCTGCATGGCTTATCGCAGTATTGTTTGATGGAGTCGAGGATGTAGCTGAATTATGATTAGCTGAATGTTGTTCGGGATGAACCAATGTATGAAGCGAAGTTTGACAAATGCGACAGCGATGCTTGGAATTACAATTTGTAGATCGGTGACCAGATCGAAGACAATTAAAATATAGTTTGTTACTTTGGACGAACGAGCGACGAAGATTAGTAGACATTGCAGTAAATTTTGTACATTGAAAAAGATCGTGACTAGATTTACATTGCGGACAAGTTGAGATGGTAGTGTGAAAGTTTTTAATCCCTGGTGAATGGAATAGGTTTCGTTGCACGCGTGTATGACGAGCTACGCTAGTACTGTTGCTAGCTGCTAGTATGTCGCATGAGTATCGAGAAAGGTGAGCAAATCTTGAACCTTCGGAAACAATATTTTTGTGTATGTTCTGCCCAGGATTTGCATGATTCCGCATCGAGTTTAGTAGTGATTAGATGAATCAGCCAAACATCTCGAGCTTCAGCTTCGGAACCCAATGTTCGTAGTCCTCTTAGCACTTCATCGGCGCCATTTACCAACTTTCTAAGGTTGCATGTACCAGTTTGTTCCCAAACTGTGTTCCCAAAATATGTAGGTTCCTTCTTAAAGGGCAGTGCCACTAAATATTTGCCGTCAGCTGATTTGACGTGAGTGGACGCAAAGTGATTTTCTACAAGCTGTTTGTCGCTAGAAAGCACCGAATGTGATGTCACTTCTTCGAGTTCCCAAAATCACTTTAAGTCGAAATCCATGTCAAGTAAAATGTGAAATGATGTTATTGGTTCTGAGACATTATTTTGCGTCATATCGAGACAAAGAGTAGGCCCAACAATTATCCATCCAAACAGTGATAGTCTGGCACCTGGAGCCCCAGATGAACCCGAAATTTTATCATTTTCAAAAACTGAAAATGCTTTATCACCGCCAATAATTGTATCAATCGGTTGTGGTATAGCGAAGTCTGGATCAGCAAGACGAAGATAACGAAACGGTTTCGAATCGAATGAGAAAGATTGAGTGAAAGTTCGGCAGTAGCGATGTTAGTTGCGGCAACACAAATGACGTTAAATCGAGTTTTTTCTCACTGCATATGGAACGTAATGTAAGAGATACTGCTCCACGAGTTAGACAAGCGCCTGTGGCTGAAATACCAGTGACCGGAATTTTGGCATGGTGTAGTGGTAGCCCCAATCTCTGCAGACATTTTTCTGACATGAATGAGCACTGTGAACAGGTGTCTATCAAAACACGACATGATTGCAACGTGCCAAATTGGTCGTATACATTTACAACAGCAGTTGATAAAAATGTATTATGTTGTGCAGTAACGTTGTTTGTTTGTGTCGAATGTAAATTGAGTAGCGAGCGAGACGAGGTTGGTGTGTCGAGGTAAGTGACTGTTCGTGATTCCGCTGCATGGCTTATCGCAGTATTGTTTGATGGAGTCGAGGATGTAGCTGAATTATGATTAGCTGAATGTTGTTCGGGATGAACCAATGTATGAAGCGAAGTTTGACAAATGCGACAGCGATGCTTGGAATTACAATTTGTAGATCGGTGACCAGATCGAAGACAATTAAAATATAGTTTGTTACTTTGGACGAACGAGCGACGAAGATTAGTAGACATTGCAGTAAATTTTGTACATTGAAAAAGATCGTGACTAGATTTACATTGCGGACAAGTTGAGATGGTAGTGTGAAAGTTTTTAATACCTGGTGAATGGAATAGGTTTCGTTGCACGCGTGTATGACGAGCTACGCTAGTAGTGTTGCTAGCTGCTAGTATGTCGCATGAGTATCGAGAAAGGTGAGCAAATCTTGAACCTTCGGAAACAATATTTTTGTGTATGTTCCGCCCAGGATTTGCATGATTCCGCATCGAGTTTAGTAGTGATTAGATGAATCAGCCAAACATCTCGAGCTTCAGCTTCGGAACCCAATGCTCGTAGTCCTCTTAGCACTTCATCGGCGCCATCTACCAACTTTCTAAGGTTGCATGTACCAGTTTGACAACCAGGGAGATTAAAAAATTTCTTTACAAAATCGAGTGCGATTTTATCCCGTTTGTCGTACCGCTTCACGAGTTTGTCCCAAGCTTCAGCGTAATTATTGGCTGTTATCGTCCTGTGTGTTAGTAGGCTAGCTGCCTCGCCTGTCAGAAAGCTCTTAAGGTGATGGAATTTTTGGCAGTCGCTCAGCGACGAGTTCTTGTGCACCGAACTCTCATATAAGTCACGAAACGTTGTCCATTCCGTAAAGTCACCTGAAAATGGTTTAATTACAATTTTTGGTAGCTGAGACATGGTGTTAATTGACGGTAGTAATGGCGTACTGAATAGCCGTTCAAAAAATCTAGCCTGTTGATCAGCTAAGTCTTGAATATCAGATCTAGAAATATTACGCTGTGACTCATTAACTGGAGCAGAGCAGTCTCTTCAACAGATAATGTTCGATACCGTTGGTCAAGCAGTTCCCATGCACTGTAGAAATTGCGTTCGAATTCGGCTACGTCCGCTTCACTATCGAGATCGAGTGGGTCTTGAGCAGCATCAACCATCGCGTCTTGGATCGTATGATAATCCGCCCAAATTTCATCGAGTTTTTGTCGCCGTTTTTCGGCCATCGAGATTGTATCGTGATCAGGAATGGAAGTAGCATAATTGAGTATACGCGTGAGTGCTGCTTTTGAATAACCCCGTTTAGCTTTAAGCGCGTCCATGTCGAGTACGTAATATTTCCGAAACGAGACAAATTTAAATTTATTCGAAAATTGTAGAAATTATTGATAAATGCGTAACGATATGAGGTTGTGTAAAATGTTGATTCGCAAAGGTAATAAAAGTGAGAAAATAATATACCAAAAAATATTATTTTATTTATTGGAATATTTATTTTAATATTTAGTAATATATATTTTAATATTTATTGTAATATTTATTTATTTATGAAAGTATACATAAAATTCAAAATACTGATTTTAAAATATCTTCGTGCACCCTGTATTACGTTTTTTTTTCTTTAAATTTTATTATATGATATTTTATATTAAGTTCATAATTAAAAATTGTTCAAATTTAAATTTTATTTTTGTTCATAAATTATATTAATATGCAGCTATTGTTCGATAATTTATAATACTTTATTTTTCACTATTTATTTAATAAAATCTAATTTAATATATTTAATAATCAAAGTCATTAATAATTTATTTTTATTCGAATATAAACTTTTACGAATTAAACTGAGGCACCCAGTATTTAAAATGTTAATTTTATGCATAAATAATTTTATATGCATATAAGAAAAAATTTGATTGTTTTAATAAAATAGTTTTATATACCGTAATCGAATTGAATTGCAAATTAATTTTAATATCAAACCCACACCAATACCAATACTTATTTACACATTTATTATATACGAAATTTGATGATAGTTGATAATTATCTCTGAGCAATATGATGATAACGAGTCGAGTATAGTTGAATGCAATTGCTGAGAGAACTGGTCTCATGGACCAACCATTAGTTCTTATTTCTATTCTTAACCTAGGATTTGTTATGTTATTAGGTTGTCCTGTGACGCTCTAATATTTATTTTGTATCTTGTGATGATTAATCACTGATGATTCATGATGTGTAGAATTCGTATTTTCTGAAATTTTATTATTTTTGTTCAATTTTATGTCTATAGGTGAAGCTCTATGTGTGTTCCTGACTTTGTTTACTGTTTTTTCCCTGTTCTTATTTCTTTCTTGGAGCAACCATTCAGTTTCTTTTGCAACTGCATTGGTTGTTGGTGAAGGCTGTTGAATTTCTTTGGCTTGGAGTGCAGATATTATACTTTACAGTTCGAGTATTTCTCGTTTAGCCTGCTTTAGCTCTGATTCTAGATAAAAAAATTTGTTATTCTCCATAGCTTTTACTCTAGCTTCTTCCGAGAAAGACTTTTTTTTTTTATGTTTGTAGTTTCCTATTTTTTCTTCTGCTGGTGACTTACCATCAATTACGCACTTTTCTATTATCTCGTAGTTTTCCGCTGCAAACATGTTAAAGTCTATCAGCGATAGTGACAGTGATCTTGTTCTCTTACTTATTGGCGAGTTAAGCTTTTGTTTTGTTTTTTCTTTATTTACTGCTGACATTTTTTGGTGGTCTTCACAGGTTACATTTACATTTTCACTTGGTGGTGTCCTTCTCATGGTGCCACTTCTCTTAAATGGATTACTGATCATAGTGTTGGTTGGTGTTAATTGCTGGTTACCATTGTGTGTTTTTTCTTTATTTTTATTTTTGTCCACTGGCGACTTAGTTGCCTTATCTTGTAAGACACCCAAGCCCTCGCCGCCGGCCGTGGAAACCGACGACACTTTGGCAGATATCCCTGCCGTTGTGGTATTTAGTTTGGATTCCATCATTTTTATTTTTATGACGTATTTTAAACCTACTACCAGGTACTATAACTGCCGCCCCTCTGGGGTACAGACGCAGACCAGGGAGCCGCCCAATGTGGGACAGACGCTTCTCGATTTTGATTCCGCCTCACTCGTTTGTTCACTGACCCTAACTACACCAACTGGGTTGGGTACCAGTTCTTTCGTACGGGTTGCTCAGTTTAACGGGGGGTACCACGTGAAGGTGAGTTCGGCGTAGGATTTTAGAGTATATAATATAAAGAAAATACTGAAATTGATTTGCTCGTGGGTCATTTCCGAACAGTTGTGGAGCAGTCTAAGTCGCGGATTTCCACTGTTGTTTTGGCCGTTAGGCCTTTGACATTTTCTGTTGTCCATAGCATCTCTTTTAGGTCTGAGGTGAGTCTCTCTTTATCCGCCGATTTCTTGTCGAATTTCACTAGGACATCGCCCTGCTGCGTTCTGCGAATTCTTTTTATTTCAGCTGTTGTTGTTGCTGGATCGAGTCTGCCCCTGATATCTTTAAGGATGTCCGCGTATGTTTTTCCTTCCGCTGGTTTAATAAGGATGGCCTCGGATCTCGGCTTCTTCGCTCTCCCCTTTCTTCTGTTTTTTCCTCTTTTATCCTCCTGTTTTGCTGTTTTCGTACTTGCGTCACTCACTTTTCTCGCTCTTTGTGTTCTTGCGTTCATTCTTCCTGCTGGTATTTGTCCACTGTTTGAACTTGCATTATTTCTTGTACTGGCGTTAGTTTTTTTTGTGACCAGTGTCCACTCACTTTCTCCTTCCCCTCTACCCTTCTTCTGTGCAGCCGACGTAATCATTCCTTTGGGTGTGACCTCCTGCTCCCTGGCTCTTTTCCCTGGAGTCTTCCGTGTTACTGCCTCTACACTTTTGTGTTCTGCTTGTCTGCCGCTTGTTGTTCCAACCTGTTTGCTGTTGCACGACTTCTATCTTTCTTCTCTTTTGTACATAGCCATATCACCTCTATGGCTTCCTGTAATTTCATTAGCCCGTTCTTAATATCCACAATAGTGGTCTTTTGCTTCGTTGATACCTGTATCATATTCCTAGTTATTTCTTGGATTTTCAGTAGCTCTTTTTCCTCTGTAGCATCCGGATCCTCGATTTTACGTTGGAATTTGCTGCGTATCATCTGCAAATTCCATCCTTCCTTTTCTGGCTTCTTACTTGTGATTTTCTTCTCCGAGGTGGTTACTAGGTAGATAGCCATTTCTTCGGTTTGTCTTTCTGCCTCTGCAGACGGTATTCTAGGTATCTTTCTACTTTTCTGGAACGGGTTATCTGGTGTGCTGCAACCCTTTGTAGCTGATTCTCCTTCCACTTGTTCTTTCCGCTGGCCGCTGGCTGTTTCGGTAACATATTTAGCACTTAGAGGCCCGGATACCCCTAAGCGCCGGTTGCTAGCCGGTTCGCTTGGCGTTGTCATCAACTCTGCTGCTAAAGGCATAGCCCCTGGTTGCTCGCTGTTCGTAAAAATTAGTAATAAACGATCCCCCTAGAATCCGTGCGATCGGCCTCCGTAGAGAGTGGATTCTCCATACTGGATGGATTACCACCCGGGGTAATATTTTTGTTTTGTGTTACTACCATTTTTTATCTCTTGTTCTCTTTTTGTTTCGAAGTTTCCATCTCCGCCTAACCGATAGCTAATTACGTACCCGTCGTGAACGTAAGTCCGCACCGCGCCTGTAAGCTTAACTGATGTTCGTATACCCACTTATTGCGCTAGGAGTTCGCATTCACCCACTCTCGTTAGCCTTACATCGAAAGCACAAGAGACTCTGCCAGACTAAGCAGGGTCTTATCCAAAGAGCACTCCAACCCGTGCTTACTAAAGACTACGGAGGGGGCTTGGACGGAGTCGTGCTCAGAAACATTGAATTTACTGGTGGACACACATTTCCCTGGAAACACAGAGGTTGTTGGCCGGATGACCCAGACGGGAGATCATGGCAACCAAAACCACGGGAGTTTACAACGAGAACAAAGATACCAACGTTCATCCGACCAAGACTGGAAGGTGTAACGCTTGAACTATCCTCCAAAGTGAAATACTTGGGTGTAATACTTGACCCGAAACTCAATTGGAGATCTAACATCGAAGAAAGAGCCAGGAAGGCATGTATCGCCTTGTATTCCTGTAAAAAAAAAGTGCTTGGAAAAAAGTGGGGATTAAAGCCGAGCATGGCTTTGTGGATGTACACCGCCATAGTACGCCCGATTCTCACATATGGATCAGTAGTATGGTGGCCAGCTGTGGGAAAGGAATATATTCGTACCATGCTAGGCAGAGTGCAGAGGAGTGCATGTATAAGCATCACAGGGGCGTTAAGATTACGCCGAGGGATGCTTTGGATACAATTTTCTATCTTCTCCCACCGGATCTACACATTAAACAGCTAGCCACTTGCAGTGCAGTCAGACTCAAAGAAAACGGGTACTGGCTGGAAAAACCCTATGGACATAGTAATATCCTTAGTACTGTCACCAGGACATTGGTGCCCAAATCTACGGACTACACCACTCCCAAGTTGGAGATTGACAAGAAATTTATAGTTAAGATACCAACAAGGAGGGATTGGAAGAATGGAAATCCCTTGGGCGGAATCGACACTGTACTATACACCGATGGTTCAAAGATGGACTGTGGTGTTGGTGCCGGTGTTTATTCAGAAACTCTAGGATTGTCTCAATCGTATAGACTTCCAGACAGATCTAGCGTTTTCCAGGCTGAAATGCTATCAATATGGTAAGCATGTGTACTGGTGAGAAATGACACTTCTCCTAAAAACAACGTAGCAATAGTTACGGACAGTCAAGCCGCTATCTTGGCTCTCCACTCAGCCATTATTTCATCTAAACTGGTGCAGAAATGCTCGAACGAGCTCGCACTCATTGGTAGCCAGTATAATGTAACCCTACTGTGGGTTCCAGGTCATAGGAACATCACAGGGAACGAATATGCTGACGAACTAGCAAGGAGGGGCTCCGATCTGAATGTATCTCTTGCAGAGCAAGTTGACCTCCCAATAAACACCATAAAAAGAGACATCCATCTATACTTCCTATCATTAGCCAATCTAAGATGGCAGAATTTAACCACGTGCAGAACGGCCAGGAAAACATGGCCGTCTTACGAAAAAAGAAAAACAGACCACCTTCTAAAACTACCCCGCAAAGATATAGCTAGAACCATAGCTACATACACGGGGCAATGGCCAATTGGTGAACATGCGGCCAGAATGGGCATCCCATTCAACCAAACATGCCGCATAAGAAAGAGACCATAACGCACTTCATTTTCAAGTGCCCTGCACTGGCTAGAGCCAGACACAACTCTTTCGGCAGTCCATTCCTCAACGATCTCAACGACATAGCCACGAAGCAACCCAGAGATACGGTTCGCTTCTTGAATAACACGAGATGGATCTAAACCCTTTTCCACCGCGTAACCAAGCCGGTTTCATGAGTATGAGTGGTAACAAAACGGTGCATTTGCGCTAATTGGAGTCGCCGGGCAAGCTCCTGGGACTCGCCACTTAAACCAACCAACCAACCAAGTTACCAGGGGGCACCCGGCAGATAACTACGTTACCTATCTTCTAGGAGGTGAGAGTTGGATTTGTTGGCAGATCTGTAGGTGTTATCCAGAAGGCATTTCCTAGTTTTTATCAGAGTACATGTTAGGAATATACCCTGTCCAGGGCCAGTACCAACCTTTGCCCCCTCTAACATAGCCAACAATATCTTTCCTTATACTTGGTTTCACTGATCCAAACAATTTATCTTTTCTCTATACCAGGTATTCATTTTCTTGATAACGGGAAGATGGGGCTTGCGTTGTAGATTGATGAGGATTAGATACTCCTTTACTAATTAATAATTTATAGATTAAGTTGTAAAATAATGAATTTGAAATGCAAAAAGTTAAATTTTGTATAGGATATAATAAAAAAAAAATTTTATTCATGATTTTTACGAGTATAGTTATGGAATAACTATGAGTCTGGTGCTGGATTTGTGGGTAAAAAAAAAAGTTTGATGAATATGCTTAGAGCATGTAATTATTATATTGTCGGATTTTAATGAAATTTGGTACACAGGTTGTGTTCGTGATTACGCATGGGTTGACCAAGGTAGAAGTCAGTAGCTCTAGGGGTCCATGCTAGAAGTTCCAATTTCTAGTAGTGTCTTTTTGTAGAACGATAGAACTCTTTTGTTCTACCGCGTGAATATTCGTTAATGAATGTTGAATAATGACCGAAAAAAAAGAACTTAAGAAATCAGACACTCAATTTGAAATTTTGTAATTAAAATTATAAAATAATTTTTGATAATTTTTATTTTACTAAAAAAGTAAAGTATATATTGGAAAAAATAAATGGTAATGAATTTTAATATAAAATAAGAATTGGTTACACTGAACATTATATCTATTTTAATTTTAGATGTATTAATATTAATGTTAATATGTTTTATGATAGAATGAGCCGCAGGTATTTCTTGGTTACTTTCTCCTTCGGGATGCCCAGAGACACCGCGTGGTGTGACTGATATCACTAGCTAGCCAGATTTGTCGATGAGAATCATCGGCCAATCGTTTTAGGTTCGCTTTAAGGGTTTGCAGTGGTCGTGATGACCTAAAGTTGCGATCCTTCTCTTGTTAGTTCATCTGCTTTCTCGTTTCCCGGTATATTGCTATACCTAGGAACCCATTTCAATGTGACCCTATTCGACCGCGCTAGGTTGTTAAGACTGTGTTTACAGGATTTGGTAGTATAGGATGTCTCCTCTTTTAACGCAGCCTGACTATCCGAGAAGATTGTCAGGTTCCTATCTGTGTTTCCTTCTAATAGAAGGTGGTTACAGATTTCTTTTACAAATCCCAGGATAGATTCATGAAGTACAAAAGAACTTGCATGAGTTCATGCCTGGTTTAAGTGAAGTCTCAATGCAGCAACTTTTTTGATGTGGATCCCAATTGGGTGGATAGCCGTAATGGTTTCCAGTGCTGCTGTTGATGCTGTTCAAATTGTGCCCGTAATACTGAGGCAACAAGAACGTTGAACTTTTTCCAACAACTTAAGATTGGAGAGTTTCTCAATCGCCTTCCACCAGACGAGAGATCCATAGGAAAGAGTAGGGTGGACGACACTGGTGTAGAGCCAGCGAATCATGTAGTCCCCATTTCTTTTCCATCGCGCCCTGACACATGCCAAAAATCCTATAGGCTTTTTTAGTTTGTTCTTCTATGTGCGATCTCCAGCTAGCCGGGTGCCTTTTATAACGGGAAGACTTAAAAGTTGAGTTTTCCTTCTCAATGGGAATAAACAGATATCGGTTTTTAGAGGGTTAATGTTCAGCCCACAGTTGTCTGCCCATTGGCTAACAATATTCAGTGCAGGTTGCATTAACCCAGAGAATTCCGATTCAAATTTGCTTGTGACGAGAATGACCAGGTCGTCTGCATAGCATACGACGAGGTATCCCTGCCTTGTAAGTTCGAATAAAATAGGAGGTCATTCACGACTAGTATCCAAAGCAAGGGTGACAAAATGCCGCCCTGTGGTGTACCTTTGTGAACTTTACCTACCCGTTCTTGATCCCCAAGGTTCGCATAAATTCTCCTATGTGCTTACATGTGTTCAATCCACTTGGAGATTTGTGGGTTGATGTTTTGTTTATGTAGCACTTCATTAATTTTTTGCAGGAGTAATGGTTCCAATTAATTTTTTGCAGGATGGTTCCAAGCACAGATTCTTTGAAAAGAAATGCTTTTTCAATGGTGTGAACCACTTCATGAAGAGCGGTTTCCACCGATTTACCCTTTAAATAGGCCTGTTTGCTAGATAAGGCTGTCGATGGGAGCTTATCTCGAATTTCTCTTTCGCAGATTCTTTCCAGAGTCTTTAAAAGAAATGAGTTAAGGCTGATTGGTCTGAATGGTTTGGTGGATGAATAGTCATCGCGACCCGGTTTTAGTATAAATACCACGCTAACCTCCTGTCATTTTGCCGGGGTATATCCAAGGAGGATACACGCCCTGAAAAGGTTTATTAATCTATCAGGCTATGAAATCCAATGAGTTTTGGAGAAGAGCAGGCAACACAAGATCCCATCTTTACCTGGGGATTTAAATGGTTTGAAAGAAAAAACAGCCCATTTAGTTGTATTAAGGTTAATAAACTCTAATTCCGTTTTCTCCAACCTCGTGCTAGGCCGGTATGAATTTATTATAACAGAGGTGTCAAAGCATTTCGGGAAATGCTCTTCCATTAGTAATTCTAGACTCCCCTGCTGATTCAGCCCTGATACCTTCACTATTGATCAGGAGTTCAGGTTGAATGTGGATTTTCGCTAGAAATTTCTTAATTCGTGACGCCTCGTTTACGCTATCTACACCATCACAGAACAATCTCCAAGATGGTTTCTTGGCTGAGCGGATGGCGTACTTATAATCTTTGAGCGCAGTTTGATATGCGTTCCAATTTTCATCACGAATACAGTTCTTCGCTTTGTTGCAAAGCCTGCGTACCCGTTTACGTTTTTCTTTGAGGTCTTGTGTCAACCAAGGAGGGTCAGCGTCGGATCTGCGCCGTTTCAAGGTACAAGACTTCAATCCATAACAGGTTCGTGATCACATTTACTTCTCTGTCAATATCTTCACCCGAGAACAATGTACGGGGGAAGTTAACTGAGAGATTTAATTTTGATTCCACCTTGCTCCTGAAAGAAACCCAGTCAGTTTTTGCCGGGTTTCTATAAGGAATGGCTGGTGGGACCGTCGCATCAATTTCAAAACGTATATATCTGTGATCCGATAAGAATGCTTCGTTCGAAACTCCAATTATGGATATATCAGTTGTAGCTAGTGTTATATCTATTACTTCCTTACGAGAACGCGTGGTAAAGGTAGGTTCTACCCCAAGGTTCATTAATAATAGGTTAGTTGTATAAATATAATCAAGCAGTGACTTACCCCTTTCATTACAGTTAGAGCTGCCTCATACTGTGTGATGAGAGTTTGCATCACAGCCTATAATCAGTTGTTTGTGGTTGCTCTGCGCTCGCTTCGCTACCTTATCCAACTCGGAGATGGCGGATGGGGGGTGAGTCAAACGGTAGATAAACAGAAGCAAAGATGATCTGCTTTGGTCTCCCTTTTAATTCACCCTCCCATGAAACCGCTATGCTATCTTTACTTGAGACCTGCGGGTGAGAAAATAGATTAATATTTTTCTTGGCTACAATGCAGGCCCTGAGCCTACCTTGTTCGTTGTTGTAGAACAGATTGACTGATTTGTTGCTCCATCCAGAAACCTTATTTACGACGGTCCAAGGTTCCTGAATTAGCGCCAAATCCACTTCGCTTTTCTCGAAAAGTTGTTGTAGGCCCAACTACAATGGAGATTGATCTGAACAATTCTCATGAATTGTTCTGATCAACCTCCATCTCCAACTCTTCCATTGACATCTCCTCCGTTAGTATTTGGTCATCATCTGATGCCAGGAGCGGTCCTAGTAGGAGTAAATCCTCGTCTACGTCGCAAGACGTACCCTTAACCGTTCCTGTCATCAGATCATGTCCAGCCCGGTCATCTGTTCCGCCAATCACCAATTCGGTGATCGGTAAGCCAGATGATTTTTCTAACGTTGGAGCAGGATTCGCACTCTCCTCATTAGAGGGTGCTGGTTTGGCTTCAGCAGCAGAACTGGAAACCGGTGGTTGTGTGGGGCAGGTTGGCGACACATTTTTTAATTTGAAAAAGATGCTTGCAATCCTGTACCACACCTCGCCCAGGTTTCCTTAATCCTATCGAATGAGGTCTGGTCGATACCCAAAACCAAGTAGTTTCCTTGCGAATTATCCTTAGCATTGCATACCGTCCAGAGCTCAGTAGGCAGGTTGTTCTGTTGCTGAATCAGGCTAAGAATGGCTGGTAAAGGTTTAGGCGGACCTATCACTTCAACCGTTACTTAGCTTTAGAATGTCATCCTTGCTTACCATCATCCTTGTCATCTTTGCTTACTTCGCGAATCAATTTGCTACTTCTGTTGCAACAAGAACTCGTGCAGAATCAGTTGTCCCCATTTCCCAAGCTAATGTGGTTTGCATGGCACCGCAAGAGCCTCTGCCGCAGCAGGAGCAACACAAGTAGTTGCTGGTTTGGCCGGGTGGACAGTGGACCGGTGTTAAACCTGGCAATGCACTAGCGTCTCTCGCGGTGTTTTTCCACCTCTGGGATTCACCCGTGCACTACTCGGTTCTCCACCTATCACGCCCTGAACCGCGCCGCGCAACTTCTCCCTTCTCTGTTTCCGCTTCTGCCCGACAGATAGTGGTTTCCCATCCTCTGGTATAACCACCTTACGCGCAGACGGACTTCCAAGGTTGAGCCTTTCCAGTGCAGCCCTTGCTCGCTGTCGTTTGCGCTGTTGCACACCGGACAGTTTATTTTTTTTATTTATTTTTTACCCGGACCACACCTCCTGTCGTGTCGGTGGGGTCGAGATTTGGGTCGCGTTTTTGCTTGTAACAGCCCTATCTTCTCTTGCTACTGGTGACTTAGTTGTTACATTAGTAGCAACCAAGCCCTCGCCGGAAATCGTAGCCTCTTCCGACACTTGTGGTAATATCCTAATCATGAAGGTGGATTCTCTTGGTCTTCGGTCTTCGCCGTTCCAGCATGGTTGCACCTACTGGCATCGCCTCAGGGTTCCTCAGACCTACTTAAGCCCTACCACCGCGACATGGTGGAATCCGATGTTACTTAATATAGTATATACTATATATAAGAAAAAATTAAACATCAAATTTATTTTTGTGTGAACTTTGTGTAAAATAATTTCTCAGCATGTGAGAAAATGCAAAAAATCAAGCTTAAGGATAATAGATATCTTCCTTAATTATATGTTCCTTCTAACATAGCCTTACGAACAATATATTTCCTTATACATACTTGGTTTCGCTGATCCAAACAATTTATCTTTCCTGTATACCAGATATTCATTTTCTTGATAACGGGAAAATGGGGCTTGCGTTCTAGATTGATGAAGATTAGATACTCCTTTACTAATTACTAATTTATAGATTAAGTTGCAAAATGATGAATTTGAAGTGCAAAAAGTGGAATAACTATGAAGTCTGGTGCTGGATTTGTGGGTAAAAAAAAAAGTTTGATGAATATGCTTAGAGCATGTAATTATTATATAGTCGGATTTTAATGAAATTTGGTACACAGGTTGAGTTCGTGATTACGTATGGGTTGACCAAGGTAGAAGTCAGTAACTCTAGGAGGCCCATGCTAAAAGTTCCGATTTCAAGTAGTGTCTTTTTGTAGAACGATAGAACTCTTTTGTTCTACCGCGTGAATATTCGTTGATGAATGTTGGATAATGACCGGAAAAAAATAAAAAAAATGAAAAACTAAGAATCCTGAAGCAGGAACTTAAAAAAGCAAAAATATAAATAATAGAATTTAAGGAAATAATTTTAGCACTCCAAAATAAAGATACTTGTCTGAATCTGTGAACGTTACCGGAAATATTGTAAAAGAATCTGAATGGCTCTTACCCAAAAATAAAAAACGTAAAACATCAAGTTCATGCAATCCTACTTCCGCCAAAAAATCTCCAATTGGTAATTTTAAATCAACAAAAAATAATAAAATCAATTCGAAAGTATTGAGTAATGGAAAAAATGAAAGTCCCAACACATCAAAAAGATTTATCTTGTTATCACCGAAATTCAATCAAAATCCAGATAAAACTACACATTCCGCAAATGACCCACAAGCGTCAATTTCAAACAAAAACACAGACGATGTTATTCTACCAATAGATACACCTCCAAAGAAAATAAGACAACTTAGACCACCTCCGGTGGTTATAAACAATGTTAATAACTACACAGAACTCAACCAAGCTTTGAAGTCAAGAAATCAAGAGTTTGCCGGTAATCTGTTAAATAACAACCATATTAAAGTAAATGTCAACACAGAAACCGATTACAGAAATCTGACTAAATACGCTAATGAAGCAAATCTCGAATGGCATTTATACGAAAATAAACAGACTCGTCCATTAAGTAATGGTCAGACACCTGCATCTATCCTGTGATCCGGAATACATTAAAAATGAGCTAGGAGAAAACAATTTCAAAATTCTAAAAGTAGAAAACAAAATAATCAAAAAGAAAGTAAACGGAAATGAATTCATAACCAAATTACCATTATTTATGCTAACTTTTGACAACTCCGAAGACATCAAAAAATCCTCTAACAGTTGAATCTACCAAGAGTAGAGATTCTCCAGCTAAATGCTCCAACTGTGCCTCTAAGAATACTCACTTTCAGCCTAGTAATACACCAAATTCGAAAGTTCGAGAGAATGTATCATATGCCGATGATGTCAAAAATAACCCCCAAGGTGGTAACACTAGTAAACAACAAAATCAAAATCACACACCTTTACTAACAAGCATTTATGAGCTGGTTAATAAGTTGTCGAGTAGGATGGACAAATTGGACGAATATATCCCTAGTAGAAAGTCTGAGCAAATTAATCATGTCAGCACGCGATCTTAAAATATCAACGTGGAATACCAACGGTATAATCAACAAATTAGAAGAGCTAGAAATATTTCTAAATAACCATAAAATAGATATATGTCTACTTACGGAAACACACCGTACAAACCAAATGCATATTTCAATTAAAGGTTATACATCTTACCTAACAAATCACTCTCTAAACCACGCTAAAGGAGGGAGCGCTATAATAATCAAAAATAATATCAAACACCACCTAGATAATAGTATACAAAAAGATGAAATACAACTTACCATCATTGTAGACGAAACATCCAGTCAAAAACTTGCAGTCGGCGCAGCTTACTGTCCTCCAAAATATAATCTAAAAACATTAGACTACAAGTGCTTCATTGGGTCACTGGGCGACAGATTTATTTTAGGCGGTGATTTCAATTCGAAACATGTAGACTGGGGATCGCGTCTTACGTCTACTAAAGGTAAAGAGCTTAAAGCTGCTATCCTAGAAATGGGTTGCACATTTCACTCCACAGGAAGCCCAACCTACTGGCCTACGGATATCAATAAAATTTCGGACCTCTTAGATTTTTTCATCTCCAGAAAAGTTGCATTGAATTGCATTAAATTAAAAGATAGCCTGGACTTAAACTCAGACCACTCCGGAGTTATATGTACAGTCACAGAAAAAATAATAACGTATAATCCGAAGCCAATGCTCTCTAACAGAGCAACAGACTGGGCAAGCTTTAAAAGGGAATTAGAAGATGAAATCAACTTAAACGTGCAATTAAGAACAGCTCACCATCTTGATGTAGAGACTGAAACGTTTACGAAGTCTATTCAACACGCAGCGTGGAACAATACAAAGAGACTTGCACCTAGAATAATTGCAGTCAAATATCCAGAAGCCATCAGAAACCTTGTGGAGGAGAAAAGAAGAGCAAGAAGAAAGTGGCAGAGTACTATGGACCCAGCGAACAAAAACACTCTAAACAGAAAAGAACACCAACTGAAAAGAGAAATTAAAAAATTTAAAGAATCAACTAAGGTCAATTACCTGCACAACCTTTCAGCGGACAAAAAATCAGATTACTCACTTTGGAAAGCCACTAAAAATATGAATAGACAAATCAGCCATAATGCACCTATCAGGAAACCAGATGGAACATGGGCGAAAAATAATCACGAGAAAGCAGAAACATTCGCAGTCCACCTAACTGAAGTGTTCACGCGAAATGCCACCAACAACACCATTCAAGCAGATGATATTCAGAACACGACATCCCAGAACATAACTCGTGTTTCACCACGCGAAGTTGCAAAGGAAATCAAAAAAAGCTTCAAAAAAAAAAATAAAGCTCTTGGTTACGATCTAATAACAACTGAAGTGTTATTACAGCTTCCAAAAAAAGCTATGGTCATGCTAACACTCTTAATTAATGCTTCGTTTAGACTTAGATATTTTCCCGGTATCTGGAAATTTGCTGAAGTAATTATGTTACAAAAACCTAGTAAGCCACCCAATGAGACAAAATCATATCGCCCAATCTCACTGCTACCAATGCTGTCTAAATTAGTTGAAAAACTGTTCTTGAAACACCTTAAACCTATTATAGAAAATAATAACCTAATCCCAGATTTTCAATTTGGATTCAGGGAAAACATTCCACCATTGATACAATAGAAAAATCATTAGAAAAAAAGCATATATGTTCGGCAATATTTATCGATGTTGCACAAGCATTTGACAAGGTGTGGCACGCTGGTCTTATACAAAAATTACGCAGCATTCTCCCGATGCAACATGTAGATTTTCTCAGTTCGTACCTAACAAATAGATATTTCCGGGTCAGACATCAAGACGAATATTCCGAAATTAAAGACATCAAAGCCGGAGTACCCCAAGGTAGCATCCTGGGCCCGATCTTGTATGTGCTGTTCACTTGTGACCTACCAGTGTCAAATGATGTGTTAGTAGGTACTTTCGCAGACGATACCGCAATACTAGCAAAAGATAAAGACATCAATGATGCCACCAGAAAACTACAAAACGCAAACAATCTCATTCAAAACTGGACCAAGAAAAACAACATGAAATTAAATGATGCAAAATTAATTCATATAAATTTCACCAATAGACAATTAAACCAAATTCCACCTATCTACTTGAATGGAAACGTAGTTCCATATGCTTCCACTGTCAAATACTTAGGGATAACCTGGACGTGAAACTAAAGTGGAAAGAACACGTCAAAATAAAAATAGAGGACCTAAACATCAAATACAGAAAATTATATTGGCTCATTGGTCGGAACTCAAGCCTATCAATAAGCAACAAAATCCTGATTTACAATCAAATTTTAAAACCTATCTGGCTATATGGGATACAGCTCTGGGGTTCTGCTAGCCAATGTCATATTCAAAAAATCCAGCGCTTTCAAAATAAAGTTATAAGAAACATGGTCAATGCTCACTGGTTTGTCCGCAACAGTGATCTCCATAGGGACCTAAATATTAATCTAGTTGAACATGAAATTACAAGATTCGCTAATAAATACCGCTCGAGACTGTCATCTCATGTCAATACACAAGCTTTAAATCTACTGGATAACGAAAACGACATAAGAAGATTAAAACGAAAGAAACCTCTGGATTTAGCATAAGCGACAAATTTACTTTTAGTTAGTCAATGGGCGATATAAAATTTCTCAAATTTATTTTTAAGATTCTTCAAAATCAAGCTTATAGTTGGCCTCACGAGACCAGTCTAAGTTTTCATGTGACATAGTTCTTATTAATATTAATGTTAATATGTTTTATGATAGAATAATTTTAAACAACGATTTCTATTAGTTTGATTTTAACAATTTGAACTAAGATTATTTTAAATACCGATTTTATAACGATTTTTTATTAGTTTGATTCTAACAATTTGAACTAAGATTTTAAGCACTACAATTTTACTAATTATGATTTGAATTTTTAATGGACTGTATAACAATTTTAGATTAATACCGCACGAGTCTACTCAGAAATTACAAGTGCCCTAGTTTCTATTAAAATCAATTAAAATGATCTGTCGAGTACACGCCGGACTCTCTCAAACTGCAGCAGTTGAATAAAAAAAATATCCATTGGTGTGTGTAACATTTAATTAGAGTGTAATTAAATGTATTCGTACGCGTTTTAATTATTAAAAAATTGGCGGGAATTACTAATCGCTTCTTTTACTTCAGCATTATCTAAAATTGATAAATTTTTTTTACAGTATCTTTCTTTCCCATACGTTTCATGTTGATTTTAATTTTAGCTGCCAGAAGAATGTGATCAGATTGAATATCTGCACTCGGGTATGTTTTTACTACTTTTATCGCGTTTTAATTAATGAATTTGGATTTTGGATTAATAATTATATAGTCGATTTGATGTTTAACTATTGTGGTGTTATTGTTTTTCGGGGAGATCCAAGTATATAATGTTCTACACGGCATTTTAAACCATGTATTCATTATTGCCAACTCATTATCAATACAAAATTGAACTAATCTATTTCCTCTTAACTTTCTGGATCCTAATCCGAATTTACCTACAATGTTATTAACTGCTGTTTGGCCGACTTTCGCATTGAAGTCTCCAAGAATAATGGTCGTATCTTCATTTTTTAATAATTTTAGTAAATCTTCAATATCATTATAGAAATTCTCACAATCTCTATCATCACTATCAGCTGTGGGAGCATAATCTTGAATCAAATTTAAATGATTATATTTGCTTTTTAGCTGTATGAGCATTACTCTATCGCGCTTTGTTACAATGCTAGAAATATTATTTTTCAGATTAGCCGAAATCATGAACCCGACACTTCTTCTGTGAACATCATTTGATCCGGAGTACATAAAATAATTTGAATTAGTGTTAATTTCACCATTACCCTTCCAGTGAACTTCACTAATAACAATTATATCTATCTTTAAGCGATGTTGCAGTTGATCAATATAAATTTCAGAATCAGATCTGAGCATCACGGTAATTAAGCGATTTTTATCTAACTCTTCTAAGTTTTTTAGCTTTCCAGTCTGTAGTAAACTTCTGACATTCCAAGTGGCCCCGTTGTAGGTACTACCATTTGATTTTTTAACGTTTCTATTGTTAATACTACTACTATTGTTGCAATTATTATACATTGTAATATTTTTATTTATATTATTATTTTTATTTATATTACTATTTATATTACTGTTGTTGTTGTTGTTGTTGTAGCGTTGGTGATCCTTGGCCTGGGGTCCAACTGATGTTGAGTGCCAGGGTCTCTCCGGTGCGTAGAACCGATCACCTTGGGAGAGTGTTGTTGTTGTTGTACTTGCTTATTTTTGATGTTTTTCTAGGGAATTTTATACTGAGGTGGTTTCCCGTTGCCTTCCTCATTTTTTTTTCTTCTTTTAGTTCAGTTCCTTAAATCTTAATCGTTATCCTATTTCAGTTCCGGGTCGGTGCCAATAAAATATTCTATACTTTGATAATTTATTATTAAACTAAGTCAGAGTTTGGAACAATTGATTCTTCTATTTCTATTTCTATATAGTTTACTATAATAGTTAAATATCCACTAGTTTAAAATTCAAACAAGAAAGGCAATACCAATACCAAATTACAATTTTTGATCTTCTTTATTTTAAATTTTAATATGCACTCTGAATATAAACTTAATATAGTATATACGTCAAATTTAAACGTCAAATTTATTTTTGTGTGAACTTTGTGTAAAATTATTTCTCAGCATGTGGGAAAGTGCATAAAATCAAGCCTAAGGATAATAGATATCTTCCTTAATTATATGTTGCTTCTAACATAGCCTTACGAACAATATCTTTCCTTATACTTGGTTTCGCTGATCCAAACAATTTATCTTTTCTCTATACCAGGTATTCGTTTTCTTGATAACGGGAAGATGGGGCTTGCGTTCTAGATTGATGAAGATTAGATACTACTTTACTAATTACTAATTTATAGATTAAGTTGCAAAATGATGAATTTGAAGTGCAAAAAGTTAAAAAAAAATTATTTATGATTTTTACGAGTAGTTATGGAATAACTATGAAGTCTGGTGCTGGATTTGTGGGTAAAAAAAAAAAGTTTGATGAATATGCTTAGAGCATGTAATTATTATATTGTCGGATTTTAATGAAATTTGGTACACAGGTTGAGTTCGTGATTACGCATGGGTTGACCAAGGTAGAAGTCAGTAGCTCTAGGGGGGCATGCTTAAATTTCCGATTTCTAGTAGTGTCTTTTTGTAGAGCGATATAATATTCGTTGATATCCGCGTGAATATTCTTTGATGAATGTTGGATAATGACCGAAAAAAAGAACTTAAGAAATCAAACACTCAATTTTAAATTTTGTAATTAAAATTATAAAACAATTTTTGATAATTTTTATTTTACTAAAAAACTAAAGTATATATTGGAAAAAATAAATGGTAATAAATTTTAATATAAAATAAGAATTGGTTACAATGAAAATTATATCTATTTTAATTTTAGATGTATTAATATTAATGTTATTATGTTTTATGATAGAATGATTTTAAATAACGATTTTATAACGATTTTTTATTAGTTTGATTCTAACAATTTGAACTAAGATTTTAAGCACTACAATTTTACTAATTATGATTTTACTTTTTAATGTACAATTTTAGATTAATACCGCACGAGTCTACTCACAATTTACAAGTGACCTAGTTTCTATTAAAATCAATTAAAATGATCTGTCGAGTACACGCCGGACTCTCTCAAACTGCAGCAGTTGAATAAAAAAAAATATCCATTGGTGTGTGTAACATTTAATTAGAGTGTAATTAAATGTATTCGTACGCGTTTTAATTATTAAAAAATTGGCGGGATTCACCAAGACCAAATAAAATGATGTAGTTTACTTACACACAACAACTGCAGCAGCTTCCGAGAGAGCGTAGTGTATCCCAAGTAGTTAGGATGAAACATTTCTGAACATCCTGAACGACCCTGAAAGATTTCTTTGAGCAAAAGGCAAAACAGCAATTTTCGTTATTGGTCGCTCGTAGACACCTTTTTCGGTTTGTGCAGTTAATATTTTGACATAGCCATCACTTCCAGCAACGACATTGATTATTTTACCCATAATCCACTTTGATGCTGGTAAATTCGACAACAATACTACATCACCAACTTCAACGTTGGTTTTTGATATCTGCCATTTTGGACGTTGTTGAAGTGATGTGACATATTCACGATGCTAGCGTTACCAGAATCCTTGGTTCAAATTACGTAAAAAAAAAAAAAAAATGTCAAAAATGTCAAACAGTAATAAGGTTACTTGTATTAAGTGCAACAAAAGTATTAATTTAAAAAATAACAAATCAATCCAATGTGATGGAGATTGTAGAAAATGGTTCCATAGCATCTGTAGTGGATTGTCCATTGAAGATTTCAATAATTTTTATGTAAATTCAGAAAAATTATGGTTTTGTATTTTATGTAAAGAAAAACGTCAAAAACGAAAATCTGTTGGGCTAAGTGGAACAATAACTACACCTATAACACCAGGTAATAAAATAAATAATAATTTGCAAAGCAGAGATACTGGATCAAATAATATTATGCAAAAATTAGACGTAATATTATCAAAACAAACATCTCATGAAGAAAAGTTGTCTCAAATTCAAATTGAGGTTAGAGAATTTAAAGAAATTTTAGATAATTTAATCGATGAAAATACCAAACTTTTCAACGAAAATAGCATTCTAAAAAGACAAATTGATAAAAATAATCTTGATATTGAACAACTAAAACAACATCGCTATAGAAAATTTATCGAAATATCAGGTGTCGGTGTTGTTGAAAAATCTGATCCAGTATTAACAGCTAAAACAATAATAAAAGAATTGGATGTTAGCCTGGTACCTGAAGATATTGAAAATGCATATTTATCTGGTAGTAACTCCAAAAATTCAGGTGAACCCCAAAAAATTATTGTTAAATTTAAAAATATAAATATTAAAAGAAAAGTTATGGAAGCAAAGAAAAAGAAGTCGTTAGAATACGATAAAATATTTAGCGCACATTCAAAAGCTCCAAATTTGAAAACAATATTTATAAATGAACGCTTAACATCGCATTTCAATTATTTATATAAAAAAGCTAGAGATTTAAAGAGAGAAAATGTAATAAAATTTGCATGGGTAAAAGAAGGTAAAATATTTGTAAGAGAAAAAGAAGATACTAAGATTATTCAAATCTTAGAGGAAAAAAACTTACAAAATTTCAATGTTACTACATAATGAATTAGATTATAATACTTTACCTATCAATGTCAATGTAAATAACATATGTAAAATAGAAGATATGAAGTTCGAAAAATATGATTCATTAAAAATACTTTATTTATACCAGCATCTGGTACTTGTTTTGATGACATTTTAACGAATAATTTAAATAAAAAATTAATTATTACACACTTGAATTCTAATATTTCAGACCACCACATTTTAATATTAGAGGTTAATGAGTGCAATTTTGTAAACAAAACAACGTGTGTGTACAACGCAAAAAAAAAAAATGTCAATGCATTGAAAAATAATTTACGAAACTGCATTATCGACACATCGTCAAGGGTTGCCAGTACAATTTGCAAAAATATAGTTGATACGGTTGGAAAAGGTATGGTAGCGGCAACAAATGTAAATCAATACGAAAAACAATAAAATATAGTAGACTATGGATTGATTCTTCTTCTTAATATTCCTCTCCATTCCGGAGGTTGGACAACATTTCAGAACATTTTGTCTTGGCGTTTTTGAATATATCTACTAAAGGCAATTGGAACCATTCCACCAGATTGCTTAACCATGAAATTCTTCTCCTTCCACGACTTCTTCTACCAATTATTTTACCTTGTAGCGTAAGTTGTAGGATTCTATATTTAGAATTTCGCATTATGTGGCCTAGATATTTTAATTTACGACTTTTTATAGCATACACTAATTGACATTTATTGTTGATTCTTCTGAGGACTTCGGTATTGGTGACTCTATCGTCCCAGTTAATTCTGAGAATTTTCCTGTAGCACCACATTTCGAACGCTTCGATTTTTCTTATCTGCGTTTTTGTTAGTGTCCATGTTTCAACACCGTATAATACAACTGGCCAAACATAGCATTTTAAAATTTTTAATTTTAATTTGATGTTGATGTCATGTTTACATAGAATATTCGACATTTTTATAAACGCTGCTCTTGCCTGCTCGATCCTTGAAGTTATTTCAAGGATATATGCATTAAATAGACTTGGTGATAAGATGCACCCTTGGCGAACTCCACGCTTAATATCAATATTTTCAGATAAGCCATCATTTGTTTTGATCTTAGCCATTTGGTTCCAGTATAGTTTACCAATAATCCTTGTGTCTTTGCCATCTAGATTTTTTTTTTTCATAACTTCCATTAATTTATCGTGGCGTACTTTATCGAAGGCTTTTTCGAAGTCAATAAAACATAGATGTATTGGAACATTCATTTCTCTGCATCTTTGTGCTATTGTATTCAACATGAAAAGAGCTTCTCTGGTTCCCATTGCTTTTCTGAAGCCGAATTGTGATTCGTCGATGTCTTGTTCTAATTTGTTGTAAATTCTGTTGTGTATTATCTTAAGAAAATTTTTTAGTAAATGGCTCATCAGACTAATAGTTCGGTAATCTTTGCATTCTGATGCATTATTTTTTTTAGGTAACGTGACAAACGTCGAACTAAGCCAGTCCCGAGGTAAGGTACCTGTTTCATATATAATATTGAAAAAATCAGTTAAAATTTTTATACCTTCGTTGTCCAGTAATTTTAATATTTCGTTTGGGATTCTGTCTGGGCCTGCTGCTAATCTGTCTGTGGACTTTTCAATCACCTTGGCCACTTCATCAAACATTATTGGAGGACCGCTTAGCTCAGCTTCTTCTTCTATTAAACCACATCTGCTGTCTTCAAATTGTTCTTTGACGTATTCTTTTTATTATTTTTTCGTGATCTAATATAATATTGCCGTTGCTGTCTTTCAGTAGTTCCTTTTTCTTCTTTCTGTTATTGTTGGTTATTTCTTTTATTTTCTTGTGTAACTTTAGATGATCATGTTGTTTCTCTAGGACTTCTATTTCTTTACACTTTTGTTCCCAAAATTTATTTATTTTAATTTCTTTTTTTATTAATGAATTATATTTTTTGTATTTTTCTGGAATGTTTTTGTGTCTTCTTCGTGCATCCATGAGTAACAATATTTCATTTGTCATCCATTCGTTATTATGATTCGGTGTTACGTGTTTGGCTAGTTCATCTGAGACCTAGCGTTACCAGAATCCTTGGTTCAAATTACGTAAAAAAAAAAAAAAAATGTCAAAAATGTCAAACAGTAATAAGGTTACTTGTATTAAGTGCAACAAAAGTATTAATTTAAAAAATAACAAATCAATCCAATGTGATGGAGATTGTAGAAAATGGTTCCATAGCATCTGTAGTGGATTGTCCATTGAAGATTTCAATAATTTTTATGTAAATTCAGAAAAATTATGGTTTTGTATTTTATGTAAAGAAAAACGTCAAAAACGAAAATCTGTTGGGCTAAGTGGAACAATAACTACACCTATAACACCAGGTAATAAAATAAATAATAATTTGCAAAGCAGAGATACTGGATCAAATAATATTATGCAAAAATTAGACGTAATATTATCAAAACAAACATCTCATGAAGAAAAGTTGTCTCAAATTCAAATTGAGGTTAGAGAATTTAAAGAAATTTTAGATAATTTAATCGATGAAAATACCAAACTTTCAACGAAAATAGCGTTCTAAAAAGACAAATTGATAAAAATAATCTTGATATTGAACAACTAAAACAACATCGCTATAGAAAATTTATCGAAATATCAGGTGTCGGTGTTGTTGAAAAATCTGATCCAGTATTAACAGCTAAAACAATAATAAAAGAATTGGATGTTACCCTGGTACCTGAAGATATTGAAAATGCATATTTATCTGGTAGTAACTCCAAAAATTCAGGTGAACCCCAAAAAATTATTGTTAAATTTAAAAATATAAATATTAAAAGAAAAATTATGGAAGCAAAGAAAAAGAAGTCGTTAGAATACGATAAAATATTTAGCGCACATTCAAAAGCTCCAAATTTGAAAACAATATTTATAAATGAACGCTTAACATCGCATTTAAATTATTTATATAAAAAAGCTAGAGATTTAAAGAGAGAAAATGTAATAAAATTTGCATGGGTAAAAGAAGGTAAAATATTTGTAAGAGAAAAAGAAGATACTAAGATTATTCAAATCTTAGAAGAAAAAAACTTACAAAATTTCAATGTTACTACATAATGAATTAGATTATAATACTTTACCTATCAATGTCAATGTAAAACATATGTAAAATAGAAGATATGAAGTTCGAAAAATATGATTCATTAAAAATACTTTATTTAAATGTTAGAAGTTTGAAATATAAAATGGATGAAATAGCTTTCTTGTTAGACAGTTTAAAGTATACAATTCATATAATAATGTTTACTGAAACATAGATTTTAAATGATGAAATTGAAATGGTAAATCTAATTCATTATAACAAAATCTTTGCTTGCCGAAAAAATAGACGTGGTGGAGATGTTGGCTTACTGATTCATAATTCGATTAAATATAAACTACATAAAATATTTAGTGATGATTATAATAGTTTGATATCAATTATTATTGATATGAATAAACAAAAACTAAATATTTCTGCAATTTATAGACCACCAGATAATAGCAAAGATGAAGTAAATAGATTTTTTACCTTGTTTGAGAAACTCCTAAATGATGTAGACAACAATAATACCATATTAGCTGGTGTTTTTAATTTTAACATAAATCTAATTGATTCAAATGTTACAGCATACAAAAATATAGTTGAATCCAACGGCTTTAACTTCTGTAACAATTATGTAACCAGACCAGCATCTGGTACTTGTATTGATCACATTTTAACGAATAATTTAAATAAAAAATTAATTATTACACACTTGAATTCTAATATTTCAGACCACCACATTTTAATATTACAGGTTAATGAGTGCAATTTTGTAAACAAAACAACGTGTGTGTACAACGCACAAAAAAATAAATGTCAATGCATTGAAAAATAATTTACAAAACTGCATTATCGACACATCGTCAAGGGTTGCCAGTACAATTTGCAAAAATATAGTTGATACGGTTGGAAAAGGTATGGTAGCGGCAACAAATGTAAATCAATACGAAAAAATAATAAAATATAGTAGACTATGGATTGATTCTTCTTCTTAGTATTCCTCTCCATTCCGGAGGTTGGACAACATTTCAGATATTTTCTCCCTTGTCTTGGCGTTTTTGAATATATCTACTAAAGGCAATTGGAACCATTCCACCAGATTGCTTAACCATGAAATTCTTCTCCTTCCACGACTTCTTCTACCAATTATTTTACCTTGTAGCGTAAGTTGTAGGATTCTATATTTAGAATTTCGCATTATGTGGCCTAGATATTTTAATTTACGACTTTTTATAGCATACACTAATTGACATTTATTGTTGATTCTTCTGAGGACTTCGGTGTTGGTGACTATCGTCCCAGTTAATTCTGAGAATTTTCCTGTAGCACCACATTTTGAACGCTTCGATTTTTCTTATCAGCGTTTTTGTTAGTGTCCATGTTTCAACACCGTATAATACAACTGGCCAAACATAGCATTTTAAAATTTTTAATTTTAATTTGATGTTGATGTCATGTTTACATAGAATATTCGACATTTTTATAAACGCTGGTCTTGCCTGCTCGATCCTTGAAGTTATTTCGGATTTGATGCTGGTGTCTGATGTTAATGTTGTACCTAAATACTTTATTCTGTCAACTTTCTGAATCAAGTTGTTTTCTACTGTTAAATTGGGACTTTCATTTGTTATTGTGTTTTTGTCAATGATCATATATTTAGTTTTGCTGAAGTTTATTTTTAGACCATAATTTTGACAGCTCGCATTCAACTCTTCCAGCAATATTTGCAGATTGTTTTCGTTTTCCGCCAATAAAGCTGCATCATCAGCAAATCTAATATTGTTTATGGCCTCACCGTTTATTTTGATACCAATTTGGTGAACGTCTATTCTGCATAGTGCAGCGTTTAGCATTTCTTCGGCATATGCATTAAATAGACTTGGTGATAAGATGCACCCTTGGCGAACTCCACGCTTAATATCAATATTTTCAGATAAGCCATCATTTGTTTTGATCTTAGCCATTTGGTTCCAGTATAGTTTACCAATAATCTTTGTGTCTTTGCCATCTAGATTTTTTTTTTTCATAACTTCCATTAATTTATCGTGGCGTACTTTATCGAAGGCTTTTTCGAAGTCAATAAAACATATATGTATTGGAACATTCATTTCTCTGCATCTTTGTGCTATTGTATTGAACATGAAAAGAGCTTCTCTGGTTCCCATTGCTTTTCTGAAGCCGAATTGTGATTCGTCGATGTCTTGTTCTAATTTGTTGTAAATTCTGTTGTGTATTATCTTAAGAAAATTTTTTAGTAAATGGCTCATCAGACTAATAGTTCGGTAATCTTTGCATTCTGATGCATTATTTTTTTTAGGTAACGTGACAAACGTCGAACTAAGCCAGTCCCGAGGTAAGGTACCTGTTTCATATATAATATTGAAAAAATCAGTTAAAATTTTTATACCTTCGTTGTCCAGTAATTTTAATATTTCGTTTGGGATTCTGTCTGGGCCTGCTGCTAATCTGTCTTTGGACTTTTCAATCACCTTGGCCACTTCATCAAACATTATTGGAGGACCGCTTAGCTCAGCTTCTTCTTCTATTAAACCACATCTGCTGTCTTCAAATTGTTCTTTGACGTATTCTGTCCATCTTTTTATTCTTTTTTCGGGATCTAATATAATATTGCCGTTGCTGTCTTTCAGTAGTTCCTTTTTCTTCTTTCTGTTATTGTTGGTTATTTCTTTTATTTTCTTGTGTAACTTTAGATGATCATGTTGTTTCTCTAGGACTTCTATTTCTTTACACTTTTGTTCCCAAAATTTATTTTTAGCTATTTTAATTTCTTTTTTTTATTAATGAATTATATTTTTTGTATTTTTCTGGAATGTTTTTGTCTCTTCTTCGTGCATCCATGAGTAACAATATTTCATTTGTCATCCATTCGTTATTATGATTCGGTGTTACGTGTTTGGCTAGTTCATCTGAGACCTGATTCATCGCAGATTTCAATATCAATATATAGCAATTAAATTTTTGTTAACGCTAATGATTTGGGTAGTCTTTACTTCCATCTCTGCTTTTATTGTAGGTATCCTTAAGAGATTATAATTTGTGTTACTATTTTTTACTTTTTTACACATTTTTTTCATTTTAATTTTTAGCTTTGCCACGACAGGATTATGGTCAGACTGTATATCAGCACCAGGATATGTGCAGACTGATTTAATTGAATTTCTGAAGCGCATATTTATTAATATATAATCTATTTGATTTCTTAGCTTTGGTCCGTCAATGCTGCGCGGAGCTTCCCAAGTATATAATCTCCTTAGAGGCAATTCGAACCATGTGTTTGCTACGCCGAATTTATGGTCTATACAGAAATCAACTAGCTCTGAACCTCTATCGTTTCTTCTACCTAACCCGTGCTTACCAATAATGTTGTCTACACTCACATTACCGATTTTGTCATTAAAATCACCAAGAATTAATGTAATGTCTTCTGCTTTAGTTAATTTCAGCATTTCTTCAATTTTGTTGTAGAAGTTTACAATTTCGCTATCTGCACTGTCTGCCGTAGGTGCATATACTTGGATTAGGTTGACTAGCTTTCTATTGTTTTTCAATTGTAACATAATAACTCTATCAGATTTCGGAATTACCGTTGTGACAGCTGGTACTAATACATTCGAAATCATTGGATTGATTATGAATGCATAAAATTAATTAAAATAAAAAATTATTGGCACCGAAAACATGTACAAAATCTACAGGTACCTTATTTTAAGGATAAATATCATTATTGGCTTAACAAACTCACTGCAACAAAGAGAAAAAACGTAAGGATCATGACACACGTAAATTCAACGAATGTTCAAACAACACACGAAAAACCTGGGATCTTGTAAAAGAAATAGCTACTGATGGATTAAGTAAAATCAGAGACAATGAATTTTTCAGTGATCAAAATTGTACACTAGACGATAAAATTACCAAAATAAACAGATTCAATAATCTGTATTGTAATATTGGAAAAGATATGGCAAAGAAGTTTAACACTGTATATATGCCAAAAATTAGAACAAATAACAGATTTCATTTCCAAGAAATTAGTGAAAAAACTACTACAAAACTTGTAAATAATCTAGTTACTTCCAACAGTTCTGGTATGGATGGTATTACTACTAATGTTGTAAAATCATGTATAAATGAATTAGTAAAACCAATTACATCTATGGTAAATGCTTCATTACAACAAAGTAGTGTTCCCGATATACTGAAAACGAAAACTACAAAAGTTTTTCCAATATATAAGAAATCAGGAGATACAAATGAAATAAATAATTTTAGACCAATTTCTTTAGCATCAACACTTAGTAAAATAATTGAAACTACGTAAACAATCAAATAACACAATATTTAAAAGATAATAATCTAATATGCGAAAGGCAATATGGTTTCACGAAACAATCGAACACCAACGCTGCTCTATTTGATGTAATTACATATATGCAGAACACAATCAGTATAGCGGAATTTACACAGTTCAAGTTTTTCATTCAAGTTTCTGTAAAAATTAAATTCGGTTCCTATTCAAGTGGAACTTGAATGAATTTTTATATTTACACGCTTCAAGTTTTTTTTTTTTTTAATATTGGGAACAATACATTGAAATGTTTATGTTGGCAGCAAATGATTGGAAAAAATATCGAAAGTGTCAAATCGCAATAAATTTTTTTTTTGGAATTTTATTTGTATGTAGTATGCCGTTCAAGTTTGAAAAAAATAGAAAGCATTTCTATTTTTATTTTGTGGGATTCAAGTTTATATAAAAAACACGACTTGCGCATTGTGTAAAATAATTCTACTTGAATGTGGAACTTGAACGATTACTTTAAGCGTGTAAATTCCGCATATAGGCAAAAAAACAGGTGTAGTATTTTTTGATCTAACGAAGGCATTTGATTCTGTTGATAGAAAAATATTATTGAGAAAACTTTTTGAATGCGGAGTTATGGGCAAAGAATATGAGTGGTTTAAAAGCTATTTTGATGGCAGGAACCAATATACTTAATGTGATGATGTAAAAAGTTCCATCGAAGAGGTAGATTTCGGAGTAATACAAGGCAGCTCACTAGGTCCAGCGTTATTCTCATGTTATATTAGCAGTTTCTCCAATTTAAAACTATGTGGTAAAGTATTTTTATATGCAGATGATATAGCTATTGTATATGCAGAAAATGAATACATCGATCTAGAAAAAGTTATAAATCGTGACATGAAAGCAATTCATGAATGGATGTCGTTACACAAACTTACGGTAAATGTTAATAAAACTAAATTCATGCTATTGAAAGCTAAAAATGTGAATATCGCTATCAAATATAATAACACCAGAATAGAAAAAGTGGAAAAATACAAATATCTAGGAGTTTTAATTGATGAAGATTTGAACTGGAATTTGCACGTAAATGATATTTTAATGAAAAGCAGAAGAATTGCTGGGGTATTTAAAAAAATTGGAAAAAGAATTCCTCTAAAAACTAAGATATCAACATACTACAGCCTTTTCCACAGCATAATTACATATGCAATAGGCATTTGGGGAAACACATATGCAAAAAACATAAATTCTCTTCAAATAATACAAAATAAAGCTATAAAGAATTTGTTTGAATTACATAATAGAACACCTACTAATGAAATACATAAAAAATACAATATTTTAAAATTAGATGATTATAAGAATTTTAGTCAGAAAACACATTTACATAAAATACATAAACATTGCATAAAAACTTGAACTGAACTGGAATTTGCAATAAACAATCAAATACACCAATACAATACGAGATCAGCTAATCAATTTCGTTGCTGCACTAGTGCACGGTTAAACGGACTTGAATCAATAATCAACACGGTAATCACCTCATACAACAAATTACCAGCAAATTTTAAAAATTTATCCATTAATAAATTTAAACAAGAATGCAAAAACTTAATGCTTCAAAAATATTAAAGTAACTTAAATTTCGAATTTAAAAAAAAAATTAACTCTATTTTACATATTGTAATTTATTTCTATTTTACATATTGTAATTTATTATAAATATCTCTTTCAAAATCTAGCAATTAGTATAATTTCTGCAACATTAAAGTAAAACATAATCTTAATTTTATATTTTTTTGCGCTTAATTAATTATTAAAATATGTAAATAACTTAAATAAAATGAAATAATAATCTATTGTATATACTCTACACGAGCTATCCAGCTCTTTTGAGAAATAAATAAATAAATAAAAATAAAATAAATAAATAAAAGTAACCAATTAGTGCGTAGAGAAATTTGATGTGTATGGTCCACATTACATTTCTTCGTAAGTGAGAATGTGTGTTCCAATAACACGCTTGATATGGTTTTTGACGGATTCAATACCTGCTTCCCACAGACCGCCAAAGTGTGGTGAAGCAGGAGGTATGAAATGCCGTGTAATGTTATCTTTCTTTAGATGATCTATGATTGTAGCGTTGTGTGTATGCGAAAGTAATAATTGATACATTTCGTCGAGTTTTCGATTTGCGCTTTGGAAGTTGGTACCATTATCGCTCGGCTTACTACGACGGGGACAAAATCGATCAAGAGCAGCAAGAAATGTATCAGTTGATAAATCCGATGCGAGTTCTAAATGGATTGCTTTTGTGGTAAAGCAAAAAAACAAACAGATGTAACCATTGGAATATCTTGGATTACGTCCGCGAAATGCTCGAAAATTGATAGGCCCAGCATAATCCACACCAACAGGATTAAATGGTTTAGCAAATCGGATTCTTTCTTAGGTAGTTCACCCATCAACTTGGTTCTAACACTGGTACGACTTATTTTATTCTAAATCGTAATACTAACTACTAAAGCAACTAATACTAAATATTACTACTAATGTTAACTACTAAAACCGTTAATAAAGCAACTTATACTACCTTAAATATTATTGATGGAAAATTGTGATGGAATCAAACAGGTAGGCCTAGGAATGAGGCCACTTTGGTGGGCTGTGACCATATATCAAGTGCTCCTAGGTCTGTTGGTTTCGCAGAGCAATGAAAAAGATGGTTTGTGTCATGGGTGCCTTGGTTACATTCTGGACACAGATCTGAGGTGCCAGGGATAATACGCGCTTTATAACTCTATAGAATATTGCACCAACCAGACCGGAATTGCGTCAGGGTGGATCTTGTTAACCATTTCACTATTATCGACTGGTGGTGGGTGTGTACCAAGGACCCTGTTTAGCTTACTTGATGACAACGCAGCAGAGACAGCTTCCGTATGAAGAGATTTAATGGAAGAGCGTGACGACTTAGGGCTCCAGGTGGTTGGAAGAGTAACTCTGTATTTAAAATGCCTGATGTCCTGGCGAATGCTGCGTGATGGCAAGTCACTGACAGTAATATCGTATGATGGGTGGTCAGGATTGTGGCAGGAAAGCAGGAATTGCGTGGATAGCAGTTCGTTATGCTGCTCGACAGGAAGGATTGATGCTTCAGCATGGAGGTGATCAGGACAGGAAATTGAGTGACAGCCAGACGCTATGCGGAGCGCTGTGTTTTGTCTGGATTGGAGTCTATTCCATTGGGTGTTACTTAGGTAAGACGACCAGACTGGCGCAGCATATTTGATGATTGTTCGTCTGATGGCTTTGTTTGTCGTTATAAGGATTTTTTGTCCTTCCCGCAAGTTGTACCGGCTAAAGCTCTAAGGACCCTGTTTCTATTGCTCATTTTGATGCAGATGGAATTAGCATGTTTTGAAATGTGAGAAGGTTGTCAAACGTGACTCCTAGAATATTCGGATTATTAATTGTGGGGATGGGTTCACCATTTATATGAATATCTACGGTTAGTTTGACTTCCTTGGTCCAAGATGTAAAAAGAGTGCCTGATGACTTATGTGAAGCGAGTTGGGGTCTCCTCGAAGAGAAAAATTGAGCTAACTCTGCCAGGTAGGTGTTTATCCTGTTTGTAACTTCACATATATCTAAACGAGTCGCAGCGACTGTACAGTCATGAGCATAAGTAATGAGCTTTATGCCAGGGGGAGGACGGAGGAGTAGGAAGTAGGGAAAGGTATAGGTTAAAGAAGATAGGAGAGGACCCCACCTTGAGGGACGCCCATCTTCAGTTTGCGATTTTTCGAGCATGAGTTACGGAACTCTACATACGCAGACCTACCGTCTATATACGCAGACCTAACTGACGCAACCGTTTTCTTTATCGGAAGATTGCAGACCGAGCACAACCAGATTCTAGGACCTGGGTTTGATTCAATTCCGGCTCTTAAGAATAGTATGTTGAGCAGATTGGCCGGGATAATCTGCCCTAGCAAAGAAAAAAGTAAGCCAGGAACAGTGCCTGAAAAAGGAAAGCTTAAATAATCTAATCTCAAACCTGATTCCGAGTTGGTGATCCTTGGCCTGGGGTCCAACTGATGTTGTGTGCCAGGGTCTCTGCGGTGCGTAGAACCGATCACCTCGGGAGAGGCTCCAACATGTAGATATCCCTCCTACGACGTTCAGTTCTACGCACCGGAGGGACTCCGGCGTACATCAACCGATGAACTCCGGGGCAAGGAACGTCAACCCAACAACAGGTATGTATATGGAACATTACGCTTTTGCATGCATGCTTGCTTTACAATTCTGTTTGTTTTTTCTGCTTGGGATCAGATTCTGCCGGCGAATTTGATCCTTACTCTACTTATCAGAGTCGGTATCGAGCGGAATCCCGGACCAAGGGTCTGGCTCTGTTCTGTCTCTGTTCTGTCTGCAACAGATGCGCTGCAACAGTTTCCAAAATTGGTTCCATCTTGAACACTGCTCGGGGCTGCACAACACCAATGAGTACACTGATGCTTTTACAGGAAGCTGTTGTACTCAAAATACTAACACAACCTCAACAAACACTCCAACAATCACCACACCTTTGTATATAAGTAATACTACCCAAGTGCACACACACACACATGGACAGCAATCGGCCACTACAGTTAATTCTTTCAAGATCCTTCAAGGGATCTGTAATGGCCTGAGGAGCAAGTTAATAGAGGTCACCCATTTCATGTTCCGTAACAATATCACAATTGCTGCCATACAGGAGACCAAAATCCCTAACTCGTACTCATTGACAACCTTTAATGGTTATCACATCATTCGATGTGACAGGTCCGATAGAGGCGGGGGCTTCGCATTCATCATCCACCAGGACGTTACCTATAAACCAGTCCCGGTTTATAGCCCACCCTCTTCCGATCTTTATCTAGAGGCAATTAGTATTGTAGTTACAATTAAAATTGACTCCGAGCTATTGCTCACGAACGTTTACATTCCTCCCGTAAACAGCATTGGTAGCCATTACTAACCCGCAATTGAACACCTTCTCCAGGGTGAAAACACGATTGTAAAGTTTGGTGGTACTCCGCACTCTCCAGTGATAACCGTGTTAACTTGAAGCGACTGATTTTGTCACGATAAACGAAGACTTTTCCACTAGAGTAACGAACCAATGCTCAAGCTCTCCAGATATTACTATGGTAAGTACTTCGTTACTTAGCAAAGTATCCTGGAGTGCCGACTCAGGCCTCAGTTTAGATCACCTCCCCATCGTGATCACAGTGGAGGAACCAGATAGCTTCATCATGTCTGAACAGCGAACCTACTTGAACCATAGGTTTCGCGAACTTCATTGACGATGAACTATCCAGGTTACCGGACACACTGAACGCTGAGGCTGGCGAGAAGGTCTTCCGTGACATTATCGTCCGTGCCACTAAAAGATTCATACCAGCTGGTCGAATCAAAAAGATCATACTCTACTTTCCAGCAGAAGCCACCAGTCTTGCTGAGCAGCGTGACCATTTAAGAGCCACGGCTTCAAGTGATGCCCGTATAGCTCAGCCAACCCAGGACATACACACAATTGTGGCCGATCATCGGCGGTTCATATGGCTGAGCCACCTTGAACACTGCACGGTTGGTTCCAAAAAACTCTGGTCGACAATAAAAGGTCTTTCTGGTAAACGTCAAACACAAGGCCTCCCTGCTATTACGTTCAATGATCAACAGTACGTCAATAGTCAAAAATGCGCTACACATTTCGCCAGGCAATTTATTGAACACAATTGATGGATCACAAATCCATCCGTCCTGTGGTGCGTAAGCTAAAGGCTCTAAAGAAGCACCCAAACTTCCGTACCTTCACTCCACTTGAAGTTCATGATGCCATCAGAAGCGCTAAATCATCTAAAGCGCTAGGCCCAGATGGCATTTCGATGGTAATGTTGAAGAATCTGCATACCACCGCCATTGGTTACCTAACCAAGATCTTCAACCTTGCACCTGGGGATATTTCCATTCCTTATGTTTGGAAAACTGCCAGGGTCATTCCAATACTCAAACCTGGCAAACCCCAGAGTGAAGGTATGTCCTTCACGCCAATTTCGCTGTTAACCCCTGTTGCCAAAACGTGGAAGCTACTTCTGCTCCCTCTGCTCCAACATCACATTATACTGGCAGATCACCAACATGGCTTCAGGAAACAGCGAAGCACAACAACTGCCCTAGCCGAGCTTACCACCCAAATTGCCGATGGCTTGAACCATCGTCGGCCGCACTGGCGTACTGTTGTAGTGACACTGGACCTGTCAAAAGCTTTCGACACGGTTACTGACTCAACTATTTTAAACGATATCTTGAGTTCATCATTACGCGACTCCATCAAAAGGTTCCTATCAGCTTACATCAATGGTAGGAATGCCGATGTTGAATTCGGGAATAAGTCCTCTAAGCATCGTAAACTCAAGATGGGAGATCCACAAGGAGGGGTCCTCTCTCCCTTCCTAGAATCTCCAATATATATCGATGCTACCCACACCACCACCCGGCGTTAAGTTGATCACTTACGCTGATGACTGCTCTGTCATTGCGTCCGGCGCAGATGTAGAAGAGGTCACCGAAAGGCTAAATGCCTATCTGACAGATATGCAGTATTTTTAAGAAGTAGGAATCTCAACCTCGCCTCATAAATCATCCGCAACACTGTTCACCTCTTGGACCAAGGAAGTAAATGATGTCCTTGACATCATGATTGATGGACAAATCAATTCCACCATTAACAATCCCAACATTTGAGGAGTCACCTTCGACAACCTCCTTACTTTCTCAAATCATGCTAAGACCATATGTAACAAAGTGAACAGTCGCAACAAGGTCCTCAAAGCCCTAGCCGGAACTAATTGGGGAAAACGTATAAAGCTATAGGCCGATCTATTATCTTTTTTAAGTGACACTCAATGGAGAAACATCCAGTACAGACAAAATACCGCCCTTCGCACTGCAACTGGGTACCATTCAATAACCCACCGTGATCATCTACATGAAGAAACATCCATAATTAAAACATAGTGAATTTGATTGAATGAACGTACGCCGAAGTTGTGGAGACATGTTTGTAAATTGTGAGCATTGATAAAGTTCGTGTGCGGAATTGCACACATGATGAAACAGTGGTATGAAAACTTTTGAAAGGAGTTCAACTTTTGAAAGGTAGGTGTCCTTACACCCTTTTCAGCTGAGTATCTAGTAGTGAATATGTCACACCGTTTTTCGAGAAAGAGAAGAAATTCATTAATGGTTGGAAATGGCGCATCTGTGATATTTTCAGCCCAAGCATTTTGTGTATCGGAATAAAGGTTTTTAATCAATAGATATATTAGCCAAATATCACGAGATTCAGCGTCTTTCACCGTCTCAGAATTTCGTCAGCCCCATCAACTAATTTTCTCAAGCTAACATACCCTGAAGATGTAACATTTGCTATATTAATAAATTTCACAATAAGCGCGTTAGCGATATGACCCTTTTTGTCATACCGTTTGTTTAATTTATCCCAGGCTTCGGTATAATTGGAGTCTGCAACCGAAATATGGGTTAACAGATTAGCAGGTTCATCGACTAAAAAACCTTTTAAGTAATAGAACTTTTGACATGGCGTGAGGTTAGGATTATTGTGCACCGTACTTTCGTATAAATCCCGAAATGTATTCCAAGTTGTAAAATCACCCGAGAATGATTTAATTTGAATTTTGGGCAATTGGGTTTCTGTACGTATATTCGGGTTAGATACATTGTAGGTGGCTACAGTACATGAACTATGATTTGGATTACTTTGAGATTCATTATGTTTATTTACGTTATCTTCATGTGAAAGTTCTTGTACTTTGATGTTTACTAATCGCATAGTTGAATAGTAATTATTTTCAAACTCAATAAAATCTGTATCGGAAAACTCTATTTGTGTTTCAGTTGCCAATTCAATCATCTGATTGTCTATATTTCGATAATCTAACCAGAATTCAGATCAATATCTAATGACGAAGCATCAGATAGAATGTTTAATGCGTAATTATGAATGCGAGTTAAGGGTCCTTTCACACGACCGCGTTTTGTAACCGGAAATTTATGTTGATTCTTCCTATTGCGTAATCCTTATGTTATCCTAGTGTAATCCTTATGTTTCCTAATGTGTATGTTATATATTTATCTATTTAAATATATAGAAAAATGTTATGGTGGCCACTGATTATTGTCAATACTTCAATAGTTTATTCATATATATGAATCACAACACAAAAATCACTTTTTTATTATCACTAAACTTATTTTTATATAATTCAATGATTTAAATATTTAATGATATATTATATATTTAAAATTATTTAAATTATTTATATTAATAATTATTAATTATTAAAATTTATAATATTAAATTATTGACCGGCCGCAGTAATTAATAATGACGTTTAGAAAACCATATGGTCAGAACAATACATTAGAAAAAAAATACTGGAATGAAAGAATTTTAGTTTTGTAAAATTTTTACAAAATTAATTATTCCAGTAAAAAGAAACACTGTTATTGTTCTGTATATGTTATTTAAAGTTAACAGTCTGTAAAGTGTAGCGTGTAGGCAATGTAGTTTAATGTTAGGTATATGTATCAATTATGAATTTTGGGTGAAAATTCAAAATAGGTAATACTGAAGGAAATTATATAAATAGGAAATTAGGAAATTTGAAGGAGGAAAAAAGTTCAAAGATGGTATGATTTAGGAGGAGAGTTAGAAATTAGATGTTGATCAGGGGAGTTGAATTTTAGTATTGGTGTAGAGTAGAAGTTCTGTTAAGAACTTAAAATGAAATTAATAAAATAAATTTAATAGTTAGTTTTTTTTTAAACTTAAATTTAATTTTTAAAATGAAATAAAATATTATCATTATTAGTAAAATAAATTGATATAAAAAACAATTGAACAATTTAAAAATTGGAATATAAAAATATAGTGCTGGAACAATAAAAATTTAAATTTAATTAAAAGCAATTGATTGTATCTGAGCCATATAAAAACAATTAAAAAGTGTACAAACTATTACTATTATTAACTAATTCAATCTAATTTAATTAGTTCACCAACAAAAATTACAAAGAAAAAAAGAAAAAAATTATGATTTGATTAGTAATTGTATAATAAAATAAAACTAAAATTATACAATACTAATCCCTAAAAATTAAAACATCGAGCTTAGCATGAAATAATTAAAAATGCAAAGCTAAATCCAAATTATAATCACGATGAGATGACGCAACACCAGAAAAGAATCATCAAGGACAATTGAAGGAGAAGATCGAGTTTTTTTTTGTGTTAATTTTTTTTGTAAAGTAAATTTTTTCTGTAAACCATAATGAATATAAATTTTATTAGCAATCCTGTTGCAACTGGACCAGCTCACAACCAGGTAATTGATTGATTATGGTATTTTATTTTGAATTAGATTTTTTTTTATTTAAAGTAGTATAATTTTTTTTAGTAGAGTAGAGTAAAGTTTTTTTAAAGTACATTTTTTCATTAAATATTATGTCATTGAAATGACCTTTTTTTTCTATAATTATATAAATAAAAATATTGTATATTAAATAAATTAAAATTTATTATAATTTTTATAATTATTTATTTATAATGTCCGTTCATGTCCAAAAATTTAAATTTTATTAACATCATTTAAGGATATAATGATTGAATAAATCCTTTGAAGGACGCCAATCTCACATACACACACACGCACACCCTTCGTCGTTATTAGTTAAAGTTTTTGTTATATTTATAATTTTTGTAGTAAAATTTTTTTTTGTTGGTATTACTCAAGCCCACGCCCAACCTAGAGCTTAAAGCCCAGCTGAGAAGGAGGAACAGAGTAATACCATGTTATCAAAGGTTTGGTGAAGTTCCGTCGCGGTTGGTGATCGAACTTGACGCCCAATTTTAGTTTACAAAAATATTTTAAATAAATCACCAAACTTTTAAAAAGTCCTCCCATACAAATATTGTACCACTAAAATTTAAAAATGGAAAACCATTTAAATTGGGGGTTACAGTTTTGCAGAGTTTCTATATACATGTTTAAATTTAACAAGTAATGTACCGATTATTGTGAAGAAAAAGCAAATAAATTATTAAACTAATGATGAAACGAAACAATGTTAAATGTTTTGAATTTATAATACAAATGTCATATTTTGTTCACAAAATATGTGTATTACGTTATTATTTTATTCGAAATAATTAAATTTTACGATAACCGTTCTTCAAATATTTTTTAAAAACTATTTCAAAATTTACTGAAGCACCCGGTACTAGTTTTAATTTATAGTTTAATGAATTCAACCGATAGTTTCGTATAAATGTCTATTAGTTTAAATTTGAGTATGTTTGTTAATTTTGTTTCCCAATTTGTATAAAACTCTGAGTTACCCAGTACCGCTAATTAATATTGATGATAGTTAATATTCATTAATGTTACCACCACAATAATCATTCCTATAATTCTAATTAATATTATTACAATAATTTATATCATTAATTTAAATTTGTATCATGTTACAATATAATTATGGACATCTGAAACCCTCAAAATTAATTTATTTGCAAAATATTTAATTTTAAATTATTTGGTGCTATAGACATTGATATGTAAAATTATATCTAAAAAATGTACTAACTATTATTGAAGGAATTATAAATGATTTTTAAACATCCTCCCCCACCTTTAAAGCTGCTAGGGATTTAAACAATTTCGTGCAAGTCATCTCTGAGTTTAGACCAGTAGACAATTGCTCCTTATTTTGGAGATTTTGTACGGCGTCCTTCAGTGTGCTGATGTCTGCACTGTTGTTTATTGTTAATGAATGTAGATTTACTTGCTGATGTTTCTTGGTAGTAAATACCTTACTGATATTTCTTGGTAGTAAATCCCTTACTGTTATTATTGGTAGTTTCAGGCTGCTAGTGTTATTCGCTGGTGAGTGATGGATGCCTTATAACGCATGGAGCATTCAGCTTGAGTATCCCATCCTCCTTGATGCTTTTTCGTTTTGTCGCTTCTTCGCAGATAGCCATGAACGATATTTCTTCTGTTAATGAAAACAACAATTCCTTTCCAATGTGTAATGCTTTCCACCAGTTGGCTAGCTTAGTTTGCGCAACTTCCCAATGAGAAAGGTCGTTTTCTTGAAATAAAAGAGATGTTTCACACAGGTAAGCTTGCAAACCCTTTTTGAATATCGGATATTGCTGATTGCAGAATATGCATAAGAGTGTGCCTTCATGACGCATTGGAAATGGTGTTAAGGCTTCCCCTAACCGGCGCTTTTTTTTGCGGCAGCGGCGCGTATTTTTGCCGCAAAATTTAATTACACGATTACACAAATTTAATTATGAATGTGCCCACACCAACGCGATTTCCGCGCGGTTTTACAGCGTTTTTTTTCATACAATTTTTTTCCGTAAAAAAAAATGCGGTAGGCAGCGTTCAATTCGCTGGTTCAATTCTTTCTGCTGGTAAGTTGCCCATTAGTTGATTAATGGTGGTCGGTTTGGCCCCAGCACACTTGATACATTGTTTAACGATAGTACGTACCGTGCTTTTTCCATGAGTAGGCCAAAATTTTTGTCGTATGATCGCTAGCAATGCCTGCGACCCTGCATGCAAATGTTTTAAGTGTAACTGTTGTACCATCATCTTTGTAAATGGATCCGACCCTGATAAAAGAATTATTTGAAAGGAAGCGATGACTTTTCAAGCCTTCCCCCCGCGCGTATAACACCATGGTCATCTATGAAGGTTATGAGCGATGCCAATTTGCTATCCTTTGACACGACTTTTTTGGAGGCTAACTCTTTAATCTCCTTTTTGAAATTTCTCATTTGGATATGGTTTGTGATAAATTCCAGCGAGTTGGGTTCTTCTTGAGGGTCGGGTTTGATACTCAGAGTCCACAACTCCTCAGGTTGTTTCGCGTTTTTCCAGTGTTGCCAGTATTTCTTGCAAGCGCTGGAAATTGTTGTTGTGTTTAATTGAGTCAATTACACTCTCTTTTGTTGTTGCTAGCAAAGCTGATTTTATGCATCTGGCTTCAGGCATTTCATCTGAAAGAGCGAGAATAGTTGGATGCCATTTATCTTCTGATAATCCAAGAAATTCAGGTTCTTCAAACCATAAGTTGGAGTGTAGTAGTTGTTCAGGATACATTCCGCGAGATGCAAGATCTGCTGGATTCTGTTTAGAGGCAATGTGGCGCCATTGATTAATGTTGGTGTTTTTTTGAATATAAGTGACCCTGTTGGCGACAAATGTGTGAAAAGAAGCTGATGGTCCTGCTATCCAAGATAATACAATGTTGGAATCGGTCCAAAATTTCCATTCCTGTATTTCGACACAGTGTTTTCCTTAAACGGTTTGCGAGTTGTGCTGCTAATTTGGCCGCACACAATTCCAGACGTGGAAGTGTTATTTTTGTGGAGGCCACCTTTAATTTTGGACACAGCAATCGCACCTTGAACCTTTCTCTTGTATCGACAGGTCGCAAATATACTGTTGTTCCATATGCTTTTTCACTAGCATGTGAAAATATATGTACTTGGATGCACTTGTATTTTCCAATGCTTATTACATGCCTCTCAATATCGATGTTCTTTATTTTTGTCAATTCATTTCGGAAGCGAGTCCACTTGGTATGAAGCTCTAATGGTAATGCAGCATCCCAGTCTAGTTTCAATTTCCAGAGTTCTGGCATAAAAACATTTTGATCTTGGCCAATGTTATAACGATGGATCGAATAGATGGGCCGCATCGTTCCGGCCAAATACTTTGAAATTTAAATTGATCGGTGGTTGGTAGCCAAGTTAGACCTAATGTATTTTTGCTGCCTACCGTAGAATTTTAGATCGTAACGAGCTCTTCTCGATCTTGTAAAACAACATTTCGAAGTAATTTTGAATGATTGGCGCACCATTTTCTTAATATGAAGCCACCACTTGCGAGAAGCTTTTTTTTAACTCGGTTTGCAGATTTAAAACCTTGTCTAGACCATCACACTCAGTCATAACATCGTCAACGTAAAAATCTCTTTTTGTTATATGTGCTGCCAATGGAAAATCATTAGCACATTCATCCGCCACTTGGTGTAAACATCTGATCGCAAGGTAGGAAGCGCTGGTGGTTCAATATGTTACAGTTTTAAATCGATAATATTTAAGCGGTTCGGTTGGCCCTTCTCTCCATATTATGAGTTGATACCAAGTGTCAGTGTCCTCGATCATAATTTGCCGGTACATCTTGGAAATATCGGCTGTAAAGACATATGTATGTAGTCTGAAACGGATCAATACTGAAAAAAGATCATCCTGTATCGTTGGACCAGTTATTAATATGTCATTTAAATACTTGTTGTTTGTTGTTTTGACTGATGCATCGTATACCACTCTTAATTTGGTGGTTTAGTACGCAGTGATGCGGTAGAAAGTAGTGACCGGTAGGTATGTATGCTTCTTGTACCTCTTCCATATGGTGCAATGTTTCATATTCACGCATGAACATATGGTGCAACGTTTCATATTCGCGCATGAACTTGATGTATTCGATTCTCAACGAGGTGTGCCTTAACAAACGTTTTCCAAGCTAAAAAATCGTTGTAAGGCAACCTGTTTTGATTCACCCAGCATTTTTTGAGTTTTAAACGGTAGCTGGACTAAAAACCGTCCAGTTTCGGTTCTCTGCATCGTTTTCTTGAAGATGTTTTCACAATTTAATTCCATGGTTGTCATGATCTTGCTATCCTCTCCAACTTCCTTTATGTCCCAAAAGCGAGCCAGCGGTTCGTTTAGGGATAGTTCTTCATGCGCACTTATTGTGCAGAACATAGAGCCAGCTGAAGCTGATGTGTTTTTGGCTCTTCCGAGAACAACCCAACCGAGAAGAGTATTTTCAAACATTGGCGCATCTTCTCTTGGTCGAAATTGTCCAACAGACATTAGTTGGCAATAAATATCGGCGCCAATTAGCAAGTGTATTGTTTGCCGATTGAATGCTATATCCGCTAATTGTATGTTCGGAATATTCCATGACTGGATCAATATAACGATGAGGCTGGTCAGTAGAAATGTTTGGTAAAACAAATGCTTCTAATCGTGTTGTGTATCCTGTTATGTTAAATTTAAGTTCTTCATTAATTCTTGCGATTAACTGAGTTCCGATTCCAGTTATGTCTAAGCTGTGTGCTGTTGTTCTTATGTTGAGCTTTTTCGCAAGCTTATCGGTAATAAAATTTAACTGCGAGCCGGAGTCAAGCAGCGCACGGCAGCTGACCGACTTGTTAGTTTTGTCCGTTAAAGTTACCATTGCGGTTGCTAAAAAGACATATTGTGTTGCCGAGTTGGATTGCGCAGCTAGGCTCGATGAACTTAGCTGATTACCAAATGATTGTAGTTTTAGAGCTTGTTGCTGTGGAAATGACTCATGAAGTATTGTACGATACGTGGTTGGACACTTAAGCAATTTCTAGACGGACAGTTCAATGAGCCATGGTCAGTTCCAAGGTAATTCATGCATAACTTGAAGCGCTTAACGTGATTTAAGCGGTCAGCTGCAGATAAACGGCTGAAAGAATCGCATTTGTATAATTTATACGATCCCTTGCATTTGCAACATGTAACTGACTGCGCTTCTTTCGACAATAATGCAGAAGGTCTGTTGGGAACCTTGGTAGAGTTTCGAGATTGGTAACTCTGTTTTCAGCAGCTTCTAATGATTAAAAACGTAATTCAATGAATAAATGGAAATCGTCTAGCGCCTGTAGTTCTCTAGGTTGTTTTAGCGATAATTCGTATAAGCGACGAGTCTCAGCGTCCAGGTTTGGTAGCAAAATTTGGAGCACTAATGAGTCTCAACTGCGAATATCAATTCCCAAATTTCTCACAGCAAGCAAACATTCTTTGGTATGGTTATGAAAACGTTTAAGATCATAGTGAGTTTCTGTTGTTAAAGCCGGTGACAGATCTAACAGATCTGCAAGACATGATGAAATTAACGGTTGAGCAGCATATCCCATGCTGTGAGATATTTGTCTTCTGTTACTAATAAATGGCAGATTAAGCGACTTGCCGCGCCAGCAAGATTGGCCTTGAGATAGTAAAATTTCTCAATTGCAATAATACTCATCGGACTATGTATCATTTGTTCGAATATATCTTGGAATTGTTTCCACTTTCTGCTATTTCCATTAAAAATTTCTATAACAATTTTTGGGAGCTTCAAATATGTAACGCTGGTACTGCTTGTACGAGGAGCCATATTAGAATGATCTGCAGCTGTCTGTAGCTGTCTGATTGTCTGTAATTTTAAAATACTGGTCCTCTAAAGCTTCAAAATACTCGATTTTGCACATTAAAATTAAAAAAAAATGTCAAGAAATTTGAATACGATAAATATAGTGTTCATAATATTGAAGAAGATTGAAAATTATTGTTATTGGAAATTATTAATAAAACTAAAATAAATCAGAATTTTATAAATCATATTGTAAAAAGGTATATATTTATATACATATATATATATATATATATATATATATATATATATATATATATATATATATACGAAACATATTATAATAAATTACCTATGATGTATTAAACAAAAATATTGAAGTTTCCTACATATCTGATAAAATAAAACCCAATAACGATTTAAGACAAACAAGAGTGTCTAAGCCTCTAGTTGAATACTTCCATCGTACAGACTATGGAAAAAATGAACCAATTAACAGATGTTGTACAATCTACAATAAATTCACTACACACTCTAACACCTCAAACTCTAAATACGCTTTAAAGTCACAACTATTAACCAACCTCTCTATATTAGAAACTTAACTTCTTCTATGTGTATATGGACTAAAAAATATCTCTAAATACGCTTTAAAGTCACAACTCTAAATACGCTTTAAAGTCACAACTATTAACCAACCTCTCTATATTAGAAACTTAACTTCTTCTATGTGTATATGGACTAAAAAATATCTCAAACATACTTATAATTATAAATATAGATAAAATATACTTTAAAAATAATCATAATTGTAATTTAAGAATAATGTATATTTTCTTTTTAATTTTAATTTTAATCAATTTTATTGTAAATTTTTCATTTTGTAATTTAAATATAGATCTTATGCTAACTATAAAATAAAAAAATGTAACTTATATGTAAGTAATTACTGTACCTTGTTTGGTAAATAAATAAATAACATTGAAGCAGATAACCAAAATCAGTATTCGAACTGTATTATTGGAATTAATTCAGGAAATAGTACTTATAGCGAAAACCTAACAGAGGCGATAAACAACACATGCGATAAGGAAGAGATTAGCGAAACAAATTGTATAACAGAACCAAAAATTATATAATGAATAAGATGGCCAGTAATATATTTTTACATTATTTTTCATTAAAAACTGGGGAGGTGCTTTACACAAAAAACAGCTTTGCAATAAATATGGTTTGAGAAGAATAATTATTATATATATGGTTTTGATATTAGATATTTCAATGTGCTTTTTAACACAAAATATTTTTTATTTTCGGTAAATTTTTTTCGTTATATATTTTTAGAAAGGGATAAAAAACATCTTGAGAAAGAGGAAAGAAATATAAAATATATTTTATAATATTGAACCATATAATATGCGTCCCTTTCTAAAAATATATAACGAAAAAAATTTACCGAAAATAAAATTTATGTATGTAAATATTTAATATTATGTAAAATATTACTAACTAACTACGAGTTATCTGGTACCCCTAATTAGCAGCTTGAATGAAATATGAAATAAATATAGAAAACTATTTCGCGCTATACACAAATAAATTTTTGCAATACATACATTCAAATTCTATAACTTTATACAAATTTATATAAATTAGGGGTACCAGATAACTCGTAGTTAGTTAGTAATATTTTACATAATATTAAATATTTACATACATAAATAGTGATGGCATTTTCAGTTTTTCATATTAAATATCAGAAATATTTGTTTTATATTACCAAAATTAATGATTTTTGCAGATTCATTTCATACTCTGCCCAATAAGGGTTTTAATTTGATACTACAAACGAGACCTTACAGCTTACACCTTACCCTCTTCACCTAAGTAATCCCATACAATTTCAGGGTCCTATGTAGTCATATAGAGTGCCGACCTCAACAAATCAAATTGAAGTCAATTTTTTTTACTTCAAAGTCCGTCACAAAACACTCTTAATTGATTCCATAATAACTTAAAATTCTAAAATATGAAAATTAAATTTTATAAAAATAAATTGAAAAAGTTGGCCTTGAAAATTTCTTGTGAAAAACAAACACAAAAAAAAAAAACAAAGCAAAACAAAAAATGCAAGAAGAAACAATATAGGTTAAAGACGCATATTATATGGTTCAATATTATAAAATATATTTTATATTTCTTTCCTCTTTCTTAAGATGTTTTTTATCCCTTTCTAAAAATATATAACGAAAAAAATTTACCGAAAATAAAAAATATTTTGTGTTAAAAAGCACATTGAAATATCTAATATCAAAACCATATATATAATAATTATTCTTCTCAAACCATATTTATTGCAAAGCTGTTTTTTGTGTAAAGCACCTCCCCAGTTTTTAATGAAAAATAATGTAAAAATATATTACTGTCCATCTTAATATTAGAGCGTCTTTGACAGAACTTAATGAAAATATGAAAGTTAATAAGAAGGAAATTGAGAACTCAAATTTAAGCATGGAAAAGAATTTAGATACGATGACAAAAGAGGACACCCATACTCTCAAAGGGAGAATGGAACAATTTATTAGCGTAGGTACGAACGAAATAGGCGAATTTGTTTGTATAGGGCAGGAATTAGGTCCTGGTATATTTTTAGGAAATTGCTTAGTAAAAGCACATAATGGTAAGGTAAATGTGAGCGCATAGTTAATGTTACTACAGAAGAGGTAGTTATAAGAGAACCAGAGCTGGAGTTAGTTCCAATAGAGAAATATTTAATATTTAAATTAATAGAATCAGAAGAAACTCGATCAATAGACAAGGAAGTAAAAAAGAATAAATTTAAGAAAACGAATAACGTAGGTAATTATGAAGAAATTTGGGCTGATGTACATCGGTTATTTGTAGAAGATAATAATGATGAAAGCTATCTGGAAGAGCTACAGGGAAGATTAAGATTAATAAGAGAAAATTTAGAAATTGATGGAAATTGGAATGAAGAGGAAAAGAAGTCCATTGAACAAATATGTCGCGATTTTAATGATATTTTTCACTTACCCGGTGATATTTTATCATGCACTACATCAATTAGACATAAAATACATACAAACACAGGTACTCCCGCAATAGCTCAACGAAATTATCGTCTACCGGAAAGCCATCGTAAAGAAATACATGAAAGGTTGACCAAATCCTGAAAAACGACATTATTCAACCGATTCAAAGTGCATTGAATGCTCATCTTTTGGTGGTTCCAAAGAAACCAGGTCGGATGGAAAGAAACGGTTTCTTGTCGTAATTGATTATAGGAAACTAAATGCTGTCACAGTCTAGGATTCATTCCCACTTCCAAGAATAGAAGAAATCCTTGAACAATTGGGAAATTCGAGATATTTTTCAACGCTAGATCTTGCTAGTGGTTACCATCAGGTTAAAGTAGACAACACAGATCGAGAAAAAACAGCATTTAGTACAACCTATAGACATTATGAATTCAAGAGAATGCCATTCGGTTTAACAGGAGGTCCCGCAACTTTTCAGCGTTTGATGAACTATGTATTATCCGGTTTACAAGGACTCAAGTGCTTTGTATATCTGGATGATATTGTGATATATGGCCGAAATTTAGACGATCATAATAACAAACTTCGATTGGTTTTAGAACGCCTTAGGGAAAACAATCTCAAGTTACAACCGGAGAAATGCAAATTTCTGAGAAGAGAAATCATTTACTTGGGACATAAATGCACTGAGAATGGAGTATTACCGGATCCAGAAGACACATTGTGTAAAGGAATTTCCAATTCCAAAAAAATACAAAACAATTGCAATCATTTCTAGAATTGGTAAATTATTACAGGTCCAGCATGCCTAATCTGGCGAAGGTTGGTGAACCGCTATATAAAATAGCCACAAAAAATTAAAAATTCGATTGGAATTCAGAATGTCAGAAAGCTTTCGAACAGATTCGAGAATTATTAATAAAACCACCTCTGCTAAAATATCCTGATTTTCAAAGTCCATTCGTGTTGACGACAGACGCCTGTAATACCGCCCTAGGGGCAGGAAAAGATTGTCCGATTGCATACACCAGTAGGGTGTTAAATAATGCGGAACGAAACTATAGCACTAAAAGGAGATGCTGGCTATATATTGAGCCATCAAGAATTTCAAGTGTTATTTGTTTGGCAGAGAATTTGTGGTATATACGGACCACAAACCGCTAATAAGCGAATATAAGAAACGAAACCCTGAAGGACGTCTTAATAGGTGGAAAATGCTACTTTCTGAATATTCTTATATAATTCAGTATAAACCAGGGAAACGCAATTCAAATGCCGACGCGCTAAGTAGAATACCATATGTAGCTGAAGAAGTACTACAGGGTGAGACATCAGAGAACAAATTACAGCAATCAATAGTAAAACTTAATATTTCAGAACGACAAATAAACTAGCAAAGAAACCGTTTCTTCAGATGAGCAAAGCGACTCTTCACTATATAAACGGGCAAAGTAACGGGCAGAGAAAATTGAGCTAAAAACGTCTGAGGAAATAAATAGTGTTCTGAAGAATATCATGATAATCCTTTAGGAGCACACATAGGAGTGATTACAACTTATAAAAGACTACGTAGATTCTATGTTTGGAAGAATATGCTAACTTCAATACGTAAATACATAAAAAAATGTCCAAGCTGTCAAAAGGCTAAAAGGGGAAAAGTAATCAAAATGTCAATGGCTATAACGGATACGGCTAAGAAACCCTTCGACAACCTTACGAAAGTTTCGTATAGAAGTATCATATTAAAATATTCAGTCCTACCAAAAAAATTGATAACCGATCAGGGCACCAACTTTACTAGTAAACTGTTCAAAAGACTATGTAAATTGTTAAAAATATCAAAAGTTCAGACCACTGCTTACCATCCGCAATCAAATGGGTCATTAGAACGAAGGCACGTACCACTCGTGGAGTATTTACGTATGATGGTAAGTAAGAACGTACAAAGTCGGGATGAGTGGTTAGCTGAGGCAGTTTTTTGGTATAATCACACCCCCCACGAGGGAACCAAATTTTCACCACTCTACGCGTTATATGGATTTTGTGACCCAATACCCAGCATACGAAGCCGTCAGCCTGATCCGGTGTATAATTATGACGACCTATGTGCAATCACGAAATTCAAGATGCAAACCACCAATCAACTAATAATTCAAAACTTGATCAACAGTAAGAAAAAAGCCAAAATTTACTACGACCAAAATGCTAAGTCAGAAAGTTATCAACAGGGAGATAAAGTTTTGTCCATAAAGTCCATAAGCTGAGTCTGAGTTGGTTAGGCCTATATGAGGTAGTAAGTATACCCAATAAACTTAATACTGTTATCAAGATAGGTAACAAATTGCGAAGGGTCCATAATAACAGGATAAACAAATGGACCAATCAAACATAAATAAAAGAGTTTATACAATAATTTAAGAAATATTTACTAAAAGAAAAACAAAACAGTTAAATGAAATAATAACATTTAGCAGGTCAAACAAATTTTATATTTTTAAAAAACTTTTAAAAAACACAAATTATACATTTAATTTTAATAATATAGTACAATACAAACTGAAAATTTTAGTAAATACATTAAGTTAAGGGACTCTTTAGTAAAAAAAAAAAAAATCTATTTGAATTCGTTTACACAATGATTTTTTTTATATTTTTAATTTATAGGTACTTATACATATATTATATTTCCATATTTACATATATTGGTAATGGTTGGCGGAAGTCCAATAGTAATAGAAGAACTAAAAAACACCGATTTATTGTTTGAAAGAATAGGTCCAATTATTGAATACCAGGATACTCTACATATGTATACCAAAATGCAACTGACGACGAATGAACAACTACAGGAGTTTTTAGAATTAATAATTACAAGGGTAGATACTACATGTCTACAGCTCATTAATTACACTAAAACACAAACTTGTATTACATTTAAGACAGAAATTAACTTATGGAAGGACAAGTTGACAAAAGACTGACGCAAGGGGTGAACACTACAACTTTGGCAGAAGAAAAAGGGGGCAATAAATATAATAGGAACAGTTGGAAAAATGTTGTTCGGGTCAATGGACAACGAACACGCGGAGAAAATTTATGACGGCCTGGAGAAATTAAAATACAACGGGGAAAAGACAATAGAACTACTCGACAAACAAACAGCCGTGGTGGCCTCAAATTTTGAATTTATGAGGGACGTAACGGGAAAGTTAACGGCTCGAGCTGCAGAAATGGATAACAAAATTGAAACGCTAGAGCAAAGGGTAAGGAGAGATTTGGATGGAATACATAGAGATTTAGCTGAAATTTGGGCTGAGTTAGAATTACACCGGCTAATAATATACGTACTGGCAGAACTTGAAAGAATTTATGGATACATCCTGGAACAGGATGAAATAATCTAAACAGGATGAAAAAATCTAACGGGGGGAGAAGGCCACACCTATTTATATTCATCGGAAGTGCTAAATCAAATAGCCACAATCGATTTAGGTTTTTGAAAAAACGAAATAGGCATTAGAGTGTCAATAAATGCATTACAGAGGGAGGAGTTCGAATTATGCAGGATATATCCATTGCCCCAACCGGTAGGTGACAATCAACTGACAGTAATAAAACCAGAGTGGGACTTTGTCGCTACTAACTCAGCACACCACTTCGTACATTTTACTATAGCTAAATTTGCTGTACCATGCCGAAATACTTATAACGCAAAAAATGAAATTGTTCGCGCGTATGCAAACAACTTCACCCAAATTATTAGTGCCAGGATTAGAAAATTGCGTATTGAGCCGTTTCACTGACCGCTATCATTCAAGCACTAAAGACAATTGCCAACATCATGTAATAGAAGGAGTACAGAATCACGTGATTCCGTTACAGTCCCGGAATTCCTGGCTATATATGTTCAGTCATAGTCAAGAGGTCACCAGCTTTTGTAAACCCCATACGTACAAGCAGACTATACAGGGTTTGGGTATCATTAGACTGACCCGAAAATGCTCCTTCATTTTAGGATATCTAGAGATGCCATATTTTGACGAAAAGTAAAAGACGGAGAAAAGTGTGGGATACGCATTCGGGAAATTATCAGTAATGAAACATAACTTTACGGATATTTTAGCTGACTGGAAAATAGAACGGAATAATTAGAAAAGGGTGCACCCCCTGGGACCGGACGAACTCAGACGAGAATTCGACCGCCGTAGTAGAGCGATTACTAACATACAGGACGAGATTAAGACAGAAAAACGACGACAACAACAAATAGATAGGTTGCACAACAATAGGACTAATAATAATATACGTATTGTACAAAATATTTAGATATTGTAAAGGAAATAAAAGTGAAAACCCTCAGGCAAGGATGGAAATCAAGAAGGATAAGATGAGGAACTTTTATCATTTTTGATGTTATTTTATCATTTCCAGGTGCTTTTTTGGGATCAAAATCGTTTTTAATAACTGTACATATACCCTTCTTTTTAAATTTTAACGTTGGTTGGCTGAACGATGAAGTAAAATCAGGTAGTTCATTATATACTGACGTTGGTTGATTGGAAATAAATACTTCCTTTAGATGGTTAACAAAAGCAGCTCCTTTTTCAGCGTCAGTTCTTGCCCAGTTTCCGTTTTGTAGTAGTATTAATTGTTGATCGTTAGGATGGTTTGTAGAAGCATTGATTGGTTTCTCATTAATTCTTGCATCATATTTTGCATTTATGTCATAAACTGGTTCATATTACTGATGAAATTTGCTAATAGATTTTCTATATTATTATTTTTCGCATCACTATGTAGTTGTCTAGGTATATTGCCTTTCAATGCGTCCGCGTATGATTTATCTTGCATCCAAAAGTGGTAACATGATTAGTATTTCTATTATTTGTATTAATTACTTTGTTTTGTAGAACTCTGTTTTTAAATGATAAATATACTGGG
>OY987255.1:83900806-84012473 GCA_963920725.1 Rhamphomyia laevipes
TATGCAATATATTTTCTTTTGGTTTAATTAACAAATTATTTTAAAAAAAGGGTAAAGTGAATTTAATTAAATTTATTTTAAATAATAATTAACAAAGTTGTAGATTAAAAAAAAGTGAAATTAATTTAAAATTGCCAATTAGCGAATGATTAGAATTCGATATAAAATTATTTAAATTTAATTAGTGAATTATAGAATTGAATTTGATAAAAAAAAATTAATATCAATTAAAGTTAGGTTAAATCGGAAAACCGCATAAATTTCTAAAAAAGTAAAACGTTTAATTATTATATACAAAATTATAAATCACGCGTTGCAAAATTTAAATAAAAAGTGAGGTTAAATTCGGTTAAATTAATTTAATTAAATTAAGGTTAGATTGCGCCCACATTACGATCACATGTGGAATTAAGATTACGGTTATCGAATTGTAGATCGAATGTTAATTTAGTAAAGTCATTTTAGTAGATAATTGTTCTTACAAAACAATTTATTATTATTAATTGATTTAAATTAATTTAGTAGATAATCGTTTTTACAAACCAATTTATTTTTTTATTATTATCGTTGATTATGGTTTACCAGGTATATTCTATTTAATATTAATCTGGTAAATGTAATTTAATCAACATAGTTTCAAACGTATAAATTAGTACAGGTAACCTAACCTCAACATAAATTAATTAGGGAAATAGCATAAATAAATTAGATTATTTAACCTCAGAGAATTAGTCGTATCAACCAATTTCTAGGTTTTGTGGAACAAAATTCAATATTGAACAAAACCAATATTAAACGATCCACCAGGTTGCGCTAATTATATAATTGTTGAAATCTACTCTAATTGTCGCCCAACGGCAATTGTAGTAGATAGACAATCAGCTGATCGAACTTCAGATAGCAGTCAGGCTAATGGTATCAACACAATTGCTGAGACGAAAGAAGCGACATCAACGTTAACAATTAACAACATAATTGAAATTAATTAATTAAAGTAGCGTAATAATACAAATTGTTTGTTTGTTTTTATTAATAATTATATTATTGTAACATTTGCAATTTATCATTTTAATAAATATTTAAATAAAATAAAATTAAACGTAAACCAAGCAGATTTCTTTTTATTTAGTTCAAGGAGAAGTTAAACTTTTTATTTCAGAAATTTTAGCAGGCTCACCGAATTTAAATTAACTAACCGAATACATTCGTTTAACAGTTTCTCTAATGTGATGTCTTTTTCTATTTCCATCTTTGCTAAAAGCCGTGTACGAATGTCTACATCATTAGTTGATTTCAATCCAATAATAAATATCAAACATTTAAATTGATCATTTGAAAGGTCGGTTAATTTAAAATCTTCACATTGTTTATTTACATTAGCTGTATATGAAATAAAGTCTATATAGTCTTGTTTTATATTTTGTAAACATTTGTATCTCAAATTAAATATTGATGTATGGTTACCAAATAACATTTTTAATTTTTCAATATTGACTTCAAACGTTTAATCACTTGCCTTTGTTGGTAAAATATAATTCACATATTTATCATGCTCAGCTGTTCCTAATTTCTTTAATAACAATCGAATTTTTTGCTTTTCATCTAATTTTTCAGCATTTTTTGAAAAGAAATCTTCATATCGTGCGTACCACGCATCAAATGTACAATTGTTATTTGGATCGTACACAAAATCTGAAATTCCAGCTGACAATGCTTCTAAAGTAAATTCAATACCTACATTTCTGACGTTTGAATTTGCTGTCATGGCAGCAATTAACTCCAGTAAAGCTTTTTGTTGCTGCTTTTGTTTCTCATACTGTTGTTGCTGTTGCTGTAGTTCTTGTTGTTGTTGCATTTGATTTAACATTGCGTCAACTACTGCTGGATCCATGATGTGAAAATGTATATTTTATAGGTTATATGAACCAACAAAAACCTTTTACAACCACACCAATTTTTTTTTTTTTTTTTTACCTAATGCGATTAATAATGGCGGCTAGCTTTTTGCTAAAAATATACCCTTAACTGTGATACTAACTGTGATTATTTATAATAATTTCTGTCTGTGATAATTTTATAATTATCTTTATACACTTATATATACTTTTATATATATATTTAATTATCACACGATTATAATTTTCTAGTCGTAGTTATTAGTTTCTTCAAAAGAAATTTTTTTTTTTACGCAATTTATTTTTCCACACTATAATTTCAACTAGAATTTTTCCAGAATCCTCGTCGCCAAATTGTTACCTCTTGAAATATCTTAGATTTTATGAAATAATAATTACAACCATGAATTAGTCTTTATTCTTTTACGTCTGATGACCAACTGCCTAAATATAAATGATATTCGAAATGCAATGTTACAATAGAATGTTAGTAAAGTATGTGTTAACTGTACTTACAAAAAGTGTGGTGTTAGTATTAGTGTTAAATAGACAATATGTAAAAAGTGGCGTGATTTCCCAATCCAACATATATATATATATATATATATATATATATATATATTAGAGTAGATTTCAACAATTATATAATGTAGCGCAACCTGGTGGATCGTTTAATATTGGTTTTGTTCAATATTGAATTTTGTTCCACAAAACCTAGAAATTGGTTGATACGACTCATTCTCTGAGGTTAAATAATCTAATTTATTTATGCTATTTCCCTAATTAATTTATGTTGAGGTTAGGTTACCTGTACTAATTTATACGTTTGAAACTATGTTGATTAAATTACATTTACCAGATTAATATTAAATACAATATACCTGGTAAACCATAATCAACGATAATAATAAAAAAATAAATTGTTTTATAAAAACAATTATCTAATAAATTAATTTAAATCAATTAATAATAATAAATTGTTTTGTAAGAATAATTATCTACTAAAATGACTTTACTAAATTAACATTCGATCTACAATTCGATAACCGTAATCTTAATTCCACACGTGATCGTAATGTGGGCGCAATCTAACTGTTAAATCACTGTGTACTCAACTCTAAACCATTTACTTCATTTTCATAAAATATAGAATATAATACTTATTAGAAAATTGTAATATGCAATTTAACATTCATTTAAATGTATTCCCATTTTTTTACATATAATTTCTAATATCAATATTGGTTATTGGTATGTGTAATATAAAAAATATATAGAAATGGCTTTGAGATGAGTACAAGATGATTTGTTTATTCATTCTGTTGTTGGTTTAGAATCAGTTTGGTTGAATTTTGTTAAAAGTAAAATCGTAATACTTTTGGTTTCTTTTTAGTAATTTTGTATAAAATAGTTAACGTAAAAAATTAAAATATTGTTTTGTTTTACAATTAAAAAAAAAAAAGAGAATGACAATTGAAACAATATTGTCATGATTATTAACATTGTTAACAAATTGTAATAAAACAAGTTGTAAAATATTAAACCGAAAAAACCAAACGCGTTTTATTTTATTACCATAAAAAACCTATTTTAGAACAGTTAAAAAAATACAGTCCACTAAAAAATTGTGGATCAATTAAACATTTTGGTCCATTCGTACACGGATTTGGAATCAGTGATTAAATTGTCGGTAATAAAATAGTGAATTCTCGGTAATAAAATAGTTAATTTTCGGTTTACAATAAAAAACATTTCGTAAGTCGTGTGAAAAAAAAAACTTTTAGTGATTGTGTAGCAGTTGATAGCCGTAATTGGAAAAGAACCAGCAAATTGAAATCATCAAAACACCTGTAAAAGACTGGAGAAGTAAAATGTTTGTATAAAACGAATCAAGGTAATTTTCATTTCAACAACTATAAGTGCGGTTCAATTCAATTTAAAAAGCTGAAAAATTTAAAAATATACATGTGCTATCATCTTTTTCTTGGCAACAATCATAACGGTTATAATATATAACAGCGTCGTCATACGATATTTTTTTGTACATCAAAAAAAAAAAAATTGGCTGTATGTATTATGTATAGCACATTTAAAAAGTAATTAGAGAGTACATTACACACGCATACAAATTACTCCCGCTCATTACGTCGATATCGTTTGGTTATATTTATATTTATTTATATCTTATATAGTATAATATTTATGAGTATATATAATTGAGTGCATACATACTTGTTGCAAATTTGGTTGGAGTTTGTATGCAGTATTTTTGGTTGCTGTTTGTATGCAGTATTTTGGGGTCGTTTTTTTTTTTTTTTGAAAGGGGTAACACAAGAGAGCACTGCGACCTTTACGATCTATTGTGCGTTTATAGCCCCTATTCCTCCTACCATTTAATAGATTTGAAGAAACCTAGTATGTTTGAGGGGGCAATATATCCCAGTTCTTCAGGAGTAAGGAAACCTTTACCTAAGATGTTAAGTCTGCCTCTTGCGAGAGCCGCGCAGTTGCAGAGAATGTGTTCTGTCGTCTCTTTGTCGTTAAGGCAAAGGCGACAGATGTCTGTTTCAGCCAGGCCCATTTTATTGAGGTGGTAGTTTAAAGGACTGTGTCCTGTTAAGAGGCCAGTCAGGGTTCTTATATGCCTTTTACTGAGTGTTATTATATCTTCCACTTTTATTTTGTTTGGATTGATGAATTTTTTTGATGTAGAGAGTCCTGGTATATTGTACCAGTAGATTCTATGCTCTTGTTCAATCCATCTACATAAAGAGAGGTTATGGTGTCCTCTTGGTTTTCCACAGAATGGTTCTGGTCCAATAAATTTTGTACTTGAGCCAGATTTTGCAAGGCAGTCTGCCTCTTCGTTACCTTCAATACCTGTGTGTCCTGGCACCCACATTAAGGTGACTTTGTTCCTTTTGGCCAGGATCTTTAGGCTTGTTAGACAATCCCAGACTAGTTTTGAACCCTGTGAATGTGAGGATATAGCCTTAAGGACTGCCTGACTGTCTGATAGGATGTAGATGATGGTGTTGCGATAAGCTATTCTAAGGTTTTCTTGAATACATAGCTCTAACGCCACCATCTCAGCTTGGAAGACTGTTGCTTCTGTGCCGGGAGGTTTCGATACCGAGAAGTTTGGGCCTTTAACGCCGGCTCCGGTACCTTCGGAGGTACGAGATCCATCTGTATACCAGACGGTAGCTCCCTCTTCAAATTCAGGTAGTGAAGATTGCCAGTCCTTACGATCTCTGATTATAACTTTGAAAGGAAATTCAAAGTTGTATTTTGTCGGCATAGTGTCCGATAGAATTGAGGTTAGCACCTCTATTTTGGGGTTGTTTAGAATTTTTAGGTGTCCCCTAAAATCACCTGAAGTATACTTCTTAACCTTTTGAATACGGATAACCCCCTTTACCGCCTCCTTTTTTATATGGAGATGTAGCGGTGGGAGACTTAGGAGCATTTCCATTGCAGCCGTTGGACAAGTTGACATAGCGCCGGTAATACTAAGACACGCAAATCTTTGTATTTTTTGTAGCAGAAGTTGTGCTTTTTTTTGTAGAGTTTTAGTCCACCATACTGTAGATCCGTATGTGACTATTGGTAGGATGATTGTTCTGTAGCACCAGTATATCATCTTGGGATTGAGTCCCCATTTTCTGCCAAATAAGCTTTTGCAAGCCCACATTGCTCTTGTAGCTTTGGCATGAGTCATTTCAATGTGACTATTCCAGTTGAGTTTACCATCAAGCATTACACCAAGGTATTTGACCTCTTTAGAGAAAGGAATAGTTGTACTGTTTAGAACAGGTGGAGTTAAGGATATTTTTTTCCTATTTGTAAACGGTACTATTACAGTTTTGCTTGGATTTATACTGAGGTTTTTTGATACACACCAACTCAGTATAAGTTTTAAGGCAGTTTGTAACCTTTGTGAAACGATTGAATCGTGCTTACCTCTGCTAATGATGACGAGGTCGTCGGCATAGCCGATTACATCGAAGCCTTGCTCGGTTAAGTATTCTAGGAGCTCATCAACGACAATTGACCATAGCAATGGAGATAATACTCCTCCTTGGGGACAACCCCTATAGGTCTGCGCCGTTAATGTGCTGTTACCCATATTAGCTGTTGTTAAGCGGCTTCTAAGCATGGCATGGATCCATCTTATTGTTGCCTCTCCTAGGCTTTTTTTCCTAGCAGCTGCTATTATTGCATCGTTGGGAGTGTTGTCAAAAGCTCCTTCTATGTCGATGAATGCGCATAAGGCAATTTCCTTATAGTCTTTTGCCTTTTCAATATACCTAAATAGGTCGTGAAGGGCTGACTCTGTTGATTTACCTTTTTGGTAAGCGTGTTGTTTACGATGAAGGCGGACTTTTCTAGGTCCCGTTCTAATGTGGTGATCCACTAGTTTCTCCATCGTTTTGACAAAAAAGGATGTAAGGCTGATAGGGCGGTAAGACTTAGGCTTTTCAATGGGACGATTCCCTGCCTTTGGAATAAAAACCACCCTTGCTTTCCTCCATATTTTTGGGATGTAACCCCATATAAAGCTGGCTTTGAAGATTCTTAACATAGTTGGCATAAGAATCTCCAATCCCTGTTGCAATAATGCGGGGAAAATATTATCTACTCCGGCCGATTTGTAGGGTTGTTTATGGCCCATTTGATCTTTTCCGAAGTGAAGATTTCATTTGCAGTTTTCCTGCAATGGGGAGTAGGACGAAGTATCCTTTCCTCTACTTCTGAATCTTCAATATTTTGTATTATTTTGCAGCCTGGAAAATGTGTTGCCAACAAAAGTTCTAATGTTTCTAAGCTGCTGTTTGTTGAGGACCCGTTGGGTCTCTCTAGAAGCCCGATATCTATCGGAGTGTCTTTTGCTAACACTTTTTGGAGTCTGGAGGCTACTGGGAGTTCATTGATCTCTTAGAGTTTTTGCTCTATTAAAAAGCTTCCTGGTGAGTTTGCGTTGTTTAGTGAGATCTTCGTTCCACCAGGGTACTTGTTTGGCCCTTTCTCTTTCTGAAAGAGGACAACTTTGTTAGTAGGCGTAATTGATATTCTCTACGAGTTGGTTAGCTAGAAGATCAATGCAGTCTGGGCTGCTAACTGAAACTTCTGAATTACAAATTTCGTACTTTAAAATAGACTGGTATTGAGCCCAGTTGGTACGCTTTGGATTTCTGTAGTGAGAAGTAGAAACTAAGGAAGTCTTAATATCAAAACAGATGTGTTTGTGGTCAGATAGAGATGCCTCTTTGGATACATGCCAATTGGCACATTTGTCCACTAGACAGGGGCTTGAAATGGTAAGGTCAAGTACTTCCTGCCTGGCTATATTTATGAAGGTAGGTGCATTACCTTTGATTAATATTTCTAGATTGTTAGCAGCAAGAAAATTTAAAAGTGACTCACCTCTTTTGTTGATGTTGCTGCTACCCCATATTAAATGGTGTGCATTTGCGTCACATCCCAGGATGACTGGTATGTTGTGGGTTTTACTGTATTCCACTAGTTCTATGACGCATTGAGGTGGAGCATCAATCTCCTTACCAGGAAAATACGCTGAGGCAAGGATCACCTCTTGATATCCTGTTGTGTTTGGTATTTTCACCAGTACTGCAACTAAATCTGTACGGATGAAAAGAGACATATTAAGATAATTAATTTCATGTGATATAAGGAGTGCAGTTCTAGGCCTGTCACTATTTTTATCAAAAATAAGCTTACCCATATTACGAGGAATACCTAGTATTTTTCCTTTAATGGCCCTCGGTTCTTGTAGAAGAGCCACGTGGAATTCCTCTTTAGCAAACCTCCACGTGAGTACGTCCATAGCCGCTGCTGCACGGTGGAGATTTGCTTGGATGGCCTTGATGTTATTGGCCATCTTTTGTGGTTTGCGGCTGGCCGCTTACCTCTTTAATCTTCGGGCGGAGTGTGATACCCGAAAATTTGTAGCATATGCGATAACCATTCTGCTTTATATTCTCCATTGATTGGCGGTCTATGGAGAAGGTTATAACCGTGTTAGTGCCTTCAACTCTTCTATTTAGCACTTTCCAGTTTACGGCGTTGAGGTTAGCATTTTGAGAATCGATGAGGGTGGTTATTTCCTCTGTTGTATCCTCTTCATGAGGAAAATTTCCTGTGATTACTTCTAATCTCGGGATATTTTCCTCCCTGACGGCCTTGATGTTCGTGGACTCGTCAGGTTTAATTTGCGCAGATACCTGCTCAAGCCATGCCGCGGTCTTATCGTCAAGGCATATTATTAACATCCATCCTGGTTTTAGACTAAGTCCACCAAATTGTGGATTTATACCTACTTTAGCCGCTTTTGGTATTTCTGCCAGGATGGACTTCTGTACTGCAGCTAGCTGCTCAGGAGAAAGTAATTTGTGAGGATGTTCAGAATTGATGATACCAATCCTGATCCCCTTTACAACGTCTTTATAGCTGATACCTGACGTGGAGGGCTGAGCCTCTGCTGCAGGTATTGGCTTGACGTTTGGTGTGTTTAAGGGCTTAAGCCTTTTGTTTTCACTTTTGTCAGAAGGTGGAGTCGTAGATGAGGATCTAGACCTTTTCGACGCTATTGTCTGCCTAAGTGAAAGAGTATCTTGCATGGGTAAGCACGCAAGATTATATGCATCATCGACGGATTTGCCTTGGTTTCGGTGGTAAGTGTATCTTCGCCGACCAGCTCCACTAAGCCGTTTTTTGTTCTCAGTGAGGCTCAACTGTTTCAGCTCAGCTGCTAATTGTTGTTCGCTTATGCCTCTAGACCTAGATGGAAGTCTGGATTTTTTCAGTAGCGGTTTCTCCGGTTTTCTGAAAATTGGTGTGGCGGTGACTGAAAGAGTTGCCTTATCAATGTCTTCGCTCTCTTTATTTTGAGGGATCACCTCTTGTGCGGTTATGTCCGCTGATGTTGATGCTTTAGGGAGAGCATCATCGATAAAATTGCACCGTTACCATTTGAAGGTTATTAAAAGTATCTGGATACTTTCAAAGGCGGCGGAATGTTAAATCACCGTGTACTCAACTCAAAACCATTTACTTTATTTTCATAAAATATAGAATATAATACTTATTAGAAAATTGTAATATGCAATTTTACACTCATTTAAATGTATTCCCATTTTTTTACATATAATTTCTAATGTCAATATTGGTTATTGGTATGTGTAATATAAAAAATATATAGAAATGGCTTTGAGATGAGCACAAGATGATTTGTTTATTCATTCTGTTGTTGGTTTAGAATAAGTTTGGTTGAATTTTGTTAAAAGTAAAATCGTAATAAGTTTGGTTTCTTTTTAGTAATTTTGTATAAAATAGTTAACGTAAAAAATTCAAATATTGTTTTGTTTTACAATTAAAAAAAAAAAGAGAATGACAATTGAAACAATATTGTCATGATTATTAACATTGTTAACAAATTGTAATAAAACAAGTTGTAAAATATTAAACCGAAAAAACCAAACGCGTTTTATTTTATTACCATAAAAAACCTATTTTAGAACAGTTAAAAAAATACAGTCCACTAAAAAATTGTGGATCAATTAAACACTAACCTTAATTTAATTTAATTAATTTAACCGAATTTAACCTCACTTTTTATTTAAATTTTGCAACGCGTGATTTATAATTTTGTATATAATAATTAAACGTTTTAATTATTTTAGAAATTTATGCGGTTTTCCGATTTAACCTAACTTTAATTGATATTAATTTTTTTTTATCAAATTCAATTCTATAATTCACTAATTAAATTTAAATAATTTTATATCGAATTCTAATAATTCGCTAATTGGCAATTTTAAATTAATTTCACTTTTTTTTTAATCTACAGCTTTGTTAATTATTATTTAAAATAAATTTAATTAAATTCACTTTACCCTTTTTTTAAAATAATTTGTTAATTAAACCAAAAGAAAATATATTGCATAGGAACAATCACAAATTTGCCACAATTACTTGTGCCACTTGTAATTTTATCCGTATACAATAATTTTTTCTTACCTTTACGTATATCTTTTTTTTTAAAAAATAAAATAATTTTAAATTATTTTTTTTTGGATTTTTAAATTGATGCTGCTGCCTTTGGTAATCGATCGATGAGACTGATAAAATTCTCAATTTGCCTATCGTTTATATAGCCTAATCTATTTTAAAATTTACATTTTCTATATGGTGTTACCATATGAAATTCTAAATTATTTGACCATAATGGTCATAACATTTTATCCTAAGGTTTTCCTGAAAACCTTTACTAACCTTTTTTTCTTTAGAATATTATTTCCTATTTCTCTACTAAATTTTCCTAATTATAGTTAATTCTATTAATACTTTTTGCTATAAAATGCTATAAAAACGTTCAGCCCTGAACAATTTAATTATTATTAAGTTGTCCCTACTGATTTTTATTACGAGAGAGTACTTTCGTGGAGTTTATTTTATCCCGCTCGCACAAATTGCATCTCGCTCATACTAATTGGGTTTTTCATTTAATTTAAAAATCATAAATTCTATGTTTATGTTTATTTTCCGTGATTTTTCCTAACATAATTAGATTCGCTATTCACTTTTCTACCGGGTAGAAAATTTTCATAAGTCTACGCGGATTATTCTACTCACAATCTACTCCGCAAGTTTCGGGTTGACAGATGAAATGCCGACATTTCATCTAAATTTAATTTGCAAAAATAGGATTATTTTTAACTATTAATTCTGGTAAGTTATTAAAAAATGAAATTAAGAATTCATTAGAATTCTAAAAATATATGCACATCATGGATGTCAGCTATATTAAAGCTGATATTCATCTAAACTTTTTGCTTTATTTTTCAGGTTATGCCGGCACATTAACCAATGTTAGATTGAATTTAATAACCAATATCCACCTGATATTGGTTGCATTTGTTTGGGGATCTAAACTACAGGTAAGTATCTATCGGTTTAATGTAATATGTATGGAAAACATCAACAACCTTCCATGCTATTTCAACATGAAATTTACACATGTAGTTGTTGTTGTTTTTCATATAAAATATAAACAAATGTTGTATGACTTTAATAAATTTATTTTTTATTAATCTAATTTTCTTTTTTTAGGGATGCTGGATGAACATTCTCCCGCCCGTTGAACAATATTGTTCAACACCAGCTTTTCTTTATTCAGTTTAGCCTTTTTTCGAAGTTGATGATGGTGAAATTTCACCTTTCCATCAGCATAAACTTGCGCCCGTATGCACTATCCACCTGGCAGATTAACCAAAAAATCTTTTTGTTTAGACGCTCTTATCTTATCGAAGTCTATTCGTTCTACGACTTTTTTCGGCAAGAATACCTGTTCCCCTTCTTTAGTAATGACGCGTTGAATATCATTGTTAATTCGCATCTTAAATTCAGCAACCGTAGTGGACAACCTTAATGAGCTCCACTCCGTGGTGTAACAACCATTAATTAGGACTGCTGGTCCTATTAACTCTTCACCAACTGGCACCTGTTCTTCTGGTTGGTTGGTTGTGCTGCTCACTACCGAACTTTCACTGGTTTGCACCAATGAATTGCATTTCATAGTGGCCGTACTCTTTGTTTCATCAACCAAGCCTTTTAAAGATTCAGTTACTCCATCAGTCAATTGTTACTTTCGTCTAGCGGCACTGGCTGGATTCTCCGGTTCAAAAAACCAATTTGTTTCTTTTATGTGTTGGTGCCGTTAAATTCGCGTTGATGGAATCACCAACACGTTGCCTTTTATTTTGCTTTGGTTGTTGCCATTTTCTTGTTGGTGACAACGGAACCTCCTCCCAAATCGTCAGAAAATCATTAGTTTCGAATGAATTCATTTTAATCTAACGACAACAAAGATAAATTAGTAATATATATATATATTGTTTTACTAAATTGGACAACATGAACATTAGACTATCACCAACATGACGGCACTACATGTCTTAGTATTTTTTTTTTAATTATATATATCATGCTTGTTGTTTACGTTGTAGGGTGTACCACCTTTCCATCATCGTAAACTCATCATAATCTGCAATTCTATTAAAAAAAATTACAAATGAAGAACTCATAAATTTTTAGTTGCATACATTTTATTATGTACTCTAAAAATTTAATTTTAATGAATTATGGTAATACTTTAGCCACCGATGGGATAATTGGTGGCATTCCTATTAGCCGCCCAATATTTGCCCTTGCTAAGCGCCATTGCACCGAATCATACCGCAAACTTGGACCCAATTCTTCCAGTTCGGAATGTATAAAATATTCCTCCAAACTATCCGTGATCATATCACATATCTCATCAAACGTCATTCCACTTTTGATGTTGTACCGCTCTGAATACCGGTATTGATTATTTGTTGGATTCATTGTTACCTAATCATAAACCCAAAAAAAAATATTATTATTATTTATATTTAAAACATTTTACCACATAAAACAACAAGACGGACAAACAAATATGACAACATACAATTTTTTTTTTTTTACAGATACTATCATAATATAGTATCATCATTTGCTTGTACCAATGGACAGAATTCGTTACGGGCCTCGTAAACGAACTATGTTCTGTCTTTTTTTACCACTCGATCAACTCCATCTTCACCTGGATGTACTTCTTCAACTCGTCCCAGTGGCCAAAATGTTGGTGATGTATTCTCATCTTTTAATAATACTACATCATCTTCCTTAATATTTGGTTGTGTTGTTTGCCATTTTGTTCTTTGTTGTAATGTATTTAAATATCCCTTGGACCATTTGTCCCAAAATTGCTGTGCCATATATTGCATATGTCGCCATCTTTGACCTGTTGCAATCTTGTCCAATATTTCAGGTTCAGGCACAGCGTTAAGTGGCCGTCAAATCAGGAAATGACCTGTTGTTAATACTTCCAAGTCTTCGCTTCTATTTTCCATGACTGTTAACGGTCGAGAGTTTAAGCATGCTTCGATTTGACATAGCAATGTTACGTATTCTTCATACGTGTAGACATTTTTACCTATCACTCTACGGAGATGATACTTCACCGCTTTATCTCCAGCCTCCCATAAACCTCCAAAATGAGGTGCTCCTGGAGGATTAAAATGCCAACTAATTCCCTTTTCGCTGAAATGTTGACTCACATTCGGACTTGCTTCCTGCAACGCCTTTGTTAACTTCTTATTGAGTGTAACCTATGCTCCTTTAAAATTTGTACCGCAGTCGGAGTAAACATCAGTACATAAACCCCTTCGTGCAACAAATCTCCTAAATGATGCTAAAAAGGCTGACGCTGATAAATGTGATACTAATTCCAAGTGTATAGCTTTCGTAGCCATACAAACAAATATACAAAAACAACCCTTATAAGTTCTTGATGTTCTATGCGATGACATTTTTAAAAATATTGGACCTGCAAAATCCATTCCGATATGACTGAACGGTTTAGATATATTTACCCTACAACTTGGTAAATTTCCCATTAATTGTGTATACGGTTCCTTTTTGTGACGAACACAAGTTGTACATTTAGCTATCTGTCGTGATATTATTCGTTTTCCATTAAGTATCCAGTATAAATTCTATGGAAACGTCCTTCTATTTTCACAGTGCCCTGATTTAATAAACTCGAGCAGTGTGAATTGTTTGAATGGTCTGAAGTAAGATCGAATGCAAGCAAAAAATGACCATTATCAAACAACTTTTTGCTAATTTGATGGCTTCTATCATCATAATGAATTCCAGTAACTCTGAATATTGTGTGATAGCCTCTAGTACTAATAATATTTTTATTATTACTATAATCAAATTCCAGAGGCTGAGAAGGTATATGAACTCCATTAACAGCCAAGTTAAACCGTAGCAACTTGTAATGGTGAAAATTAAATGGATTTTCTGTCTCTTTCACCAGAATAAGCTTTATTAGAAACCATGCAAAATATTAATAAATTAGGCAACTGCCCAATAACTACATTATCAAGCGCTAATGAATGACTTCCGGGATGTAAAGTAAAAGATTTTACTTCGACTCGCTTGTACGGATAAATCGCATTTCTATTTTGCAAAACTTTGTGATGCGCTAGTAAAATATCGGTATTCAGAGTTATATGATTTATGTATAAAGTTGCTTCAAGAATTTTTATTGATGATTCACCAGTCGCAGCCTCCATTGTGCAAAACTCAGGTTTTTCTAGATTTAAAGTAACTTTCAAATCGACATTATTAAATATATCCGCATAAATTTTGCCCATAAGCTCGACTTTATTGCCTTCTTTAAATAATTCTATTCTTTTATCTAATCCAGGATTTTCCTTATCTATAATAGAATTAACTTTTCCCGTATCTAAAAACCATCCAGAACGCATCAGATCCATAATTTAAAAGTGTTTCTATGTATGCTCTGTAATGGTAATTATTATCCGATTGTGATACTGGCATATTATTTAAAGATACGATGCAATTTCTGATAAGCGAATGCAAAATATTATTCACAACGCCGACTTTTGGGGTAATCGATTTTGGATCCGTCGATTTCGATTCATTTCCCCCTTTAATTTGTAGAACCATTCTTAAATGAAATTTTGAAATATCTCTATAAGTTTCACCATTTCCCAAAGATACAAATTCGATAGAACTGGCATCTAAAGATGCAATGGGGCTAAAAGGAACTTCTTCACAACGTAAAACACTGGATTGAATAGGTAATGGCGAAAATAGGTACAATTCGCTTTTCATGCATTCTATATGTGCTGCCATATTTATCTATTTTTAGTTTGTAAATATGTCTGATTTATTACGATTTTTTAGAAAATTTTTTAATTTTGATATATGTCTTCCTTTGCTGCTAGTCAAAGACTGGGTTTTAGCTTTCAAAGTTTTCTTTTTTATACGTAATCCGGACCCCGACTGAGCCATTTTTTAAGCTTTCTTATACCTTTTTCTTTCAGCTCATTTACAGCTGCAACACTTTGAGGTTTTAAAATTTCAGTTATGGGTCTACTACCAATATCTTCTAAAACAGCCTTTCCAGATTTAATTGCTTGATTTTTTAATGCTGAAATCCCCGATTGCCACAATGGTTTCAAATATTTAAAAATTCCCGAGAAAAAAGCTCCGACACTCCCTCTACCCGACTGGATAACTCTCGGGATAGCGTACACATCTCCTATGTCATGCATGCCACCACCAATTTGGCTCATATAATAATTTGTGTATACTTTTTCCATGGTTGAGTACAGAATGAAGAAATTTTAAGCGGGCATTTTATTTATATAGTTCCTAATTTCTTAAAATGTAATGTGCAAAATATTGGCGTCGAACTAGCTTTGAAATCGACTTTTCTACCCAAGTCATCTGCTATCAATAATGAAATACTTGGAATAGAAGAAATTTCTATTGGCGAGTACTCGATTCTATCAAATTTAATATGCTGTTGCGACCCATTGACTGACAGGACTCGTAAACATCTTATAAATTGACTGCCAAATAATCTAGGTTTTATAATTTCGCTATAAACGAAAATATGACCAACCACATTATGTTTTTTTTTTTTTTTTAAATGATTTATTAAGCTTTCAATTGAGCCTATGAGAGGAAATATCATTTCAAGTATCTGAAAATTATTTATAATGAGGCCTTCAGTTTCTTTGTGTATTTCCATATTTTTACTATCTTCATTTTGCGATCGCGCTTGCGTGTTCATAAAGAAATGTTTAGAAAGTGAGACACTTGCCGGATCAGACGCGATAATTGTTTTTCTGGAAAAATTTGAATCCATATTGAGCTCATTTAAAAAAATTTCTGAAATGCCAACAACCCAATCGCCTGTAAGCTTCAAACATTTTTGCAGAGAATTTGTAAAATTAGATTGCACATTATTCGAGTAAATATTGAGAGAGTTATTACTAAAAACTGTAACAAAAAAATCCGGGTCCGACATGATGTATACAAGTGTTAATATAATTATAAAATAAAGCAAAGTAAATTCTTTTTATATACATTTTTATTATTTACATTTACAACATTTATTTTTTCATATATATACATGTCTACATATAAAATTATTTAATCTTACACCATGAGAAAATATTATTTCCCGTTTGTTTTTTAGATTTAGAACGAGAACGAGTTATACGCGTTTCCCTAGTTTCCTCAGCTTTATTTTCATGTTCTGCTTTTTTAATCATTTCACGTAATTCTGCATCATCAATTTTTTTATTATCGTCACATAGAATAGTATAAACTGACCCATCTTTTTCTATAATTTTCATATCATCATGCTTTCGTTCTTTTTTTTAGGCTCCATAGTATCATCTAAAACATTCCTATTTCTTTTTCTCGGTGCCTTGGGAGTTTTGAAGCGTTCATGATTATCTGAAAAATTTTCATCTTCAAAATATGTTTCCTTCACACTTTCATTTAACATTTGCTGTTTTTCGGGAACAGTTTGCGATGAAAAATCATTTTTAAATATAAACTTAGTTTGAGAAGAGTTGTCTTTCCAATTTTTAGTTTCATGACTCATATCTTTATTCGCTTCACCCTTTCTTCTCAAACTAGATAATTTCAAAAGATTTTGACGTAGCTCTATCCATTTTTGTTCATCGCTTTTTTCATTATCATAAATAATGGGCAATAATTTTTTAGAAATGATTTCAGCTTCAGGATTTTCTTCTAAGCAAGTCTTTATACGATTATAAGCATTAGGAAATATTAGCAGCATTTTAGTCATTTTATTACTAAGCATTTTCGATAATTTTACCGATTATTCCCGAAAAAATTGTTGCTAAAAGAGTTGGCAAAAATCCACCTTTTTGAATTAGAAGTTTTCTTTTAGAAGTTAAACTTCGCTTTGGGCATGATAAGCATCGCATTTCATTTTTATACTTTCCAAAATATTTTTTATCTTTTTCATTAATTTTATTATTTCCATTTAATGTGTTGTATACTATTTCTATTAAAGCTTTAATTGCGTCAGTATATGCATTTTGTAAAATAGCCTTTCTAAATTTAGGTTTAGGTTTCTGTAGCACGTATAATAAATGCTTGTTGTCCGCCAATCTTTTCAACTTGAAGTTTTTCGTCATTTTCATTTATAATGCAAAAACAACAACAAAAATCTTTATTAAAAATTTCCGATCGGAATCTAAGACAATCGTTTATATTCTGAGTAAGGTCGATTAATAAATAACCATGAGGTTTTTCAGTTACCTCTTTATATATTTATATCTTTTGAATCTTGAGGGTATATTTGTCTGGCTAAATGTTGAAATTGAAGTTGATCACGAGGATTTTTAAACATTACAATGTATTTGGCATTTAATGATATATCTCTAGAATTGTGAAGCTTTATGAAAAATATTTTGAGTTACTATCACTATTGATAAATTTCGATGATGAGAGCCTTTTGTAAATAGCTCACATATTTGCTTATTAAAACCTTCCATCATCAGATTATCTAAAATTATTAAAACAGGCTCATTTTCAAAATTTTCAAAATGTTCTGGCACACCTTTATGAAATTGAACATTTGAAATATTCGGCACTAAATTACTTTCAGCAAAACACCAAATTACTTTACTAGGTGTATTTTCTATTAAAAACTCTTTATTTAAAATTAGTTTTTCCAAAAATGTCGTTTTCCCGCAACTAGAAGGTCCACTTATTATCATAGTAAATGGATGCACAAATTGAAAAAAACATTTTTAAAATCGCACTCACGACCGCCTGTTCTTTAATGTCATGATTTTTATGGGGCAGACGTTTAAAAGTAATCCCATGAAAAGTTGAAAGTAGCGCCGCTCTAAGTAATTCACTAAAAGCAATCGCATAATTTTTATATCTTTAAAAAGTAATCCCAAAAGTAGCGCCGCTTAATTCACTTAAAGCAATCCCATGATTTTTAAACGTTTAAAAGTAATCGCATACAAAGTCAAAAGTACACATTTAAAAGTAATCGCATACAAAGTCAAAAGCAAACGTTTAAAAGTAATCGCATACAAAGCCGAAAGCAGACGTTTAAAAGTAATCGCATACAAAGTCGAAAGCAGACGTTTAAAAATAATCGCATACAAAGTCGAAAGCAGACGTTTAAAAATAATCGCATACAAAGTCAAAAGCAGACGTTTAAAAGTAATCGCATACAAAGTCAAAAGCAGACGTTTAAAAATAATCGCATACAAAGTCAAAAGCAGACGTTCAAAAGTAATCGCATACAAAGTCAAAAGCAGACGTTTAAAAATAATCGCATTCAAAGTCGAAAGTAGACGTTTAAAAGTAATCGCATTCAAAGTCGAAAGCAGCTCACTAAAAGTAATGCCATTATTTTTAGACTTTTAAAAGTAATCGCATTCAAAGTCAAAAGTAGCGCCGCTTAATTCACTAAAATTAATGCCGCAAAAGTTGACTATTTTAAAGAATGATGTAGTTTTTATTCTCACAAATACTTTCATATTTTTTATTTACAATCAAAGTTTTAGCGATTCTACAAAAAAAGACGCAGCGTTAAGTAAAGTTTAGTTTTTTGTAGAGTCTTAAACTGGAAAGATTAAAAAAATTAATTAAAATGGTATTGTCAAAATCAAAATTAATTAAAAAAGCTAAAAAAATATGGATATGCGAAAGTCATAAGAGTTTGAATTTCCTTACGGATATTTCATATAATATTAATAACATAAAACTGAGACTGGGATATTCGCTATTAAACAATTTTGAGCCGTTTCTGTGGATTCATGATGGTTCACATCATGTAGGATTTAACTATTCTAGTTGGAGCAAGTTTAATATGCATAAAAATATAGTGAGTCTTAAATTAGATGGAACAGCGGAAAATAAGGAGCGTCTAGATATAGTCGATGAAAACAATTTTAATTATGAATTTAAATGGAGAACTGACGCTGATAAAGTTTGTTTAAGTATTCAGCATAAAAAAAGCAAAGTAGAAAAGATAGAGTTATGCAATAAAGAATGGGCTGATTTATGTATAATTTCACCATTTATTTCCCAATTTTTATGCAGCGCTTTAACAAGAAGTGCGATCCGCGAATACTACTATAATGTTTATATACCAAATTGTGTAAAACACGGTAAGGTGAAACTAGAATTAAAAGACGTGTCGTTTAAGCAATATGATGAAATAGAAATGGCTGACTATATGCGCCTTTGTTATGAAATTCCGACAGTTATGAAAAAAAAATTAAAGACGGATATCGAAAATTATAAGATTATATTTTAGCATATAACATATTTTCATTAATCAAACAAATTTAGTAGCTCTTTATATTGCCGAGAGATGAGTAATTAGATATAGTAAATGAATTGCATAAACAAGTAAGAAAAAAAATTTTACGCAGAAGAGTAATTCAAAAAGGTCTAGATGACACATGGCAAATCGACTTGGTGGAAATGATACCGTATGCTAAATTTAATAATAATTACAAGTATTTGCTCACAGTGATTGATATTTTTTCCAAATATGCCTTTGCTATGCCTGTGAAATCGAAAAATGGAACTGATGTTACCGAAGCCATGAAAACAATTTTTGATAAATCAAAAAGAATGCCGAAAAACATACACTCCGACCAAGGCAAAGAATTTTTCAATTCCAAATTTAAAGAGCGTATGAATAAAAATAAAATTAACCACTACCATACTTTCACCGATGTGGAAAATGTTTAGCTTTAATGGAAACTAAAAATGGACGATATTTTTAGATGAGTTAGTTGAAAAATATAATAATACGAAACATAGAACGATAAAAGAAAAACCTGTAAATGTGACTTTAAAAAACGAAAAACATTTATTAAAAACAATTTATAATTATCCAAAAGTATTTTCTAATGGAAAATTTAATATAAACGATTTTGTTAGAATTACAAAGTATAAAGGAATATTTACTAAAGGCTATGAGCCGAACTGGTCAACTGAAATTTTTAAAATTTATAAAATAAGAAATACTTATCCAGTTACATATTTATTAAAAGATTTCAATGATGAAATTATATCTGGAGGATTTTATGAATCAGAATTGCAGAACGTCAAACACAGCGATGCATATTTAATAGAAAAATTCTTAAACGTAAGAAAAATGAAGTTCTTGTTAAATGGTTAGGTTTTGATGATAACTATAATTCATGGATAAATAAAAAACATATTTTAAAATAACAATATAGAAATGTTTTATTTATATTTTTTCACATAAATTTCTTAAATTAAGTTTACACTATTTATTATTATTTTCTTATTTTTAATTTGGATTTTTTACATAAATTCCTTATATTTAATTTAAAAATAATCGGATTACAATATTTCAAAGTCATTAGCAGAAAATTTTTCCAAGTCAATTCGATAGTGTCCCCATGCATAGGTACTAATACCGTCTTCCCTAATATACCGTTTATCATCAGAAGAACTCAAAGCTATTTTATTAAATTTTGGGTGTATATGTTATGAAGTTTAGATCTTAAAACCATCATATCCCCGTAAAAGATATTTTGTTTATATAAACAATCAAGAAAATTATTTTTAGTTAATTTATCAACAACATTTCGTTTTATACCTTTAACTTTTTTTGTTTGATCGTTATTGTCTGTTTCAATAAAATATACCTTACTTCTAAGCCCAATAAATTCTGTCATTATTTCTCCATTGTTTTCATCTTTCATGAGACCTATAATTTTTCTATTTTTTAGCGGAATGCCGAATCTATTATTTGGAGGGTAATCAGACGTATCAAACTTAAGTTTTAATGGATCATCTTATCTAATATCGTCAAGAAGATCAGCATATCAATTTTCCGTAAAAATAGTATATATAAATGAATCGGTATCCATATAGTTTAAAGTAATATTTTCCCCGAATTTCGGTTTCATGTAAGAATAATGAAAATCATACATTTTAAGTTTCGACAACTCTAGAACGGTGAAGCCAATATATAGAGGTTTATTGTATATGATTCGCGATTTTTTTAATTGGATAGCAGCCATATTTTCAGAGAAAATTGCAACGCTATGAAAATTCGATTTAGCTATTAAAGAACGCGCATTAATGCTCCTACCATTTCCATTCTCCCAATCAGTTACGATTTTTACATCAACTCTTTTCTCAACATTCTCCATAGTTTTACCATAAATAGCGTAATTCATACGTTTGAAAAAAAAATTCTGGAAAACGGTTTTTGAAGCAGTTCTAAATGCGGTATTTATGTCTATATATTTTTCCAACCAGCGTGGTTGATTGTACTTTAAAGCTCTATGAATAAATATTAATTTTAAACCGTTTTTTATACATTGTTGAAGAACTCTATAATCAATAATGTATTTTTCTTTTTTATTTAAATCAGCGATTAATTTAGGAGTTTTATTTTTAATGCACTGATTTTTTGGAACGAAAGGCAAATCATTATGGTAATCGTGAAGATTTTCGGGATATTCGAGATCCACTTCTAAAATATATCCTTCATCCGATTCATGCGGGAGAAAATTTATTTTTGTAAGCAAAGCTTCATTAGCATTTTCTACCCATGCAAATCCTCCATAAGGTAGAGGTTGAGACAGAGCCCACCCATACAAATTATTAGCATCTAGATATGTCATATATTTACTTTTTTTGCTACGATCCCATTCTCCCATATGATGATTATTAGCTCTAGAATGTCTAAGAGAACATTGAGTTAAACCCCCGCGTATCCATTTTTTAAAAAAGTTTAGCATATTAATGTCGGTAAGAAGCTCTAATTTCATTCCGGTTAGTTTTAACATAGCGTCCCACGAAAGTCCTGGAGCTGTGTAATAATGACACGGATCTAACTCATAATTTTCTAGGCAGGTACGTCGGAAACATTCGAAAATATCGGTTAAGAGTAGCACATCGCTTTTAAGATATGTCATCATATATTCTCTGATATTTCTACAATCGAATTTTTCCCAAACGCATTGAGCTATTGCATATTCTTCAGAAGTACATGATTTGCCATTTAATTTGTTATTAAACGCATTAATAGGCGGCAATTTTTCTTCATTTAACACTTCAAAAGAAGTAAGGTACTCGTACGGGAATGGTATTTTTTTGCTTAGCAAATTAATTTTTTCCGTATTTTTTATAACCGATTTTGTTGTTATAAAGTCCGAGTTAGATAAATCTTTTGACAGAGTGTCTATTCAATTCAATTCAATTCAAAATAGTATTTTATTAATTCAAATTTAATTACGGAGATTATTATTTAATATATACATATTATCATTATTATTAGTACGTAATCTTTATTATTTATTATTATTATAGTATGTAATCTTTATTATTTATTATTATTCTGTATTATGTAATATTTATTAAATTAGAACAAATACTAAATTACATTGGCTTCCAGCCGTCTGTTTTAGTGGTTCCATATTAAGTTTACTTTTATTATTTTGCTTTTTGTTTCATATTTACATATTTATTAGTTTATAGTTTTTATTTCGTATCTTAAACTTTTAGTTGGATTATTATTGTTTTTAGTTATTATTATTATTTACTTTATTTAATTTATTGTTGTTTTTTTTTATTTTTTCTTTATTATTATTATTTTAGAGTATTACTGTTAACTAAATTCTTTAACTATTAATTTGCGATATTTCATAGCTTCCATTGTGTAACCAGCCAGTTTTTCCCAATCTTCTCCATTAAGTATTGCCATACCTTCATCATCGGATAGTAAATTTTTATTAAAATAAAGTTTTCTTAATTCTTTAAAGATTGGACATTCTATCAGGAAATGTAGACTATTTTCTTCTTTATTTAAGTTACAGAGTGTACATTGTGATGTTTCAGTGTTAATATGTGGCGAATAATTTAATATCAACAGCTCTCCACTAATTTTGAATATAGCAGCTATTTTGTTTACGGAGTATTTTTCGTTAAAATAGTTATTCTCCCTTAGTTCGTGTTTCAAATTTATATAGATATGTCTGTGGTTAGATGTTCTTGCTTTAAATAGATATTGTTTTCTGTAATCATCGTCTATTTTTTTTATCAGTTCGTATAATTGCTTTTTCCATCTATCTCTATCATATTCATTTAAAATTAGTTCCATATCATTTTCCTCAGCTAGCTGTCTCCATCGTTTAAAGTGCAATTCGTTTTTCTGATGTATGATGTTTGTTATTTGACGTGTCAATCTATCGTTATCATGTGACATAGTATTGATTACGTAATCTATATTCAATTTTAATGTGTACAAATACAAAGGAGCTAAGCCAGTTTCAACAAAAATCATATAATCTGGAGAATGTTTAGGTAATTTAAATATTCTTTTTATAAAATATCTTTGTATTTTTTCTACAATGTCGAAGTACATATATCCCCAAGTTTGTGCTGCATAGCACATAATAGACCTCGTAACTGTTTGGAAGATCTTGTATTTAACTGAGTGTGCTATATTATCATTTCCAAGAATATTTTTCCATGTACTATTTAGTGCGGCCACTGCCTGATTGTATCTTTGCTCTAAATGTTTCTGCAGACTTAGTTTTGGTGTTAAAATAACTCCTAAATACTTGTACTCATTCACTACCTCGATTTTTGTGTCGTTTATGTACCATTTTTCGTTATTAGCTATTTTCCCCCCCGATTTAAATATCATTATCTTAGATTTATCAAGGTTTATTACCAAATTCCACTTATTAAAGTATTGCCTTAATTTACTTATCATTAGCTGTAGTGATTCCGGTGTTTCGGCCAATATGACCATATCGTCAGCGTACATTAAAATTTTTATGATAAGCTCCATTATTTGTATTCCGCCAGTGAGCGAGTTTACTATATCATCAATAAATATCGAGAACAGTGTTGGACTTAGGATGCATCCTTGTCTAAGGCCTATAGTCGTAGTGATTTCTTCCGAAAATTCGGTACCATTCCACACGTTAGTTCTCGTCTTTGAATAAATTGCTTTTATTATCTGTATGAATTTATGTGAGATACCGCGTTCACTAAGTTTATATATCAATGCATTCCTATCTATGTGATCGAACGCTGATTTTAAATCAATGAAGAAAGCATATACTTTTTTATTTTTTAACTGTCTTAATTTTATAATGTTGGTTAAGGTATATATATGATCGTGAGTTCCATAGTTTGATCTAAATCCAGCTTGGAATTTCGATATTATATTTTTTCTCTGTATAAATTCTTGTAGGCGCTTCAATAGCAATCCACAGAAGACTTTACTAATAGAATTCGAGAACGCAATAGCTCTATAGTTTGATGTTTCATCTGGATTACCTTTTTTATATATTGGGCACAAGATTGATTGATGGAAATCAGTTGGTATTACCGCCTCACTTTATATTTTATTGAAGAAACTTAACATTTTTTGTAGATACTCGCATGGTGCATTTTTTATAAAATGCTTTATTGCTCTTCATTTTGTATAACGTAGCGATTAATTCATTAATGGTGAAATCTGGATCCAAGATATCTGATTGTAAGCATGGTACTGCATATTGTATTGATGGCGCAGAGTTAGGTGGGTTCAGTTGAACAGAAAAATACTCTGCTAACTGTTGTACACACAGTGATTTACCCATTATTGGTATTCTTCCTTTTAATTTATTTATTTTACTCCATAGAGTCGACGGATCTTTGGCTTTTACTAGACTCATAGCGAGGTTAAGGTTATATTTATTTTTTGTTTGAATACAAATCTCGTTTTTTTTAAAATATAATACTCGATTATTCACTGTTGCGGATTTTTTATACTTTCTGAGGCATTGAAAAGATTTTTTTCTCGCTTTCCAACAGTTCCAATCAAACCATTTTTCTTTAAATATTATTTTATTTTTAGTTTTGTTCGTGATTGAATTTATAATGCATTCTTTCAGGCTTGTACCAATTTCCAAAACTGATCTATTTTCAATTTATATTTCTCAACTTTTTTCTCTCACTTTTATTTGATATTGAGTCTTGTAGTTTTCATTCCACTTTATTTTTGGTAATAGCTTTATTTTTTCATATTCGGGCTCCTGCGTACTAATTTTAGCAACAATTGGCATATGTTCCGTGTAATTTTTAGCCTTTATTTCTATTTCTTCTAAAATTCCTTCCCAATTTCCTTTTACCATACGTAAATCGATTACCGATGAACCGTTGCTGTTTATAAATGTAGATTCTCCCGCTTCATCTCCTTTTGTGCATCCATTCGTTACGTAATACCCAAGTTCATTACACATTTCTATTAACAATTTGCCTTTTGTATCTACTTTTTTATCTTTAGATCTTCTTACATTTCTAACTATAAAATCTCCATTTTCGCTATTCATTACACCTGTTCTCGCATTAAAGTCTCCTATTACGATAACGTTATTTTTATCCAGCAGTTCCAAATACAATTTTAATTTTTTAAACTCCTCATTCCAATTAGTATAGTTAATATATACTGGTACAATATAATACGTTTTATTATGAATTTTCATTTCTACCAACATTTTATCATTAATTTCTTGGAATTTTATTTCTGTTCTTCTATTACATTTTAATATACCGAATATATATCCTTCTTTGGGTCTACCAATATTTTGCTTTAGTGCTGGTATAAAATATACATCATGTGTATGGAAGTAACTTTTAAACTCATTTATTTTACTTTCTATTACAAATGTTTCCAATAAGAAGAATACATAGAACTTTCTAATATATGCAAAGAAATCACCGTATATTTTTTTACTTGATAGTCCTGCCACATTATAGCTCAGTATTTCTAGTGTAATTTTATTACTCTTTTTATCCTTATTTTCATTAATGTTTCTATTATTTGTGCTATTATTACTATCGTTGTATTTATTCATGTTATAGTTATTGCTATTGATATTATTATTAAAACTATTATTATAATTATTACTATTATTATTATTTTTATTATTTTTATTATAATTATTATTATTTAAACAGACGGCTCCTAGTTGTTATTGATTTTCATTCATAAGTAGCTTAATTTTTTCTTCCACATCTATAGCAAGTAAACCTTTGATTTTCTCAGCTCCATTTTCCTCATAAAGTTTACCGTTGCGTTTTATCTCATAAACTAGACCTTTATCCACATTCCATTTAAATTTTATATTTTCGATATACATGTGGCCATTCGATACATTGACTTTTTTATTTTGATCGTTTTTAAGAATTTCTTTTCTGATGACCAATAATTTATTATGGGATATTTGATATGCTAAAGGTAAATCCCAACTTATAGAAATTCCAGAATTTTTTAGTAATTTCGTGTTTTTCATAATGTTGTTTATGGATCTTATGGACTGAAACTCCACTAGTATGTTTACTTTTTTCTCGCTTATGTAGTTTTTCCTCAAATTCACAACCTTTTCTATTGGCAATGCAGTTTCAATTTTTAAAACATTTTTAATTACATTTTCAATTTTTATTTCTAAATCCTCATTTTTCTCAATAACCACATTTCGAAATATTAGATTCTTTTTCTGGTTGCTCATTTTTAATTTATCTATCTCATTCACCAACATTACGATTTTTTTATCCTGTTCTGCTACTGTTGCTTTTAGAATCTCATTTTCTTTCATTATTTCTTTAATGTTTCCATCAATTATATGCAATTTATCTAATTTTGCATTAATAGGGGCAAGCAGCCCTTGCATTATTTCTAGTGTTATGGGTGAAGCCATATCACTCTTTGATTTTTTGGCGTGTTCTTTCCTGGGCTTTCACTTGAGGCGTCTCAAAATGCTTCAGATCTTTCCCGTTTTGTTGATATTTCTATTATTTCTGTGTCTTCAAATACTTCGTCGCTTTCAGAACCAGAACTCATTTAATTATATTATTATGCTTAGCAAATTCCTATATCCTAAATTAATGCAATTAAATTTATTTGTATAGTTGAAAATTAGGTTTTATTATTAACTATATTTATGGTTTCTTTTACTGTAGTTGTTGTATTTGCTGGAATTTTATTTTAGTGCCTGACGTTATGCAATTTAATTTACGTTTCAATTGCATTTAAAAGCTCTACTAAATTAAATAATAATTATTTTGTGATGGCAGTTGTTACAGGTTTAATGCTGAATTAAATTAAATATTTGTTTATATTTGCTTTTGACAGCAATATGATGATGTGGTAATTTCCAAACAATAAATATGTCTCTTATGTCCAATGTTCTTAAATTTTTTTCACTATAATTTCTTTTCTTTATGATTGGACTAGACTATATACTTCATTTATGTGAGATTTTGTTATCTTAATTTTTATATTTATCTGTACTGACCTTATTACTATTGTGCGGTCCCATCAAAGAAATTCCAAATAATGACGTATTATTTACAGATTGGTTATCCAATTGATCTTTTTATTTTTCTCACTTTCACCTTGTTTAGAATACACTACAACCAAATATTAAGTAATACTTAATCCTTTTGCTTTAATTTATTTTATTTTTCATCGATATTAAATTTATCTCTTTTTAATTATGTAAATTTTTCAGTTTTTTATGGAGCCAAATGTAAACACAACCGATCTCTATCGGAACATTTATTAAAAGAGTGTCTAGACTTTCAGGCATAAAACGCGTTGAATCTAAAAATCTTATAACATAGCTATGATTGCTATCCAAGTGAATTCTTACCGAAAATGATATATACCGTTCTTTAGTTTGTGGGATAATATCTATTCTAGAAGCTTGCTTGCTAAGAGCCACGATGAATAAATGATAGTCATATCCTGTAGATTATGAAAGAAAACCGGAAAGAAGTTTTGTACCTGATATGATAAATTACATGAGTTATGTGCAGGACCTCTAAATTTCCCCGAAAAATGACAATGATCTCTTACCTTATCTCTAGAACTTAAAATTATGTGCTTACATATATGGCAAATATTATTCGATGAAAAACTATTTTCTTCTTCAGCTGTTAGAGGGCTCATTTTCTTTGGGTTTTGATAAAACTTTTGATAAATTGCTTTAGTATCTTGTATTAAATCCGATATAAATTTGTCTGCACAATCTTCACCTAAACAAAAAAATATAAATTAGCATTTCGATATAAAACTTTTTGAGCAATGTATGTATATCTTTACCTGTATATGAAATAAATTTATTTTCATTCTCATCAAAAGAACTTTCCCAATAAAATATGTATGCACATGGTTTGTGTTAATTAATATTTGTTGTTGACGAATTTTCAGGATTCTGGCCGCATGTAGATATTGGTTTTAGCACTGATTCGAAATCTGCATAATATGCGAAAGGCGTAATTTGGGCTCTTTCATAATTTTTAAACTCGATAAATGCATCTTCCGATTTAGGTAATTTTGATACAACTTTTCCGCATTCTTCTTTATGAATTATAAATGCACGTTCATTATTAAAATGATGGAGACAAGCGTTACAGAAAAAAAGCGTTGCCCTAAAACTAGTTAATTGACTTCGCAACAGTCTTGATAAACTTTTTATCCATGCGAAATGAGAGCGTCCATCTTTTTCTATAATCAGAAGATTGACATGGAATGATTTTTCTTCTTTTGTACAATAAAATGGTCCTGTTATATCAAATTTATTGCCGGGTTTTTCCTCATATCCGAAAACATTAACACTTATTAATTGATTTAATTTTTCAAATATTTTTATATCTTGAAGTTTGATGGGGAAACAAATATCGCCAAAATTTAGTTCCTTTATCAATACATTTTCTTTCCCAATTTTAATTTGAGAATTTGATATATCTTCTATACCATATGAAGTAGTACGATAAGGATTATCTCCATAATCGAGATTAAAAACAGCTGATATTATCGCCCATTTAAAGCAAAAATTATCCTCATTTTGCACATTAATACAAGCTTTTTTATTCTTTATAAAATCGGGCAGATCAATAAAACTTGAACCTTTTATAGGTTTATATTTATTTGTATTTACTTCTAAGTGAGAAATTCTTATTAATGTCCATCCGGAATCGCGTTCTTGAAACTCTTCCGATTTGGTGACAATCTCTTGGACCATTTCTTTATAAATTTCAACAAATTCATATTCTCCCCTTAGAATCCTGGTTTTCGCAATGAATGATTTCATTTCTATTGCCCAGTTTTCAGCAGATTCATTGTTGCCTTTGCTAATTTTCAAATATTCGCCAAAGAGTTCCAAATTAAATTTTATTGATCCATGTTCGTTAAGTGTATCGAAAATTAGTGATGTTATATCATTCTTGATGAGAAATTTTTGTTTATCTAATATACCTTCATTTTCACTTTGCAATGCATAGATTCTTATAAAACCACCGAATGCATTTTTTAGAATTTTCAATTTTTTACCAACCGTTTCACCAACAGCTGTCTTATGATCATTTTTTCGTATATGCTGAATACATTTTTTGGCATCAACTTCAACATTACATTTCTCGCAACGTCTTTTACCGGAAATTTCACTTTGTAAAGCTCTTTGCTCTTTAACAATGTTAGAAATTGTTGCATTATTTTGCCGACCGTGATGGATAGTTGCAATGTGCCGTTTTAAAACAAAATTTCTGGAAAAAACACTTGTCACATAATTCACAAATAAAACCTTTCATTTTAATAAAAATAAGAAATTAAAATAACAACTCGAAAATATTATATTATAGTTTGGAAGTTGGGAATACAACTAATTTATTTTAGCTATTGATCGCCATTTTATACAAATCAACATTTGCAATATTATATTATTTTTCCGGTAATAATAATTTTTGATGAAATTAATCGAGTTTGAATATTTGTCGAAATTGCTTAATTGTCAGAATTTTTAATTATACAAATATTGATTTTAAAAAAAATAATTATTTCTATTGCATTAAATCTGATAAAAAATTAATTAGCTGGTTATGCTAAATTTTAAGCGTGAGAAAAAACAAAATTAATGCACGTGCATCCGGATTAATTCATTGACCCTTAAAATTCTCAATACTTTTGGAAAAGTGAATCAATTTAGATCATATTACATTATTATTCTTGACCGGAAGTAGAAAAAAAATTGCAATTATAATTAAGTATAAATATTTTTAATCAAATTAAAGCGGTGTCGAATTTCATTAAGGTGAAAATTACTTAATAATTAATGAGCAAAAATTCTTAAAATGCCCATTAATTTGTATGCAGTAATGAATTTATTTTAAGAATTTTTGCACATTTTATTTGCACATTTCCTTTAAGCTAGAACGTACACTACTTACACCTATAATTTTATGTTGATCCAAAAATGGCATTAATGTCAACAACTGGCTTTTTTTATAAATTGTTTTATTTCCAATCAAACGATTATATTCTTCGGAAATGATATTTGTTGAATTAATTTTAATATTAAATTTTCTGCAACATCCGTTTCTTGTTTATTTAACGTTCCTACTCTTTTAACGTTTCCCTTTGTTGCGCTGTTATAAAATCGTAGTATCCATGCAGTTGTTCCCTTTAATAACATGAATGATGAAAAACGCGAAAACATATCATCAGTAGTGGTTAATAGTGATACAACAGTTGCTTTCTTCACTTCTATTGCAGGTACTGTCAATGAAATTTTATTTTCTGGCAATTTTGAAGTGACAACTCTATCTGAATTTTGTATTCGTAAATGTATTACTGCTGCGTAAGCTTTAATTGAAGCGTCGCTGAATCCATGTATTTGAACATTGTTTGATTGTAACGTAATACCTAACCATCTAGGTATTCTAATTTTATTTAGTTGTTGTAGGCTTTCTTTAAAAAATTGCCATGGTTCCGCAATTGATTTATCTACTTCTGCGTCCCAAGAGTTACCTGATATCCATAACTCTTGAATTAATAATTTTGCTACTACAATTACAGGTGTTATCCATCCTAAAGGATCCTATAATGAAGCAACTTGTGATAAAATAGAAATTTTAGTAATCGCTTGATGAGTTTTATCTAATACCGCAAATGTAAAATAATCCGTACCAGGATACCATCTTATTCCGAGTGTTTTAATTGTATTAGATTCGTCAAATTGAAATGTCTCTTTCAATTCCCTGTGCTCTAATGGTAACTGCTCTACTATCTCTGGATAATTACTGGCCCATTTTCGAAAATTAAAATGACCTTTTTTTAGTATCTGTATGCATTGCTGCTGCAGTTCCTTTGCTTCTTCAATACTATCTGCCCTACTTAATAGATCATCCACATAAAAATCAAATAACGCTGCCTTTGCAGCTAATGGATAATTTTGTTTTTCATCCGCCGATAATTGTTGCAATGTCTTGATTGCTAAATATGGAGCAGCTGATGTGCCGAAAGTCACCGTTTTTAACTCATAATCAGTGTCCACCTTTGTAATCGGTTTTTCCATATTATTCGTTGGTACTTTCGATGTTCTGGATGAATCAAAATCATACGATACATCTTCTCCGCCGTTATGGCTACTTTATATTTTCTCCATTTCATTAAAGTGGAAAACAATGTTGGTTGTAATGTTGGTCCTATCAACATTTGTTCATTCAATGATTTTCCATTTGTTGTTTTTGCTGAAGCATCAAATACAACTCTAAGTTTCGTCGTAGTACTTTCTTTAAACACTGCATGATGTGGTATATAATAAGGATTTATAGACTGCTCATTTGATACCCTGGCTTAAATCTATATATTCATCGAGTCACTTTGAATATTCTTCATCTAGTGTAGTATTCCCTTTGAATTTATTTTTTAGTACTTCATAACGTTTTCTGGCCATCTCTCGAGATGACCCTAGATCTGGACATCGTCCATTTATAAATGGCAGTTTAACTTCATACTGTCCATTTTCAAGTCTCGTATGCGTTAACTTGAATATATTTTCACATTCTTTATCCTCTGGTTTCAAAGTTTTTTGGGTGGGAATTTCTTCTAATTCCCAAAACTTTTTTAATTGATGACATATCTCATAAGTCTGCCGTTGGATAACTGTAAATGTTTTTGTTTCTTGACTGGATATTTGTGGACTATTCCCTAGAAGTATCCATCCTAATGTAGTCTGTATTGCTACTGGTGCATCCTTTGGTCCCTTGACCAATCCATTTTGTATAATATTTGCATACGTTGTTGCTCCAAGAAGTATATCAATATTTCCTGGAATATAATAAGCGGGATCTGCTAGCTCCAGATTCTTCAGATGGTCCCACTGTCTTCTAATAATTTTACATGAAGGTAACATATCTGTTATTTTCTTAATAACTAGCACAGATACTTTCACGCTAGACGTCTTTGTCTTATTATTATAAATCTGTTCTTGAACCTTTTTATTTGAAATTGCTGTTTGACCTGTACTCAATCCGGTAATTTCCACTTTGGCTGATTCACCTGGCACCCCTAATTTCTTACAGACATTCTCTGTAATAAACGATGATTGAGATCCAGGATCAACTAAACAGCGTAGCGTTATTCATCGCCCATTGTGATCATAAACTGATACTAATGCTGTGGCTAACAACACATCTTGTAGTTCAGCACAAAAAAAATTTGACGATTTTAGTATCTCCAAACTATCAGCCTTGTCCACTGGTGGTGAACTTTCAACCTTATGTTAATTTTTACCCCCTGTGGGCCACCTTTTGTTCCAGGAACATTGTTCAAAGTACTATGTAACCAACCACTATGTTTTTGGTTACATTTTTTACATCGTTGTTGACTCGGGCAATTATTAGCACCATGGTTGCTCGAAAAACAATTAAAGCATCGTCTACTTTGTTTTATACAGTTTCTCCGTTCATCAACGTTCATTTTCTGAAATTTAAAACACTTTCCAACAAAATGCTGTACATTACCAGCTGGGCATTTTGAAGTAGTAGCGATGTGGTACGTCTTTGTACTAATTGGTGTCGGCTTCGTCATTGTAGTTGACTGTAACACCGCTTCTAGAACTCTGAACCTTGTGTTCAGAAATTTCTTGAATTGTTCTAAAGAGGGTAGATCTTGAGAGTCACCTAATTCCTCCTCCCAAAGTTTCACCGTTGTAAATGGTTACTTCACCACCAGCAAATAAATAATTAATGAATCCCATTTGGATAACATTACACCAAGTGAATTTAATTGCTGTTCACATTCCTCAGTCGTCTCGATTAGTTGTCGTAGCGATTTGCCAGATTCGTTTAGTATTTTTGGTTAATTCACCAAAATTTTGATCTGTGTATTAACCAGCAGTCGTTTGTTCTCATACCGCAGCTTGAGTTTCTCCCATGCTGGCTCATAATCATTACCTATTACTGGTACATGTTTCAGCAGCCTTTCTGCTTCACCAGTTAAACAGCCCTTTAAATACTGCAGCTTCTGAACTGCTTGAAGTTGTGTGTTGTTGTGTATGATTGAAACAAACAAGTCGTGAAACGATCTCCATTCATTATAATCCCCATTGAATTTTGGAAGCGTTATACGTGGTAATTGTACTTGATTATGTACATTCGACGTTGTGTTAACATTTTGTTGTTGTAGTGGTGGTACGCCGAATTTGTTTGTATCTACATTTTGTTTAAGTTTTAAATTATCCTTTATCGCCAATATACTCTGTATACGCAACTTCTATATCAGAATAAACATCTTCTGTGATATAATCGTCTACACACTCTTCAGCAGAATTTTCTATTAATTCACGAATGGCCAGATCATTAAATCCAAATTCATGCCAACTGTTACTCAAATCGTTGATTTTAGTTTCATAAAATCCAACGGTTCGGTCGAAGGACCAAAATGTTCGGTGAGCCTGCTAAAATTTCTGAAATAAAAAGTTTAACTTCTCCTTGAACTAAATAAAAAGAAATCTGCTTGGTTTACGTTTAATTTTATTTTATTTAAATATTTATTAAAATTATAAATTTCAAATGTTACAATAATATAATTATTAATAAAAACAAACAAACAATTTGTATTATTACGTTACTTTAATTAATTAATTTCAATTATGTTGTTAATTGTTAACGTTGATGTCGCTTCTATCGTCTCAGCAATTGTGTTGATACCATTAGCCTGACTGCTATCTGAAGTTCGATCAGCTGATTGTCTATCTACTACAATTGCCGTTGGGCGACAATTAGAGTAGATTTCAACAATTATATAATGTAGCGCAACCTGGTGGATCGTTTAATATTGGTTTTGTTCAATATTGAATTTTGTTCCACAAAACCTAGAAATTGGTTGATACGACTAATTCTCTGAGGTTAAATAATCTAATTTATTTATGCTATTTCCCTAATTAATTTATGTTGAGGTTAGGTTACCTGTACTAATTTATACGTTTGAAACTATGTTGATTAAATTACATTTACCAGATTAATATTAAATACAATATACCTGGTAAACCATAATCAACGAATAATAATAAAAAAATAAATTGTTTTGTAAAAACAATTATCTAATAAATTAATTTAAATCAATTAATAATAATAAATTGTTTTGTATGAACAATTATCTACTAAAATGACTTTACTAAATTAACATTCGATCTACAATTCGATAACCGCAATCTTAATTCGACACGTGATCGTAATGTGGGCGCAATCTAACCTTAATTTAATTAAATTAATTTAACCGAATTTAACCTCACTTTTTATTTAAATTTTGCAACGCGTGATTTATAATTTTGTATATAATAATTAAACGTTTTAATTTTTTTAGAAATTTATGCGGTTTTCCGATTTAACCTAACTTTAAATGATATTAATTTTTTTTATCAAATTCAATTCACTAATTAAATTTAAATAATTTTATATCGAATTCTAATAATTCGCTAATTGGCAATTTTAAATTAATTTCACTTTTTTTTTAATCTACAACTTTGTTAATTATTATTTAAAATAAATTTAATTAAATTCACTTTACCCTTTTTTTAAAATAATTTGTTAATTAAACCAAAAGAAAATATATTGCATAGGAACAATCACAAATTTGCCACAATTACTTGTACCACTTGTAATTTTATCCGTATACAATAATTTTTTCTTACCTTTACGTATATCTTTTTTTTTTAAAATAAAATAATTTTAAATTATTTTTTTTTTGATTTTTAAATTGATGCTGCTGCCTTTGGTAATCGATCGATGAGACTGATAAAATTGTCAATTTGCCTATCGTTTATATAGCCTAATCTATTTTAAAATATACATTTTCTATATGGTGTTACCATATTAAATTTTAAATCATTTGATCATAATGGTCATAACAATTTATCCTTAGGTTTTCCTGAATACCTTTACTAACCTTTTTTTCTTTAAAAATATTCGCGATTCACTTTTCTACCGGGTAGAAAATTTTCATAAGTCTACGCGGATTATTCTACTCACAATCTACTCCGCAAGTTTCGGTTTGACAGATGAAATGCCGGCATTTCATCTAAATTTAATTTGCAAAAATAGGATTATTTTCAACTATTAATTCTGGTAAGTTATTAAAAAATGAAATTAAGAATTCATTAGAATTCTAAAAATATATGCACATCATGGATGTCAGCTATATTAAAGCTGATATTCATCTAAACTTTTTGCTTTATTTTTCAGGTTATGCCGGCACATTAACCAATGTTAGATTGATTTAATAACCAATATCCACCTGATATTGGTTGCATTTGTTTGGGGATCTAAACTACAGGTAAGTACCAATAGATTTAGTGTAATATGTATGGAAAACATCAACAACCGTCCATGCTATTTCAACATGAAATTTACACATGTAGTTGTTGTTGTTTTTCATATAAAATATAAACAAATGTTGTATGACTTTAATAAATTTATTTTTTATTAATCTAATTTTCTTTTTTTAGGGATGCTGGATGAACAGTAATGGCTGGTAATACAAAACCTGAAATTAAGAAAATAAGCAAAACTTATGAAAAGAATAAAAATTTTCAACATAAAAATAACAAATATAAATCAGTTGAAAAGAAAAATTTACAACCTAAGACTCCATATTGGTATTGTGGCGCAATGCATCTAGCTAAAGAGTGTACATATGTCAATCGTAAATGTAACTAATGCCATAAAACTGGTCATAAAGAAGGCTATTGCAACACACCATCAGTTAAAAAGAATATTCAGTCAAATCAAGACATAAAAACAAACCTAAACATGACAAAAACAGAGTTTCGAGCGTATTCATCAATCAGATTAACGTTGAAAATCGAAGGAAATACATCACAATCAAAATTAATGGTACTCCAGTCAAATTATTATTCGATTCAGCAGCTGATCTTACAATTATTTCAACCAATACATTCAAAAAAATGAATAATGTAAAGACTAGAAGGCCACCAAATCAAGCCCATTCAGCATCTGGTGATGAATTGAAATTTTTATATGAATTTGACGCTAAATTCGAATTCAACAGTAAGCATCATACAGGTTTATGTTTCGTTTCAGAATTGAATAACTTAAATATTTTCGGTAACGACTTGATTGAAGCATTTCAATTGTGGGATATACCACTAAATCAAGTCTGTAACAACAATATTAGTGTAGTAGACATTTCAGAACACAACTCCGAAAATATCACAATGGGGCAAACTGATTACGTCACAATGATTAAAAGAAAATTTTCCTCAAATAATTAAAGGAACGGTTGGCGTTACAAAAATGGCAAGACAAAATTATTTTTGAAACCAAATTCAACACCAGTATTTCGAGCAAAACGACCTGTTGCTTACGCTATGCAGTCAACAGTAGAAACAGAATTAAAGAGACTATTAGAGGTGGATATAATAACACCAATCACACATTCAGCATGGGCAGCGCCAATAGTAGTGGTTAGAAAATCAAATGGCAACATTAGAATATGTGGAGATTATTCAACAGGATTGAACGATTGTCTAGAACCTCATCAATACCCACTACCTAATCCTGATGACATTTTTGCAGATATGTCAGACGCAGCAGTTATTAGTCACATCGATCTTTCAGACGCTTTTCTACAAATTGAAGTAGATGATGAAAGCAAACATTTATTGACCACCAACACACATATTGGATTATTTCAATATAATAGACTACCTTTTGGTATCAAAACAGCTCCAGGTCAATTTCAACAGGAAATGGATCAATTAACTTCAGGTATTAATGGTACTATTTCATATAATGATGACTTATTTATTAAAGGTAAAACAAAAGAAGAACACGATCGCAATTTAGAAGACGTTTTGGGAAAAATTGCAGATTCTGGGTTTCATATCAAATTAGAAAAATGTAACTTTGCTATGTCAGAAATTAAATATTTAGGTTACATAATAAACAAAGATGGATCGAAACCAGATCAAGATCGAGTAGAATCAATTTATGATATGCCAGAACCACGAAATATTTCAGAACTCAGATCATTTCTGGGAGCCATCAATTTTTATGCAAAATTTGTACCAAATATGAATAGTTTACGTGGACCATTAGATCAACTATTAAAAAAAGACGTAGAATGGAAATGGCAGCCACAACAACAAAATAGTTTCAACAAGTTGAAAGAAACTATTACTTCAAAATTATTACTGACACATTATGATCCTACTTACTCAAGAAAGCTGCAGATGAAAGTAATTATGGATTAGGTGAATGAATTATGCACAGATTTGCAGATGGTAAAATTAAACCAGTATATCATGCATCGAGATCATTGCAAGCAGCAGAAAAATCATATAGTCAAATCGAAAAAGAAGCGTTGGTGTTATGTTTAGTTCAACCAGGTTATTTACCTGCGTTGAAAATCAAACCGGATGGTAATTAAATTCGATATCATTAATATTGTGAAATTAATTAACTAAATTAATTATTATAATTAAAATATTAAATATTGCAATTAGGCATTATTAAAAAACATTAACCTCGATAAGTGCAACTGAACTTATTATAAACGGAAGAACAAGCTGTTGAACTTTTAGGTAAATGATTTTAAGAAAGTAAAATTAAAGTTGAGTTGAATTGAGTCCGTCGTCCGAGTTTGTCGTTTTAAGTAAAATAATAAGTAAAATATATTAAATATTTAAGTTAATAAATAAAATTATATATATGTATTAATAAAGTTATTTTAAATGAATATAAATGAGTTTGTGTGTTTTTATTAAGAAATAGAAGAAAAGAAGTTAAATTAATATAGGAAAAGGTAACTTTATATTATATAATAATAGTAGAATTTGTTATAAAATATAACAATGGCGCAGCCGGTTTAGTTAAGTGTACGTACTTAACTTATAAAAAATCTTCGCGAATTACCACCGACCATAAAAAAATAATAGAACAGTAAATACTAAATAGACAAGACGTTGAAAATAAAAACTGTAGTAAAGTGAATTTAATTTGAGATAGAGTTGAAATATAAAACAGTTTCGGTATATAAAATAAAAACTTGGTGTTAAAATTAATGGTAAAAATATTTTTAAAAAAAATTAATAAAAATTGTACATTATTGTTAATAAAAAAAAGTGACGTGTAAAAAACTAAAAAATAAATTATTTAAATATTGAAAAAAAAAAAAAATTATTTTGTGAAGAGCATTGATTTTTTTTAATTGGCGAAAGAAAATTTGAATTATTTCATTTTTATTTATACTATAGTTAATATTTCTTAAAAAATAATAAAAATAATTTTGTGTAATTTGAAGTGCATCCAATAATTTGAAATAATTTTTTTTTTATATAAAATTTAGTATAGTAAAGTACATACATATATACAAATAAAATTTATTTTTGTCATACTAAATAGTGATATTGAATTTCAAAATAAAGTTTTTGCTGTGAAGTGAAGATTAAAATAATTGTTGTTGGTTTGTATAAAAAAAAAAGTAAATAAAATTTACGTCATAAATTTACACATTAAAAAAAAAAGATAAAGATAATTATTTCAAAAGTGACCTAGAAATCGTATAATAATAATTAAAATTAAAATCATATGTTAAAAAAAATATTTGTTGTACAAAATCATATAAATTTGAATAATTTTGTTGTGAATGAAATTTTGAATTTGATATCACATAGAAAAAGTGTAAAATTGTTAAAGATTTGTAAAATTTGTGCAGTGGATAAAACAGTGAAATAATAATAGTAAAAATAGAAATATTATTTAGTAAAATTTTATATATATTTGTCTAGTAAAAAAATTGATTGAAGATTTTAAAAAAAAATAAATAAGAATTTAATTAATAATAATAATCAATAAAAAATGACACTGTAAATTAATAATTTAAAAAAAAATTACTTTTGTTTACAAAATTGAGTGAAAAATAAATAAAATAATTTAATAGATAATAAATAATTAAAAGAGTTATTAAAATAAATAAATAATATAACAATATATAAATAATATATAAAATAATATATAAATAATACAGTTTAAAGAATAAAAATAATACTATAATTAAAAAATAATCTAATGAGTGAAGATAATTCGAAAGGTTTAAAATCAAGATTCGTTAAATATATTGATTCGTTTTCGTTTGCGAATACCAGTCCAGAAATTCCAGAACATCTTGTAACGTCAACACCACAAGTAACAACAGAAAATCAACGAAGCGGTGAATTTACTGAGCAGCATAGAAGATCAGTTAGATTTCAAGATATAGAAACATCAGATTCATCATCATCAACAGAAAAAGTAAGAGGTACATCAATAAAATATACAAAAAGAGGCCGTCAAAGTAAGTCAATTTTAAAACGTACTAGTAAATTAAATTACCATAAATATAATACTAGAAGTAAGAATAAAAATCCAATTAGTTCATCTGAAAAAACAGATAAAATTATATTAAATATGAGTACAAATAGTGAAAATAACGGTAACGCGGTTGTAGATAATAATAACGGTAATAATTTACTGTTTGGAGGAATTGGTAGTGTCAATCCTTTAACAAGTAATCCAATTGAAATTAACACACCTGTAAATCCAAATAGATTGTCCCGCCAAAGTACAAATATAAATAATATACTGAATAGAGACAATACTTACGAACTACGAGGAAATTCGACTATGCCACTTACAGTTACTTTCAACACATTTTTATTAGGAGTACCAATTTTTTCAGGGGAAGGTGAAAGAAGTGTTTTAGACTTACAAAATTTTATTTATTTAGCTCATGAGGCATACTTTAAAACGGACGAAATAGATAGGGATTCTGTGTTAACACATTTAGTAAGAGGAAAATTAAAAGGAAAAGCAGCGGAATTATTTCAAGATAGGGTAATTAATAATTTTGACGAATTTAGAGAAATTTTACAGAACAATTTTATACCAAGGAAAGATTTAACAAGACTACGACAAGAAGTAGAAGAATGCAGTCAATCGGTGGACGAATCAGTGGAAAGTTTTGGAGATAGAATTGAAAGAAAATTTTCATGTTTAAAAGCTGCCATTTTAATAAAATATCCAACTGAATCAGGGGCAATGTTAAAAGAAGCCGAAGAGATTTCTAGACGAACATTTATTAGGGGTCTTAGGTCAGAATCCATAAAACAGTATATCTTGAACCAAAATATTAGAAATTTATCTGAAACAATAAAAAGTTCAAAGGATTTTGCTAGGAATTTAGAGTTTTTATCTCCTAATAACCCAGTAAATAATGATTCAGATAATAAATTAAACAAATTAGAGAAAATGTTTGAAAATCTTTTACAGTTACAAATTAATAAAGAAATGAATAGTCAAAGGTCTAATACAAATAATGTTCAGACTAACAATTTTACTCCTAGATCATCAACTTTCACGGACACTCACAACAGATATCAAACCCCACCTTCAAATCCTTTTAAACCAAATAACGACAGGACACTCAACAGAAATAATAACAACAGTCAAAATAACGAACATAGAAATTCAACTCCAATTACATGTTATAACTGCGGACGACCAGGACACTATAGTAGAGAATGTAGAGCACCTAAAAACATAAAACCATCAACATCATTTAATAGAGATAATAACAGAGCAAGAATAATATGTGCATCATGTAAAAATACAGGGCATTATGCTAATAATTGTCCATTTAAACAAACAGGAACTGAAAATAATAATTCTACTAATAATATTAGACGTGAAGTAATAGTTTGCGAATGGTGTGAACGAGAAGGACATAGTGAGTTAACATGCACCTCTCGTCAGAAATACCAAGCCAAACAGGGAAACGATGTAGGGAGGAATTAAAACCCTTATATCCACCCTTTAATCAGCAAGGTATTATTAAGCCCGAGCCATTAGTGACATTACCTTTAGACATATCAAAGACGGACACAGTGACATTACTAGTGGACACAGGAGCACAAATTAGCCTACTTAAAAAGGACAAAATTGACGAAGACGTACCTGTTAATCGACAACAAAATACCACAATTCAAACTGTACATTCACGCAGTAAAACATTAGGAAAATGTACAGGACAATTTTTAACGCCAAACAAACTACATTGCGACTTTCAGGTAATAGAAAATAATTGCCAATTACCAGCTGACGGTATTTTAGGAAATGACTTTTTATCTGAAAACTGTAACATACTAGGACCTCAAAGAACACTACATTTTCCACGAACGGACAATAATAAAACAGAATTTGATATACCCATAACAGATTATTTTGAAGCAAATCTAAAAGGCGTTAACAATTATTTTTGTAATTCGCAAAATTTCAGTGAAAAAATCGAAAATTTGTTAGACAATCCATTAAATAAAGAATTTATATTTAATTATAATAGTGATATTTTAGAAGAAATTGAATTTGACAATGTTTTTAATAATAAAAATACTTATGACTCTAAACAAAACGATAACAAATCGGAAGATTTAATAATATTAGAATGTGAAACGGAATTGGTAAAAAATAACGAAAATAATATCGGTAATTTTATAGTAAAGGGCTTTAACGAAATTGAAACAATTAAAGATCGCGATATTTCAGTTGAAAGTAAAAATGAATTAAAAATTAAGAAATTATTAACTGGGGGTATAGAACATAATAATCACTTCGGTAGTTTTGAATTTAAAGCTTCAAATAAGAATGCGAATTTAAATTTAGAATGCGAAAATAGTGATGTTAACGTAATATATAAGGCAGTTGAGAGTAATGGTAATAAAAAAATTATAAAAAATATTATTGAAAATAATTATTTGACAAATTTTGAAGCAAAAGCTTTAGAGAATAAAGCGGATTTTGTTGTAGAAAAAGCTCAAATAATTAATTTAGAAATAAATAAACCATGTTTCACTAAAAATAATGATTCTGTTAGTTTTGTTTCAAATAAAGAACACCAAATAAAGTCGAATGTCGAAAAAGGAGCTCCACATGACAGAGCGCATCTTTTAGTAGATTTTTCGTCAATAAATAATTGTAGTTTAAAAAGTCCAATTTTTAAAAATGAAAATAGTATTTTTGATAACAGTATGTTCGATAGTAATTCGAAAAAAACAGTTAATTTGCAAAAAATAGATTTTGTTGGAAATAGTAATAAATTCGGAAATAGTTTCGTGTCTGATAGACATTTCGGGTTAGATGATTTTACATCTGGAGTTGTTTATGAAACAACGGATCTAGATAAAATAAAATCTGAGAATATTTGTATTGATCTTATCGATTTCAGAGAAGTTGATAGTAAAAACATAATAATTCCGGCTAGAACCGAAAAAATTATTTCAATTCCAGCTAAAGTAGATGGTGAGTTTTTAGTTATTTCTTCAGAATTAAATAATGGATTAATATTAGGAAATGTAATTACAACGGCGAAAAATGGAAAATTAACAGCGATTGTTATGAATTTAACTTCGGAAGATAAAGAATTACCAGATTTTATACCAGAACTTTATCCTTTAAAAAATTTTGAAATTAAGAATTTAGATGAATGGTCTGTCGAACAAAAACAGAATAGTATAAATGACGAAAAAAATGAAACAATCTATCAAATAAAAACGTTATTTGAAGAACCAGATCCAGAAATTGAAAATAGAATAAAATTACTGAAAGAAAAAATATGTATTGAAGAGACACTAAATTGGGAGGAAAAGGAAGCATTGGACAAAATAATTCAAGAATCACAGGATATATTTCATCTTCCTGGTGATAATTTAAGTTACGTTAATGGCATCACACATCCAATTCAAACAAAAACTGATTCAAAACCTATTAATAGTAGACAGTATAGATTAGCTGAATGCCATAAGCAGATAATCAATGAAGAGGTGCAAAGGTTGCTAGCCGAGGACATAATTCAACCAAGCAATAGTCCTTGGAATGCTCCACTTTTGGTAGTACCGAAAAAGGCAGGACCAAATGGCGAAAAAAAGCACAGAGTTGTGATAGATTTTAGAAAGCTTAATGAAATTACCATAGGTGATGCATTTCCACTACCCCGTATTGAGGAAATTTTAGACCAATTAGGAGGATCGAGATATTTCACTACTCTTGATTTGGCGAGTGGCTACCATCAAGTTCAAATGGATCCAGCTGACAGAGAAAAAACTGCTTTCAGTACTTCGTATGGCCATTTTGAATTTAAAAGGATGCCATTCGGCCTGACCGGTGCACCAGCAACTTTTCAACGTGTTATGAATTGTGTACTATCAGGTCTTCAAGGATTTAAATGTTTCGTCTACCTTGATGATATTGTGGTGTATGGTAAAAATTTGATGGACCATGGTGAAAAACTGAGAATTGTATTTGATAGACTTAGAGAGCATAATCTGAAATTACAACCTGAAAAGTGTAAATTTCTAAGAAGAGAAGTAGTTTACCTTGGTCACAAAATTACATCAGAAGGAGTAAAGCCTGATCCTGAAAAAACAAAATGTGTTCAACAGCATCCAATACCAAGCAATACTAAAGAATTGCAATCGTTTTTAGGATTGGTAAACTACTATAGGCCTTGTATGCAAAATTTGGCCGAAGCAGGTGCAATATTATATAAAATGGCTACTAAGTCTCGTCCTTTCACATGGACAAAAGCGCATGATGACGCATTCCAAAAGGTAAAAAAACTATTGGTTGATCCACCACTACTTATATATCCAGACTTTTCTAAACCGTTTAATTTAACAACTGATGCATCAAATCTAGCTTTAGGAGCAGTCCTATCGCAAGGTGAAGTAGGTATGGATAAACCAATCGCATATGCCAGTCGAGTTTTAGGAAAAGCTGAACAAAATTATGCTACTATCGAGAAAGAAATGCTTGCTATTTACTGGGCAGTTAAGAATTTTAGAAGTTATTTACTGGGTCGCGAATTTGTTGTTTTCACAGATCATAAACCACTTATTAGTGAGTACAACAAAAAAGATCCAGAAGGTAGAATTAACAGGTGGAAAGTGCGTTTATCAGAATATACTTTTAAAATTATGTATAAACCTGGTAAGCACAACAGCAATGCTGATGCTTTAAGTAGAATTCCATATAAAAAAGTGAATGAACAGAAAAATTTTGTAATTCCTACAATAAATGTTTTGACTAGAGCACAGAAAAATAAACTAGAACAAACAAAAATAGTTAATAGTGATGAAGAATATTCTAGTGAAGATGAAAGTGTAAATAATGAAGAAATACCCACTGAAAAATGGACCAAAAGAATAGAATTAGAAGAAAAACATGAAATATATGAAATAATAAAACAAAATCATGATACACCGCTTGGTGGCCATCTAGGTGTAGTTAAAACTTATAATCGTTTAAAAAGACATTATTTTTGGAAAAATATGATCAAAACTATTAGAAAATATATAGAATCATGTCCAAAATGTCAAAAAACGAAAAGAGGAAAGATTACTAAAATGTCCATGATGATCACTGATACCGCTAAACGTCCGTTTGATAAAGTATATCTCGATATAGTAGGTCCATTTCCAATCTCGAATCAAGGGAATAAATACATACTCAGTTTCCAAGACGATTTGACCAAAATGCTTGATTGTATAGCTTTACCCAACATGGAAGCCATAACAGTGGCAAAAGCATTTTATGAAAATATTATTTTAAAATATTCAGTAATACCAAGGAAATTGATTACCGACCAAGGAACGAATTTCACCAGCAATATTTTCAAAAGCCTTTGTAAAATATTGAAAATAAATAAAATAGAGACTACAGCTTACCACCCACAGTCTAATGGTTCTTTAGAAAGAAGGCACGGTCCTCTGGTAGAATATTTAAAAATGATAGTTGAGAAAAATGTTCAAACTTGGGATGAATGGTTAGGAGAAGCAGTTTTCTCACACAACCATACACCGCACGAAGGTACTAAATTTGCACCTTTTTTCATATTATATGGGTTTTGTGATCCTTTGCCTAATGTTTTAAAACGAAAAGTCGAACCACTTTATAACCAAGAAAATTTCGGTTATTTGGTGAAGTTTAAACTTCAAAAAATTAGAGAACTAGCCAGAGAAAATTTAATTAAAACAAAAATTAAAGCGAAAAAATATTATGATAAGAATGCGAAAATAACAGAATATAAAAAGGGAGACAAAGTTTTAATATTAAATCCTATTAAAGAAAACAAACTTAGTTCGAACTGGGCAGGTCCATACGAAGTGATCGAAGTTTCAAACAATCTGAACACAATAATAAAAATAAAAAACAAACTCCGAAAAGTTCATAATAATCGGCTTAAGTTATGGAAAGATTTGAAATAAATTATAAATATATAATAAAATTATATACATATTTAGAACACACAAATAGAATTTTTTTTTGTATTTTTTTTGTATAGCTATGTCACAAAGTAAATAAATTTTAAGTTTTTTTTATCTTACACATCGAAATTTTTAAACTAAGCTAAATTCATTTAAATTTCGCTATCTTCGTATATATAATAAAAAAAAAAAAAAAACCTTTTTAAAAAAAAATTTGAAAATTACTTTATAAGTATTTAGTTATTTAAAATCCATTTTTAACTTCATTTAAATTAGTTTATTAGAATATATATTATAGTTGAAGATCATTGGTTTTTTCAGACATTTCGGTTGACTGTAATTGGTTAATTACTATAGTTTCCTCCTATATTTTTTTTATATTTTTATCTCCATTTAAAGTTATCTAAAAAAGAGATCACATTACAATTTCATTGTTGTAATGAGTTTTATTTTTTATAAATGAGTTTAGTTTTAATAATTTTAGAATTATAAATGTCCACCGCTATCTAATTTTTCGTATAGACAAGATTCAAATACCAATTAATATTTTTGTTAGATTCGGTAATCTAATAAAGGTAATTTTGTGTTGAAGCTTTTGCATTTTTAGTTTTACTTAAAGATTGCACAAAGATTTAACGCAAATACAAAAAGTATTATTTATTACAGTTCTCCTTTGTAAAAAGGAAAAACTTTTGTAGCAAATAAAATTTGAAGATCTTAATCTATATTGTTATGAAGCCTAACCATAATAAAATATGTAAACTTAAGCTACTCCCTCCCATTCCAATATCCCGACCAATTAACCAGCCTGAAGATTATGTATCCCCCATAATGCTATCGTTTAGGGAAAATTAGTATAGTGGAAATAGTTAGTGGGAATAGTTCATTTTTTTTCTGTAGTATATTTAAATTTTCGTTTAGTACTATACAAGTGATTTTAATTTTAATATTAGAGACAATTAGCAATAGTTTTAGAAATTATATATATTTAGTAAGATTTAGTAAATTTCTAATTTTCTCATTTTTATATATTATGCGTAGAATAAAGAAAGTAAAGATACACGAAAAAATAAAATAAAAAAAAAACTTTAAGAGAATTTAGGTTATTTGATTTTTATGTTGTTAAAATAATAAAAAAAAAAAACAAAAAAAAAAACGAAATTTTAAAGATTTATAATGAATTTTATTTGTTTGCTATTTGTTCGCATATTTTAAAAAAAAAAACTATTATAACATAATACAATAATCAATATATAAAACGGAAGTTAAGTTTTAACTCGCGAATTGGGAGGAATGCTATGCCAATGCTATGCCATAACATCAAATGTTATGCCATAATGCAAGTTACAACCTATACCCAAACTAACACAAACAAAATCCCCTCCCGTCCAATCTAACAACTATTTTACCTCACAACTCCCACCTAACAACTATAAAATTTATACGAACTAAAGTGTATTTTATTATCGTTATTTTTACTCAAAATTTAAATTATTTAATTAACTACTCGAACTCGAATATTTTATCACTATTTGAACTCATATTCTTAGGAAATAAAATATGAAAATTTAAAAAAAAATGTAAAAACGAAAAGTAAAAAAGTAATAAAAATAAAATATTTAAAAGTAGAAAAATATCACTGATGTAGTAATTCTTTCCAAATAAAAAATTATATATATATTAATTATTTAACTTTTGTTTTCTAAAACTTTAAAATTGTATGATCTTTTAAAAAAAAAAAAATTTATTTTATTGTAAAAAAAAATGATAAACAATAACTAGTAAACAATTTATTTTATATAAGTGCAAATTTAATTTTTGTTTTAACACAATTATAAACTAAACCGATTTCTGTTTTAGAATATTTCATAAAAAACTGAAAAAAAAAAAATTAATAAATTCAAAATTTTATAGTATCAGCTCAACAAATTCTTCAAAATTTTAATTCCTTATTAATGTTCAAATTGTAATTTAAAATTAAAGAAGTATTTACACGGAAATTCAACAGCTTGTTTGTAATCGTAATATTGAAAAGTATGCTTTTCGATAGCATAACTTTTCAACTCGCGAATTGGGAGGAATGTTATGTTTAGTTCAACCAGGTTATTTACCTGCGTTGAAAATCAAACCGGATGGTAATTAAATTCGATATCATTAATATTGTGAAATTAATTAACTAAATTAATTATTATAATTAAAATATTAAATATTGCAATTAGGCATTATTAAAAAACATTAACCTCGATAAGTGCAACTGAACTTATTATAAACGGAAGAACAAGCTGTTGAACTTTTAGGTAAATGATTTTAAGAAAGTAAAATTAAAGTTGAGTTGAATTGAGTCCGTCGTCCGAGTTTGTCGTTTTAAGTAAAATAATAAGTAAAATATATTAAATATTTAAGTTAATAAATAAAATTATATATATGTATTAATAAAGTTATTTTAAATGAATATAAATGAGTTTGTGTGTTTTTATTAAGAAATAGAAGAAAAGAAGTTAAATTAATATAGGAAAAGGTAACTTTATATTATATAATAATAGTAGAATTTGTTATAAAATATAACATTGGCATTAATTTTAGCAGTTTCACAAAATGATTTTTGGACGCAGATTCAAATTACAAACAGATCATAAGCCATTATTATCCATTTTTGGTAAAAAAAAGGTATTCCGGTTCATTCAGCAAACCGCTTACAAAGATAGGGAGTTATTTTAATGGCATATGATTTTGAAATAGAGTACATATCAACAATTTCATTTGGTTATGTGGACGTACTATCAAGACTTATAAATCAAAACGTTGCACTAGAAGAAGAATTCGTAATAGCAGCAATCAATACAGAACAAAGAGTACAACAGGTAATAGATAATGCTGTAAGCAAATTGCCAGTAACATATCAAATGATAGTTACTAAAACACAAAAAAGATGTCGTACTACAAGAGGTAATAAAATTTATTCAAAATAATTGGCTTAATTACAAAAAAGATAGTAGTAATATAAATATTAATCAATTATAATACCGTAGACAATCGTTATTAATAGTTAACAATTGCGTATTTTTTGGAGACAGAATTATCATTCCTAAGATTCTTCGTAACAGGGTTTTAAAACAGTTCCATAAACATCATCCAGGCATGGAAAGAATGAAAACATTGGCACGCAGTTTTATTTATTGGCCCAACATAGATATACAAATTGAAGATCTGGTACGTTATTGTAGCAAATGTGCTAAAGCAGCAAAAGCGCCAACAAAAACAGTATTACATTCATGGCCGATTCCAACAAAACCGTGGCAGAGAATACATATTGACTATGCAGGACCAACTTACGGTCAATATTTTTTACTCGTGGTAGATGATCACTCAAAATGGCCAGAAGTTATTCCGACAAAATCAACAACAGCCACTATAGATATACTACGAGATATATTCACACATTTTGGAAATACACCACAATTAGTGTCAGACAACGGCACATCATCTATATTTTAAATTTTTTGTCAAGAGTTAGGTATCGATCATCTTTTCACCAGTCCATATCATCCAATGTCAAATGGACAAGTAGAAAGATTTGTTGACACGCTCAAAAGATCTTTAAAAAAATTGGAGGGAAAAGGAACGATAAACGAAAATTTAGCATTATTTCTACAACGGTATAGAGTGGCACCGAATCGAACTGCACATGATGGAAAATCTCCAGCTGAATTAATGTTTGGTAGAAATATAAGAACCGAATTAGAATTATTAAAGCCGATTGAAAAAATAGATTCAAATACTAATTTAAAACAAAATTTACAGTTTGATTCGAAACATGGTGCTAAAAATCGACACTTCAAGCTACAAGAATTAGTGTTCGCAAAAGCATACAAAAATAATGAATCTAGTTGGGTTGTTGGTTCAATCGTCGAACGCATTGGTAACGTTATGTACAACGTCCTATTGGAGAACGGTAGACTTATTAGATCACACGCAAATCAATTACGTATTAGGTTCACAGAGAATTCAGAAACATTAAATGATTATGACACCTTGTGGCATACATTTTTAGACATCGATAATTCAACAACTGAGCCATTATTCGATCATCAACTTATTATCAGTCCAGAGGAATCTTTTACATCATTCAATGGTGAAGCAGTAGAATCATTTACTTCAGCAATCAGTGATAGTCAAGATCAAGATGTAATACCACCAGAACCAGAGCTGTGTTCAGTTAGACCCAGACGTGAAACGAAAGTGCCCGGAAGATTTGAAGAATTTGTCTTATATTAAAACTACAATAGTATCTTAAAAGCGAAGGTGTCAGAGTGGGAAATCACGCCACTTATTACATATTGTCTATTTAACACTAATACTAACACCACACTTTTTGTAAGTACAGTTAACACATACTAACATACTATTGTAACATTGCATTTCGAATATCATTTATATTTAGGCAGTTGGTCATCAGACGTAAAAGAATAAAGACTAATTATTATTGTTCATGGTTGTAATTATTATTTCATAAAATCTAAGATATTTCAAGAGGTAACAATATATATATATATGGGATGACAGCAGATGTGACACACACTTTTTATTTTTAGCAGGGTTAGCTTAATTAAGATTTTTCTTAATTTTCCCCGTTAAAGCTGAGCAACTTCACTTGCGCAACTTCGCATTTTCCCCGTTAAAGCTGCGCAACTTCACTTGTTGCTCATGGCCGACGCGAGGAAATAAAAAGGGTTTCCGGCAACAGAAAAGCTCTCTTGATTACGAGTCGCGAAGCTGAAACATTAAAGAAGTCTGAGATCCTGTGCAAATTACTAAATTTGAATGAACTAAATTATAAGTCGGTTGAAATTATTATTGTAAATCACTAAATTTGAATTAACTAAAATATAAGTCAATTAAAATTATTATTGTAAATCACTAAATTTGGATTAAATTAAATATAAGTCGATTAAATTAATTATTGGAAATTACCTAAATTTGAATAAACTAAAATAAAAGACGTTTAAAATTATTATTTAAAATTATCTAAATTTAAGTAAAATCATTAGAATTGTTGTCTTAAAATTATTATCATAAAACTATTACATAATTTAAAATTAAAAGCTGGTTCGAATTAACATCGGTGCAAATTATTGTTTGAACTTATCAAATTAAAAACCTATTTATAAAAATTGGATAAATAAACTTTTATTAAATCCGAAAATTAAATTATTGTGTAATCGTATTTATTTATTAACCATCGATCCCATTTACATCCCACAAATTTTAGGGGCTCAACCGGGAAAAATCTGTTTGTGAAATTCGCGTACACAAGCACGTGAGGTGTAAGGTTTGGAACGTCGGTAGCTTAAATCGAGAATTTTGGTAATCCGAAAAAAAATTATGTCGGTGATTAAACGTAAATTTTGTGAGAAATCGTAACGAATATTCTGTCAGACATAACGCCGGTGAACGTAGAGGACAGAATTTAGGTTTTTTTTATTTATTTTTTCAAACTAGTTCGTAACAACGATGGGATCAGTCGAAGACTTGAAGAAGCTGTATGAAAGAGCAATAGAGGAGATCAACGAACATTAATCCCGGATGCCTGCTAAAGAGGATCGTGAAATCCAGGACATGATTGAAAAAGTTGGTCGACTGGAATTACAGGAGAAAACTGCTAAAATCAAGATCGAGGAGGATTCAAAGATGTGGATAGAAGGGAATTTGCAGCTAAAGGAGCCACAGGAGAAGGTAGCCAAGCTGGGGGAAAAGGAAGTGGAAATTACGGAGCTGAAAGAGAAGTTAATGAAAGTGGAAATGGCGACGGAAGCGGCGACACATGGGGGAGCGCCGGCCATTCCACAGAAATTCACAATATCAATCCGTGAAATTGAAGAAATCTTCCCGAAATTTAGTGGTCAAGGTAATTTATCAGTCATAAAATTTTGAGTCGAGTTCGAAACGAACTCACTTTTATTTGGATGGAACGAATTCCAAAAATATTTCTTCTGTAAGAAACTGCTGCTGACGCCCGCAAAAGAAGCAGTAGAATTAGCCAACGTAACTAGCTACACGGAGTTACAGATATTTTTACGGCAATAGTTCGGAAGATGTTCAACGCTGGAAATTCACAATCGTTTGATGAATGAGCGAAAAAACCAACTGAAACGTATTACGAATTCGTGGTACGGATGCAATAGTGTGCAGAAGGGGGAGGCGTAGAGGATAGATCACTAATTGATTATATTGTAGTGAAAAGAAAGCTTTCAGGTACGAGGCAACAACGCTGAAACAACTAAAAGGTAAATTAGAAATATATGAGAAAAAAAATTAGGGTACCAACATGGGACAAAATGCCGACAACTCGCGCACCGCGTTAGTTTCGAAATCAGAATCTCGAAGGCCACATGGCTACATATGCTACAGGTGCAACGAGAAGGGCCACATGGCTAGGTATTATAGAACTAAACCAGTAGGAACCGCACCGGTCAGGTTTGCGTATGAAGATCCAAACTGAGTAAATGCGAAACTCGAGGACGTCAACTTTATAGCGCTAATCGACACTGGCAGCGCGGCTAGTTTCATAAGAGAGGATGTGGTGAAAAAATTGGTGAACCAACCAGAGGAGCGCGAGTTTTGTATTTTAATTTTAAGTTTGAAATAAAAAAAAAATTTATTTATTTTTTTATTTTTAATCAAATTTTTATTTATTATAACTTATTTTTACAAGTTCACAATATATTATTTAAAACACTTTAACAAATTTATTTAACGATCTCTTTGGAGCCGTTGTGAACTGATTAAGTTCTTAATTCAGACTAACTTTTTCAAATCTTAAATTCTAGATTATATATTTTTTAATATTACAAAATTATATTTAATATTCAAATTACAAAATTATATTTAATATTCAAGTTAAAAAATATTATTCTCACGATGCGAAAAATATTTGATCAGCATTAAAAATATAAAAGGTTCTAATTGCATTAAATATATAATATATGTAATATTAATTAGTATTTCATCATTTCCTTTATTTTAAAGTTTTTTATGATATTTTAGGTAATTGTGAAATATTATATTTTACTTAATTATTTATTTTTCTAAATAACTTCTCACGAAAAATTATTTTTAAATATTATATATTGGATTTATTTTATTAGATCAAATTCTTAATTTTACTTTATTCATCAAATTTGGGGTTTGTATGTTATCAACGGAAGTCACGTTGTTGTTCATAGTTTCTTTATTTTCAAGGTGACTTTTGTTGGATAACATAACTCGCGTGCGTGTTTGTTGGGTTCGGGAGGTAAAGTCGACAACGCTGGGCTGTTTTGTTTTGACGCTAATGTAGAAGTCGATGGTGAGTGGTTCAAAATTCAATTTTTTGTTGTGTCGCCCAATAAATTAGGTATCGAAGCGATAATCGGAAACGAGGTACTGAGGGACGCAGATCTAAGAATCCGGCCGACGGGAGTGGAACTGAGGAAAGTCCACGTAGCCGAAGATAACACCCCAAGTGTTCAGAGTGGAAGTTGTAACGGACGAACTTTCTAATATCGGCGTAGAACCATCAAAGCCGTTGCGTAAAGAAATCGAGCAGCTGATCGAAAACTATCGGCCCGAAAAAATCGAAGTCACGGATCTAAACAAAAATTATATTGACGGATGATGTGCCAGTTGTGTCGAAACCAAGGAGGCTCGCGCCTTTGAAAACGAAAGTTGTCAATAAACAAATAGACGAGTGGCTAGATGAAGGAATCATTCGAGCGAGTGACTCCGAGTACGCCAGCCCGGAGGTGGTGGTCCGGAAATACAGGGGATTACAGCGTATGCATCGACTACAGGAGAGTTAACAAAAAAAAAAATTAAAGATCTGTTTCCGTTGCCGCTGATAAACGATCAGCTGAACGGTCTAGCAGGGTGCCGATTTTTCTCAACGCTAGATTTGAAGAATGGGGTTTTCCACGTTCCGGTACACCCAGAGAGCAGAAAATTCACCGCATTTGTAACACACAATGGTCAGTACGAATTTTTGAGGACACCGTTCGGGTTGTCGCTCGCGCCATATATTTTTTGCCTGTTCGTACAAGACGTTTTCCGCGAACCGCTGCGAAAAGGTATAATCCGTTCCTATATGGATGAAAAATTAGTGCTGAAGTTGGTGCTGGTCATTGCTCAGAAAAATAGACTGGAGTTTAACTGGAAGAAATGTAAGTTCATTCATAAATAAATACAGTAACTCGGTTTTATTTTAGGCGAATCAACCGTGATGCCGTCGTGACACAAAATAGCGGCTGTGTCGAAGTTCGCGGAACCAAAAAGAGTGAAGGACATTCAAAGCTTCCTGGGACTGACGGGATATTTCAGGCAGTTTGTGCCAATGCACTCACTGGTGGCAACTCCGCTAACACATCTGCTAAAGAAAAACGCGCCTTTTTGTTTCGACGAAAGTTGCCGGATAGCTTTCCAGAAACTCAAAGCAGCTATCACCACAGGCCCCGTTTTGAGGTTTTACGATCCACAAGCAGAAACAGAACTACATACAGATGGCAGCCAAGAAGGTTTCGGAGCCATACTATTGCAACGAAACACCACGAACGAAAAATTCCACATGGTCAAAAGGTGGGCTCTGGAGCTTCAAGAATATACGTATACTGTAATTTATAATCATTGGGACGATGATTTTTACGGAATGGCCGAATGTTACACAATTATTGCACAGAGGGAAAAAGTATTCCCATTCCTCTAAGTGTGAAGTAGTAGTTTACTCTTCTCATAGTAGTAGTGCGAGAGAGAGGCTAGCGTGTGTGGTGCAATGGACTGACATAAATTAGGCTTAAGTGTTAGTCACATACTTACGACAAGTTAAGTATCGACAAGTTAAGTAAAGTAGCCTTTCAATTCGTTAAGTAGACTGGTCACATAGCTATCGATCGCAATCGCAAGTATCTGCCAAAAATGCCAAGGACAAACTAAATTAAAAACTGTTATATCACTTTTTTTATTAAATAATAATTACAAAAAACATACTTATACACTATTTCAATAATTAACCGCTTATTTAGATTTAAATTAAATTTTTTGACAAAAGTCAAATTGAAATTATCTGTCAAACTCAAAAGTTTGGAAAAGTGGAATCGCAAAAGTAGAAATGAATTCAACTCTTTCGATTCAATTCGTTTCGAATCCCATGTCAAAATGGCTACTTTACTTATCTTGTCGTAAGTATGTGACTGTAGCTTTATCCTGAACACCGTAGAGAGCACACGCTAGTTATCTATTGAGTAGAAAATAATTAAAATAATAAAATAGTTTAACAAAATGAATTAGAAAACATGGAGTTTTGATACGAATTTTGATATATATTCCCATAAAACAAGGGATTTGCTAAAAACAAGGGATATTAAAAAAAGAGTATTTCAATACGATGTCTGTTGAAATGCCAATTCTGCTTGATGGAGTCGAAACTTGGACACTTCTGTTCAAGTTTTGACATTGCACACCTACCAAAAACCGAAGCAAAAACACCAAAATGTTCTGACACCAAAACAGCTGATTTTTTAATAATGTCCTCATGGCTGCAAAAGAAATTTGATAGAAATGTGCGTTTGCAAACTTCTGCAAACAGAAATTGAAACTTTGAAAAAAAAGTTTCATTTTCTGTCCGATAAATTGAAAAACAGAAAAATGAAAAATTCGAATTCTGGAACAGAAAAATATAAAATCGATTTTTATAAAAATAAAGGGATTTCAAGCAATAAAAATAAATATTCGTACTATTGTTTGTTATTTTATTTTATTTTACAAATATTTTTAGCTGAAAAACCCTGTAAATTGGAAAAAATAGTAAGTTTAAAAAATAAAAACAAAAAAAAAGTTTCTGTTTCTGTTTTTGGTGGGATTGACCCTTTACAAAACACCACAGCATTGAAGCATTTGAGATGTGGGTATGTGGAGATTAAAACCTTCCATAGTCGACACCACTGAAATATATTTTTTATTCACCTAATATAAGTTATACACCACGGAATAAATTGATATTCAGCGGCTCTCACAAATTCATAATTAATGAATTAACTAAAAGCTTTGATAATATATAAGTTAACAGGATAAGCTATAGAACTAATTTTTACCTACAAGCTGTGAAGTCGTTTCTAAAAGCTATTTCGTTGTCAAAATCACTCTCGATTGAGCAAAATCTTGCTCGAGTTGTCAAAATCTGTCAAAATCTTGCTCGAAATCAGCTGTTTTAAAGAGCTTTCATTTGCGAATATTTTTCAGACAGGTTTGTAGTGAGGATAAAATTGGTATGAGGCGTAGTTATAATTTCTTATAGGATTTTTAAAATTATATATTTTAGATTTCCTCAAGATATGGAAATAAAAATTAAATAGCTTTTAGCTGTAAATTTAATAGAAGAGGATTATTGCGTATCGCAGAAATTCCAAAAACTTATTTTATTTATGGGAATGTAAGAATTTTATTAAATTTCATTCAATTTCTTTGTATATAAATGTTTTAAGAGCATTATGCCTACTGGCAGTGCTGTTATTACATTACTGTACCGTAACACTAAAACAAAATACCACAATATTTCCGAGTAACGTTTCCTGTACCGGAAATAAGAATTCAGATTATTCGTAATAACGTTATTATGTAACGTAACACTAAAAACGGTATTCCGTACAATATAATTTTTTTCTTCTGTACTGGAAATTTTTTTTTTCCATATTTAAAAAAGTATCGAAATTTTATAAAACATAGCCCTACAAAACAACTAAGTATGCTTTCCATTTTCACTGGTTTAATTTTTTTTTATATAATTTTCACTGGTTTAATTTTTAATTTTTAATAATTACCCCTGTGATAGAAGTCGACTCGACTCTCGCCTCGTCTCGACTTTGACAATTCGGTATGATAGAAGTCGCCCAAACACTCGCCGGCGAGAGTTTTAGCGAATATTCGGTATGATGGAAGTCGCTCTCGACTCGCTTTTTGGCGACTACATTTGCCGTTTTATTCGACCAGAAATTTTTGGGCGACTAGTACAAATTTATATCAAAAAATGTTTGAATTTTTTTTAAAGTGATTTTTAAGTTATTTTAAAAAAAATATATTGAATTTTAAATAATATTGAGTGAGATTTTATAGCTTTTTATATATTTTTTTTTGTTAAATATTAAATTTTAAAATATGTAAGTGTAATTTTAAAAAATACATAAAAATATTTATATAATATGCAATATTTATATAAAAAAATATATTTTTAAAATTTTAAAATTATTTTATTTTAAATATGATTGAATATGAATAATTCTATGCTGCTCATTTTTAAACTTTATTGTTTAATAACAATTTGGAGTAACGAAATGAATAACGGTACAACTTTTTTCGGTATTCCAGCACTGCCTACTGGGGATAACTCTATAAAAAGTGCATTTAGGCTTTTACCTCAAAGCTGATGTGGATACAGCCTCATATAACAAATAATTACAATATATTTTATTCATATAACTATTTTATTTTATTCATATATTAAAAAAAAAGCTGCTAACTAGGGGGAGCAGATAACTCATAGTATGTTGTTTAACAGCGATTTATGTCCAAAAGTTTTTTGTAATTAACATTATCTTTGTAACAAACAGTGGTTTCTTCAAAAATTGTTCATCTTTATTATTTATTGATTTAATTTTATATTTTTATTTGTTTAATAATAAATAATATCATTAAAATAACTATAATAAGTATAAATATGCGTAATCACGAATCCAACCTGTGTACAAAATTTCATTGAAATTGAATAATATTTACCATATGTTCTAGAACATATGAAATATTAATCGGAAATTTTAGCATGGACCCCCTCAGGCTACTAACTTCTACCTTAGTCTACACATGCGTAATCACGAATCCAACCTGTGTACAAAATTTCATTGAAATTGAATAATATTTACCATATGTTCTAGAACATATGAAATATTAATCGGAAATTTAAGCATGGACCCCCTCAGGCTACTAACTTCTACCTTAGTCTACACATGCGTAATCACGAATCCAACCTGTGTACAAAATTTCATTGAAATTGAATAATATTTACCATATGTTCTAGAACATATGAAATATTAATCGGAAATTTTAGCATGGACCCCCTCAGGCTACTAACTTCTACGTTAGTCTACACATGCGTAATCACGAATCCAACCTGTGTACAAAATTTCATTGAAATTGAATAATATTTACCATATGTTCTAGAACATATGAAATATTAATCGGAAATTTTAGCATGGACCCCCTGAAGGTATTAACTTCTAACATGGCCAACACATGCATAATCAGAAGGTCTACCTTTGTGCCAAATTTCATTAAAATCAGATAATAATTACATGCTATAAAACACGTAATTATATAAAATTCGGAAACTAAAACTGTTTTCTAGGAACCCCCTGAAGGTCTCCAAATTTCAGGAGAGCCAACTAGATCCCAAAATTAGCCTATATATAAAATATCTTTGAAATCAGTTAACAATTACTATATGCTGTAGAACATATGAAAAAAAAAAATTAATAATTAAATCGGAAATTTAACATGGACCGCCTAATCCTACTAACCTGTAATTTGGTCAACCAATGTAGAATCATGAACTCAACCTGTGTACCAAATTTCATTGAAATCGAATAATAATTACAAGCTGTAGAGCATAAAGAAAATATTCTTCGGAAACTAAGTTGCTCATATATTAGTTTCCCATGAACGTACTGTACCTACCAACTACAAATTTGTGGATTATCAAATAGATAACTAAATGAAACTGTGTGTTCAATATCATTGAAATTGGGTGAAAGGTACGGTAGATATAGATAGTTGAACTTATGAAAAGTAATTACGGATTTTTACATGGACCCACTGAAGTATTGACTTCAAATTTTACAGAAACCAAGTACATACGGAAACTATCATATGTACCAAAATTTATGCTAATTAGATAAAAATTACTATATGCTCTAGAGTATACGAAATTTTAATCGGAAATTTTACCAGGGACCCCCTGAAGTTACAGACCTGTATCTTGGTAGGCTTGTGGACAATCATGATACCAACCTATGTTTTAAATTTCATCCAAATCTGAGACATGAAATTTTTTTTTACATTTTCCCGTAGAACAAAAACACGTAGGTTGCCACATAAATGGGGAAATCTAACATGGTCCCACTAAAAGGATCGATCTCATCTTGTACCGGCACCTGCGCGAGGTATGTTAGAGCCTGTGTTTCATTAAAATCGGACAAGCGGTTCTAGGAGATGTTGCTGCGCACATAAAAAGCGTACGCGTCCCCCGGACACTTTTTTTTTTGCATTTTCGGACTCCCCGACCTCGGAAACGCCTAGAAAAAAATTTTGAGCGAACTTTTTTTTTTGACCATCCAACCCATCACCAGACTTCATAGTATTTCATACTATATTCGTAAAAATACATAATAACCGAATTTCATATAAAAACCTAATATTAATATCTTATTTTAATTATAATTAATAAAAAAACATATTTATTTCAAATACAATTAATTTAGTATACAAAAAGCTTTTTTCAAATTTGAAAAAGCTTTTCAAAACTTCTCTGACGCCGTCGCCGTCCCTATAAAATTATAATTGACAGTTGTCAAGAGCTCTCAGCAAATTTCAGTATTCCTCCCACAGCAAACGACTTCACTTTTTAATTGTTCTAGCCTAGCGTATCCTGTTAACTTATATTATCAATTAATCGGTGTATGCGTTTCTATCGTGTGTGTGAGATGTCAATCCATCCATATGAAAAAAATTTACCGCCAAAAATGTCTTATTTGGTATGCGTGCATCGATTGACCGAGTAATTGGAAATTGAGTGAGGGTTGCTGAATGCGCAATGCAATGCAGATGTCTGGCAGATGTTTCTCGAAAAATTTATGAGTTTAGTGGCCGTCAGTTTGTGTAGTTCTTCGCTGCAATTTTTTATTTAATTTTTTTGTTGCGCTGTAAAACCAAAAAAAAATTATAAACCACATTAATTTTAAGTAGATGGCCGACATCTTGCCCGGTTGAGTTTTTTTTTGGTAGTAATTTTAAATATGTTGTGATTGAAAAAATAAATAAATAGATATTTAAATTAAATGAAATTCACAATTTGATTAAATAAATTTTTTAAAAAAATGTATAAATTGTAGCCTTATGGTAACAGAAAAAAAGCTGCTAACTAAGGGGAGCAGATAACTCGTAGTATGTTTAACAGCGATTTATGTCCAAAAGCTTTTTGTAAGTAACATTACCTTTGTAACAAACAGTGCTTTGTCCAAAATTGCTCATCTTTATTATTTATTGATTTAAAAATTAATAATTTAATATTTTTATTTCTATAATAATAAATAATATCATTAAAATAACTATAATAATTATAAATATGCGTAATCACGAATCCAACCTGTGTATAAAATTTCATTGAAATTGGATAATATTTACCATATGATCTAGAACATACGAAATATTAATCAGAAATTTAACATGGACCCCCTCAGACTAATAACTTCTACCTTAGTCTACACATGCGTAATCACGAATCCAACCTGTGTACAAAATTTCATTGATATTGGATAATATTTACGATCTAGAACATATGAAATATTAATCGGAAATTTTAGCATAAACCTCCTCAGACTAGTAACTTCTACCTTAGTCTACACATGCGTAATCACGAATCCAACCTGTGTACAAAATTTCATTGAAATTAAATAATATTTACCATATGTTCTAGAACATATGGTAAATATTAATCGGAAATTTTAGCATGGACCCCCTCAGACTAATAACTTCTACCTTAGTCTACACATGCGTAATCACGAATCCAACCTGTGTACAAAATTTCATTGAAATTGGATAATATTTACGATCTAGAACATATGAAATATTAATCGGAAATTTTAGCATAAACCCCCTCAGACTAGTAACTTCTACCTTAGTCTACACATGCGTAATCACGAATCCAATCTGTGTACAAAATTTCATTGAAATTAAATAATATTTACCATATGTTCTAGAACATATGGTAAATATTTATCGGAAATTTTAGCATGGACCCCCTAGAGCTACTAACGTCTACATTAGTCTACACATGCGTAATCACGAATCCAACCTATGTACCAAATTTCATTGAAAACTGATAATAATTACTATATGGTGTAGAACATATGAAATATTCTTTGGAAACTAAGTTGCTCATATATTAGTTTCCCATGAACACAATCAAGTTACTTGAAACAAATTTTTGGAGCAATAAGTAGGTCACAGATTCAACCTGTGTTTGAAATATAATTGTAATTGGGTGCCAATTACTGTATAATGTAGATTCTAGAACATATGAAATATTAATCGGAAATTTTAGCATAAACCCCCTCAGACTAGTAACTTCTACCTTAGTCTACACATGCGTACTCACGAATCCAACCTGTGTACAAAATTTCATTGAAATTTTAATGAAATATTAATGGAAATTTTAGCATGGACCCCCTAGAGCTACTAACGTCTACATTAGGCTACACATGCGTAATCACGAATCCAACCTATGTACCAAATTTTATTGCAAACTAATAATAATTACTATATGGTGTAGAACATATGAAATATTCTTTGGAAACTAAGTGCCCATTACTGTATGATGTAGAGTATTGAACTTGTGAAATATAATTGGACATTTGAACATGGACCCACTGGATTATGGACTTTAAACTTTGCAGACAGTAAGAACATAAGGAAACTACTATGTGTGTCAAATTTCATTTAAATCAGATGATAAATACCATATGCTCTAGAGCATTTGAAATTTTAATAGGAAATTTTAGTATGGACCCCCTGAAGGTATTAACTTCTTTCATGGCCAACACATGCATAATCAGAAGGTCTACCTTTGTACCAAATTTCATTAAAATCAGATAATAATTACATGCTATAAAACACGTAATTATATAAAATTCGGAAACTAAAACTGTTTTCTAGGAACCCGCTGAAGGTCTTCAAATTTCAGAGGACCAACTACATCACAAAATTAGCCTATATATAAAATATCTTTGAAATAGGTTAACAATTACTATAAGCTGTAGAACATATAAAAAAAAAATTAAAAATGAAATCGGAAATTTAACATGGACCCCCTAATCCTACTAACCTGTAATTTGGTCAACCTATGCATAATCACGAACTCAACCTGTGTACCAAACTTCATTGAAATCGGATAATAATTACACGCTGTAGAACATAAAGAAAATATTTTTCGGAAACTAAGTTGCTCATATATTAGCGATCGTGAATTGAAAAATGAAAATATAGCAGTCATATCATATGACTTAAAGTGTATTTTCATTGCCTCGTTCGAATATTTCAAATTTTTATTATAAAATAAAATTTAGCATGTATATAATTTAACTGGATTATGTAACATAAATAAAACAACATATTGTTCGTTATGGTATGAAACACAAAGTGGTAGAAGTGGTAATGATATAGCCAGTGCTCTTGTTAAAATACTAGAAGCAGTTTTTCTGATAATCCTGGGATCACCAAAATTATATTGTGGTCAGATTCGTGTATACCACGAAATAGAAATCGAATAACATCATTGGCTCTACTAAAATTTCTGCAAAATAATTCACAAGTTACAGATATTTATCAGCGCTATTCTTCTGGACACTCTAGAATCCAAGAACTCGACGCTGTTCATAGTGTGATTGATCGTCATTTAAAACATATATCATATTTTAGTCCCGTATCCCTCATGCGACAATTAAACTTGATGCATTATGAAAAGGTTAAGTTAAAGCTCATGCAATTGAATCGAAAGGATTTTTTTAACTATAGTATTGCTAGCGCTGGGCTTAATTTTGTACCATATTCTAAAACAAAAGAAATTGAATATCGCAGTAATAATCTGTTAAGTGTGGGTTATCGTGAAGACTACGGCGACAATGTGCACTTATTTGGAATTAAAACTAGAAACAAAAACCAAAAGACTTTACCTAATGTACTTAACACTCCTGGATCCAGCAATATATCACAAGAAAAAAAAGGATATTGAATCTATGTACAATTGGATGCCAGATGAAGATGTACAATTCTATAAGGCTGTACTAAAATAAATATATTTTATGCCATATTTTTTTGTGATTAATGTGAATTTAAAAAAAATCAGTCATATTATTTTTATTATGTAAAGTAACTATATTTAAAACTATTATGTATTTTTATGTTATACTGAATTTGAATTAATAACTATTTTTTTTTTTTTTTTGGTAATATTAATTACCAAATTATTAATATTGCTTACCAATATAATTTTTTTTTAATTTTGTACCTGTTTATTTATAATTAAATTAAACATCATGTGCGACTGAATTATAATTTCGCATAAATAAAATATATTTTTTCTATTGATGCTATATTTTATTTATTTTTTTATATACAATAATATTTATCAGAATAATGGTTACTTTTGTTATATTTATTGTAGCTAATACGTTCTCAAGTGTTCTAAGTGCCGAAATAGTGTTCTATGTCCACTTTTTTTTAGCACATGTGCACACTTGTATGGTGAGTGTGCTATATCCATATCTGGATTTTTTTCTTATTTATTAATTTATATATTTAAGATATTGATTTTATCTATTTATGCGATTAATTTTTAATTCAAAATTGTCCAAAGTTTTTAACAAAATTTACTTAAATGCATATAACTTACTAGAAAGTAACCAAAAAAGACTGCTAACTTTAAAATGCGTGCAAAATTTTAATTTTGGTAGTTAGAACACATGAGTTTTCCGCCGACGATATTTTTGTTTTATATTACCAAAATTAATGATTTTTTCAGATTTTCAAAATTATTTTCAAAAATAATCTGAAAAATTTGGCCTTGAAAATTTCTTGTAAAAAAAAAAAAAAAATGCAAGAAAAAACAATATAGGTTAAAGACGCATATATGGTTCAATATTATAAAATATATTTTATATTTCTTTCCTCTTTCTTAACATGTTTTTTATCCCTTACTATCATCACTCATTGATTTTCTAAAAATATATATATCGAAAAAAAATTTACCGCGAATAAAAAATATTTTGTGTTTAAAAGCATCGATTTATCTAATATCAAAACTATATATATATAATAATTATTCTTCTCAACCATATTTATTACAAACCTGTTTTTTAGCTAAAGCTCATCAGTAGTTTTTAGTGAAAAATAATGTAAAAATATATTACTGTCCATCTTGATATTAGAGCGTCTTTGGTTGGTGGTAACAAAGGCACCTCACCTGTATTCTATTTTCATCAAGATTTTTTTGTGTTGGTGGTAACAGAGGTACCTCACCTGTATTCTATTTTCATCAAGATTTTTTCTGTGTGGAGTGATCTAGATTTGGTTTGGCGAACTTTCATCCTGCTCCCGATTAGGATCCAGATAATTTTATTGATTTTATTTTTATATTTGTATATGATTTGATCTATATATTAGTGATAAGTAGCTATATTATTTCTACCTAAGCCGATAATATTTTTTTCTAATGTAAGTTAGGTTTATTGTTAATTTAAGGTAACAATTCCAGCACAACGCCTCGTAAATTTAATCCGAGGAATATATGCCTGATCGTCGTTTTCTCATTTTTTTTTCTTTTGGTATCATAAAATAGAGGAAATATTCAGTGGTGTCGCAAATTAGGGGGGGTATTTTTGTGTGCTTTGGATTTTGATGAAATTTTTTTATTGTGAAGGAGATATGTTAGCCACACAACGGTACCAATTGCCCTATGCAATTTCGGAGGATTCAGGATGACCTGCCCAAACTAATGCAGATTTTTATAATTTTTTTGTATAGTACGCTTCTAGTAGTTTATTTTTGCACGCAGATAATTTTTTTTTGTAATGGAATAACGCGGTCATTAAAATCCCACCGATTTTCCTAGGTCAGTTCTATCCGGAAACGCGTGCCCGCGAATCTTCAAAAAAAAGTTCTTCAATTTTTTTATTTTTACTACACGTCATTGTTGAAATACTCCGATGACCGTGGATTTGAAAACTAGCTATCATCACCATAAAAAACTAGAAAGACAGAAAAACAAACGATGTGTTTCGTTTTATAACCTTTATTAGACTGACCGAGAATAATATGTTGTATGATAACATCTGAAGTAGGCTGCGTCCTGAAACTACTTTACAATATAAAGCTGTGTTTACACATTTAATTTTTTTTGATAATTAAAGCTACGTTACACAATTATAAAAAAAAAATTTAAATAAGATTATTTAATTTAACAAATGTAGTAAAAAACTAACACCCCTTCTCAACATATAGTGAAATTAAATTAACATAAGCCAATTGTTCTTGCATGTTTTTCGAGCTTTGGTCCATCTAATGGTTTGGTTAACATATCAGCAACCATGTTGTGAGTAGGACAATAAACTGCTGCAATTTCCTTTTCAGATATATGTTGATGCACAAATTTGTATTTTATATCAATGTGCTTCACTCGTTGATAACAGGCACGATCATTAAGCAATTTTATACATCCTTGGTTGTCTTCAAATATCTTGATAGGATTTTTTATTTTCTGGTCAAAATCTTTTAACACTCGAACTATCCAGATTAGGTCACGGAGTGCTTCAGCAAAAGAAATAAATTCAGCTTCAGTCGAAGACAATGATACTGATGTTTGTTTACGACTCGTCCAACCTATTAGTGCTCCATTGAAAATAAAACAATATCCGGTATTATATTTCCTATCTATCTGGTCTCCAGCCCAATCAGCGTCTGCATAACAATAAAAAATTTCATTATTATCATAATTACCTAATTTTAATTTATACGATTTTGTGGCTTTCAAATATCTGAAAACTCTTTTAACTTCGTTCCAATCGCTTTGTTTTGGATCGCTTACACGTCTAGCTAATATTGATGTTGCAATAGCGATGTCTGGTCTTGTATTTGTTGATAAGTATAACAACGATCCAATTGCACTTCTATAAACCTTGTGTGATGCGAATGGTTCTTCATTCATTTTTTGTGTTAAATAACCAACATTCATTGGTGTAGTTGAATCCTTGGGAATTTGTTTAAAATATATTTTTCTTGATTCATATGAAATATATTATCTTTATCTCTTTAGAATTGAATTCCCAGATAATATTGTAAAGTGCAAAGATTTTTGATAATAAATTCAGTATTCATTAATATTTCAAAATCATCAACAAGTTTTATATCTGTTGATGCTATTACGATATCATCTACATGATTTGAAATATAAATGAATTGTTGGTGGATTTTCCTTGTATAAGTTAACAATTATTAACATTTTACTTAAATAAAATTAAATTCCATTCCCACGAAATAACACTGAAGGAAAATAAGTGTCATATTACGTCTGCAGTAAAACGCGCATCCGTTTAATTATTTTAATTTAATTATATTTCTCACAATCGAAAAATACTAATTTTGCGCTTTTTACTTATTTTGGTTTACATAAATATTTTAGCTTTAAATTGACATTGAATATAAATTGTAATTTTGCTTAGTTGTTATTTTGTTCAAAAACTTAGATTATTAAAATCCAAATTTTAGAAAATTAAGGGCAGTTGTAATTTGTAACTCTGACTTGAAACAGTAATCATAAAAATAAATTTGTTAAAATAAAATATTTAGTATTCTTTTATTTTTTATTAAATCAAGGAAAGTTTCTTTTAACTGGCGCCCGAGCAGGGACCAATAGTTGATATTGTTGTGTTAAAAGTTCAATAAAAATTGAAAAGGAAATTAATCCATAATTTAACAGATAATAAAAAGTTAGTGAATAATCATAAACATTAACAGATAAATAAAATTAAATAAATTAAATAAATAAAATTAAATAAAATTAAATAAATAAAATTAAATAAAATTAAATAAATAAAATTAATAAATAATTAAAAAGTGGAAAAATAGTAAACTTTCAATAAATTTAAATACCGCATTGATGTATTTAAAATATCAGATTTATTAGGATAAACAAATCTTAATAAATCATTGAACAGAATTAACACATCGTATTAGCGCTGAAGCACAGGCTTTTCAACACAAAGAATTAAGAAACGAGGCACCGGAGTTACCTACATTATAAGGAAAAAACGGAGTTGCGGAATAGCTACAAACAAAGTAAAATATTCTTCAGCAGCCGCTTAATTTGTTGGAAAGAAGTCACTCAATTGGTTCGACCCATTTTACAACTCCAGATGGAAAACCGTCTGTTAATATTATTACTGTAAGTCAGAAAATTGTATTAATTATTATTAAAATCATTATTTAAAGAATTATTAAAGATTTACAAAAAGAAAATTAAAATTAAAGAGAAGTTTAAGAATTAATTAATTAATAAATCTAAAGATATTAAAAAGAATTATTCAAGTTTTACAAAAAGAAAATTAAAAAGAAGTTTAAGAACTAATTAATTATAAATCTAAAGATATTAAGATAATTTTTTTTTTAAATTATTAAATAAATTGAATTAGTAAACTGTCATTAAACTAAATTAAGAATTTAAAGAATTAAAGAATTAATAAATCTAAGGAAATTAAAATTAAAAAAAAAAAAATCTCAAAATTATTAAATAAATTGAATTAGTTAATTATTAGTAACCTAAATTGAAAAAAAATAAAATCTAATTGATTTAAATAATTAACAAAATCTTCATCGGCATCAGCAAAAAATTTAATATTTCAATTAAAGGAATTATTTACTAATTTTAAATAAATTTTAGAAATTAAAATTAAAATTTACAATAAATTCTGATCCATATCCATAAAACCTTAATAAAATTTTTAATAAATATTTTATTTAATAATCAAAAACCTATTTTACTAAAATGGAAAACAACAATATCCTTAGACCTTCACTACTTGACAATGGAGATTCAGCTGCTCGTAGCATAGCTTCCAATGTCAATAGTTTTGACTTTGCCAGACTAAAGGACATTGTTTCTGAAATAATTAGAAATGAAAATCAACAAATAATTTATCAGCTTACACATCCCGGTTCGGATAATTCTCTGGAAACTGACCAAACAATAGATGCTACAAGTGGAAATTTAAATGACATGGACAGAATCCCAGATATTGTAAAAAGTCTTAGAGAATTCTCTGGTAATCCAGCAGAATACGGTTCATGGAAAAAAAGTGTTGATCGAATCCTTAAAATTTATGAAAACTCGAAAGGAACACCAAAATATTATGGTATCCTTAGTGTTATTCGTAACATAATCACTGGTACTGTAGATGCTGCACTAGAATCTTACAATACCCCTCTCAATTGGGACAAAATTTCAAAATGCCTTGCACTTCACTATGCAGATAAACGAGATTTAGGAACCTTAGAATATCAGATGACTACATTAATCCAAAAAAATAGTTCAACCCCAGAATTTTATAAGGAAGTTTATTATCATCTTTCATTAATTTTAAATAAATTATCATCTCTCGAAATGAGCCAAGAATCACTGCACGTTATGACTCAAGCATACAGAGATAAAGCTTTAGATACCTTTATTCGAGGTTTAAAAGGAGATCTACCAAGACTCCTTAGTATGAGGGAACCTGTTGATTTACCTCAAGCTTTACATTTGTGTCTTAAATTAGAGAATGTTCAATATCGCGTTCAGCACAGTCATGGCAATATTCGGAATTCAAATATTTCATTACCATCCTTTCACGCACCTAGGAGACCCTACATTCAAAATCGCACTATTCATCCACCACCTAGAGCAAACTTTTATCCTCAGTTACTTCATAATCCACAAACTCTACCACCTAGACCTCCACCTAGACCTCAATTTTCCAATCAATATTCAAATCAATTTTCAAAGCAACCTAGATTCCAAGGCCAATATAATGGCAACAACTACACTTCTTTACCTAAACCAGAGCCAATGGATATCGATCATTCAATACGATTGAGGCAAATAAATTACCAAAACCGACCAATAAAACGACGACTTTCAACTAAAGTTCACCCACCTGCAAGACATCAACGAGTTTACTACACAGAAGAGACACATGAAGACGACCACTTAACTGCAGACCAATATTCAGAACAGGCTGACAACTACAATGAAAATTGTTATCAAGACTTTAATGAATCCTCCGAGTCACAACTTGAACAACTTGATGAAATTAATTTTTTAGATTAAAGTGCTCTTCGCTCCCATATTTAGAACATTTTGCGAAGAGCGGTAAAATATTTAAATTTCTAATAGACACAGGTTCTAACAAAAATTATATTCAGTCTCAATATGTCAGAAATCCTATATCAAACGAAAAAATGTTTTATGCCAATTCCGTTGCAGGCAATCTTAAAATCTTGCACCACGCTTTTATCGATTTGTTTGGACCTGATAAAAAACTAAAATTTTTCATACTTCCAAATCTCACCTCTTTTGATGGAATTATTGGTAATGATAGTTTAAAAGAACTTAAAGCAATAATTCATACAGACAAGGGTTACATGACGATTCATGATAACATTAAGATCCCACTAAACCAACATATTTCAGAAACCGTTAATAACATTCAATTAAAAACTTCACATCTAAATCCTCGATAGAAAGCAAAGCTAGATAAAATCATAAATAAATGCCCTAAATTATTTGCAGATCCTGACGAAAAACTTACCTACACAACTACAGTAAAAGGTGAAATTAAAACTGTAAATTCTGATCCAGTTTACTCTAAAGCCTACCCATACCCAATATGCCTTAAAGACGAAGTAGAAAAACAAATAGAACAATTGTTATCTGATGAAATTATAAGACCTTCAAAATCACCATACAATTCACCAGTGTGGATCGTGCCAAAAAAAGAAGACTCGTCTGGTGAAAAGAAATACCGAATGGTAGTGGACTACCGGAAACTTAATAGTGTAAATATTCCTGACAGATACCCCATACCAGAAATTAATGATGTTCTAGCAAATCTAGGACAAAATTGTTTTTTTACAGTAATAGATTTGAAAAGTGGTTTCCATCAGATTCCATTAAAGGAATCTGACGTGGAGAAAACTGCATTTTCTGTTAAAAATGGAAAATACGAGTTTACTCGACTTCCTTTTGGCTTAAAAAATGCTCCCTCTATTTTTCAACGTGCTTTAGACGACATCCTTCGAGAGCACATAGGTAAATCATGTTATGTTTATATTGATGATTTGTCAATTTCTAGAACACTCTCTAAAACTGAAGAAGATTATGCAGCTAACGAAAAAGAGATGCTAGCAATTATTTGGGCTTTAAATAGCCTACGAAATTTCCTGTACGGATCACGAAAAGTTAAAATTATGACTGACCATCAGCCGTTAACTTATGCACTCAGTAATAAAAATACAAACTCAAAAATGAAAAGATGGAAAGCTATTCTAGAGTACAATTATGAGTTAAAGTACAAACCTGGTACTACCAACGTAGTAGCAGATGCTTTATCCAGAATTCCAAAAAATCTAATATAAATGCTCTTACTATGAGTCAACATAGTGATGAAAGTTCATCGCACGACTTAATTCAATCAGTAGAAACTCCAATTAATGCGTTTAAAAATCAACTAATATTTAACACAGGTGAAGAAAATAGTTATCAATTGACCAATTCTTTTCCAAATTACACACGGCATATTATTAGCAAACCCTTTTATTCCAAAAATGAACTTATCAATATTTTCAAGCGATATTTAAATCCTAATATTATTAACGGTATTAAAACAACCGAACCAATTATGGGACTCATTCAAGAAATCTATCCTTTCCACTTCAGAAATTTTAAAATTCGTTTTACCCAAGTATTTGTTAAAGACATTATTAGCGAAACTGAACAAGATGACCTTATATTATCAATCCATCGCCGCGCTCACCGCAACGCTGACGAAAATAAAATTCAAATTTTAGAAAAATATTACTTTCCAAATATGATGAAAAAAATTATTTTTAATGTAAAAAATTGCACTAATTGTAAAGAAAATAAATACGATAGACATCCCAACAATCAAATTATTAATCCCACACCTATCCGAAGTCATCCTGGACATACACTTAATATTGACATTTACTCTACAGAAGGAAAGTTAGTCCTAACGGCAATAGACAAGTTTACCAAATTAGCTTACTGTAAACCTATTAAATTAAGAGCTGTCGAAGATATCAAACAACCTTTAAGGGATGTTTTATACTACTTTAATATTCCAGAAAACGTTATAATAGACAATGAAAAATCTCTAAATTCTGCATCAATCGTCTCCATGATGACAGATGGCTTAAAAATCAAAATTTTTAAAACTCCACCTTATAAAAGTGAAGTAAATGGGCAAGTAGAACGTTTCCAATTTACTCTCTCAGAAATTACGAGATGTCTAAAATCTGACGGTGTAGAAAGAACATTTGAAGGTTTATTGGAACGGTCTGTAAACGAATATAATCACTCCATTCATTCCACTACTGGTAAAAAACCTGTAGAGTTATTTTACGGTAGAACTCCAAACGTTAACCCAGAAGAATTTGAAAAAACCCGTTTAAGTAATATTGAAAAACTTAAAGAAAAACAAGAAAAAGATATTAAATTCCATAATAAAAAACGTAAACCAATTAAAACTTATAAAGTAGGCGAAACTATTTACGTCAAACATAATAAGAGAATAGGCTCGAAATTAACTGTACGATTTAAACCCGAAATGTCAAAGAAAATAAAAATACCGTAGTCAAAACAGAATCAGGCAAAACCGTCCACAAAAGCAATATAAGAAACTAATAATATTCTCCTTAATTTCAGAGGTGTTTTTAACACCATATCCTGCGAAGTACAAATACTGGACTACACCAACTCTCAAGTTATTTCAATTAACACTGGGATAGCTAAAATTCAAGACGGAAATTTTAAATTAATTCATGTAATAGAATTGGACAGTTATCAAGAATTTATAAATGACATGAATAAACTTCTAGATGAACATTTAACATCGACCCATTTCTTTTACCCCTTTTTAAATCATGAACTAACACAAATTCAATCTATGCTAGATAATTTAAAAATTTATAATTCAGGAAGGACAAAAAGATCCTTAAATTTTATTGGTAGTGCATGGAAATGGATAGCTGGTAATCCTGACCATGAAGATTTTGAAATAATTAAAGATAAAATAAATAATGTTTTAGAAAATAATAATAAACAAGTTATAATAAATAAATTGTATAATGAAAGAATAAATAATATAACGCAAATGGCAAACGAAATTTTGAATAAAATTAAAAAAAGATAATACAGTAACTGATCATTTAGCTGTAAGTTTACAATATAAATTAAAAATTATAAAATAAGAATTAATAAATATTAAATATGCCATTCATTGGGCTAAAGCGGGAATAATAAATTCATTAATGTTATCGAATGCAGAGGTACAATTAGCAATCGATACGTTAGAAAATGAAAATTTGCCTTTTGCAACCCCAGAAGAAGCTTTAGATTTTGCTAACATAAAAATAATTAGTATTAAATCATGTTTACTTTATATTATTTATATTCCTTTGAAAATTATAAAAAATTGTTAATTAAATCACTAAAAAAAAAAAAATTATTGTAAACGAAATAAAATATAAAGAAATATTAAAAAATATTGATGAAATATATGGGATTGTAAAGGATTGTAAAACAATAAATAATTTGTCAATTTGTAATCGAAATAATATTTTAGATTTAAGTAATACTACGTGTTTACCAAAACTATTAAAAAGTCACATCGCGAAATGTAATAAAGTTAATAACCAACACATTCCTACAATAGAAGAAATATTTGAAGATTTAATATTATTAAACCAATTCAACGGCAACATAAGCATCAACGATGAAATTCATAATTTAAATGGCACTTATTTAATCAAATTTCATAATGCAACTTTACAAATTAACAATAGAATATTTATCTCAAAAGAACAATCATCATTCAAAGTTGTTCCAGCCATCCTTCAACCTACGCCAGGCGAAAAACAGTATAAAGAAATCCTTTCACTGGAAATGCTAAAAGACATCCATATTAATAATACGAATAAAGTAGAATTACTTCATGAAGATGAAAAAATCCACAAATTTATTAACTACAGTTTCATCATTTTAATAGTAATTTTTATAATAGCTTTTGCTGCAATTAAATGTCGAAAAAATAAAACTCTAGTAAGTGAAAAAACCACAACCGTAAATCCAAATATTGATGAAATTCAAAGTTCGGTAATAATGGAAAAAGATTCTTCAACAGACAGTAAATTTATTCAAAATCCGAATCCTGAAATCAACGGATCGAAAACTTCGCTTCCTCTTGCACCAAGAAGAAAATTTTATGACACATCTTTCTTTTAATATTCAAATGAGGACATTTGAACTTAAGATGGGAAGTGTTAACAATTATTAACATTTTACTTAAATAAAATTAAATTCCATTCCCACGAAATAACACTGAAGGAAAATAAGTGTCATATTGCGTCTGCAGTAAAACACGCATCCGTTTAATTATTTTAATTTAATTATATTTCTCACAATCGAAAAATACTAATTTTGCGCTTTTTACTTATTTTGGTTTACATAAATATTTTAGCTTTAAATTGACATTGAATATAAATTGTAATTTTGCTTAGTTGTTATTTTGTTCAAAAACTTAGATTATTAAAATCCAAATTTTAGAAAATTAAGGGCAGTTGTAATTTGTTACTCTGACTTGAAACAGTAATCATAAAAATAAATTTGTTAAAATAAAATATTTAGTATTCTTTTATTTTTTATTAAATCAAGGAAAGTTTCTTTTAACTTATACAAACATAAATCATTTTTTAACCGTTTTTCTTTATAATTGAATCGAATTTCTTATTCCATTCATTAGCGCCTTGTTTAAGACCATATAATTTTTTTATTAATTTACATACCTGATTGGTATTACCTACTATAAATCCTTTAGGTTGCTTCATATAAACTTCATGAGATAAATCACCGTTTAAATATGCAGTTTGTATGTCAAAATGTCTAACTACCATGTTTTTCATTCCAGCTACAGTTAGCAAAATTTTTAGTCACAACCATATTTTTGAGAAAACTCTTGAGCGACTAAACGTGACTTAAACTTTACTACATTACTATCTTGTTCTGTTTTTGTTTTATAAACCCATTTGCGTCCAATAGCGCTTTGATTTGGAGGCAAATGTGTAATTTTCCAGGTTCCATAATTGTGGAGTGAATTTATTTCTTCAGACATAGCTTTTAACCAATTTTCTGAATTTGGTCCATATATAGCTTCTTCATATGTCATTGGATCTGGATCACTTTGTTTCGTGACTTTATTTGCTTCCATAATCAAACGTTTTGCTGGAACACCCTTGTTTAGTCTTGTAGAAAATCTTACATTTTACAATTTTCATTGTATTCCCCTTCTGGATCATTATTAACTATTATAGTTTCTTGATTAACAACTGTTTCATGATGAACTGGTTCATCTACTTGATCAGAATTTAATATTTCGACTTCATGATTTGGTTCTTCTTGTATTTTATTTTGAATTTCGTTTAGTATTACTTCGTTTTCAGCTTCAATAAATTTTACATTACGACTGTAAAATAATGTAATGTAAAATTTATTGAAGCTGAAAACGAAGTAATACTAAACGAAATTCAAAATAAAATACAAGAAGAACCAAATCATGAAGTCGAAATATTAAATTTTGATTTTGTTCGTCCGACTGTTTAGAAGACGATAGCCTTTGTACCGATTTCGTATCCAACGAAATATAATTTTTCTGCTGTATTATCCAACTTTATGCGTTCGTCTTTCGGAATATGGACATATATGCTGATGTACCAAAAATATGAAGATAATTTAAACTTGTTTTTTTGTTGTACCAGAGTTGATATGGAGTTGATTTTGTACTTTTGCTTGGTAAACGATTAATTATGTGATTTGCTGTATTCGCCGCCTCTCCCCAATATTTTTTGTGCAGATTTGAAATATTTAACATACAACGTACCATTTCTATTAAAGTTCTATTAAAACGCTCAGCAACACCATTTTTCTGTGGAGGTTTTGGTACAGTAAATAGCGTTAAAATTCCATTGTTTTTTAGATAACTATGTAGTTCATTTTTCATATATTCACCACCTCTGTCCGACCTGATAATTTTGGGGACTTTACCGTATTGTGTCTTCATCATTTCTATAAATTCAACTAATTTTTCTTTTACATCGGATTTTTGTTTCAGCAAATATATGTGGTTATATCTAGACTAATCATCTATTAATGTAAGTATATATTTATTACCTCTAGGTGTAGGAACTTGTAGTGGTCCACATACATCTGTGTGTACTAAATCCAACTTATCAGCTGATTTGGTTAATGATTTTTGTGGAAATGGATCTCTGGTTTGTTTACATTGTAGACATATTTCACAGATATCTTTATGATCACAATTTTCAATTTTAATGTCAACTGCCAGTTCGGTCATTTTGCGTATATCAATTAAATTTCGATGTCCAAGTATCTTATGCCATTCATGAATACATTTCGATTTTTGCGGATTAATTACTTTGAAGGCTTGGTGGTTTGCTTTGTAAATGTCGTTTCGTGAATTCACCACCATTAAGGTTTGTCCATCTTTATTTATTTCACATTTTTCATTTTTAAACATAATTTTTAGCTAAGTTACTGACTGATAGTAAATTACATTTAAGTTTCGGTACGAATTGGGCTTCATTCAGTTTAATTTTACCATATTCAGTTTTAAGTTCAACTATGCCAGTGCAATTTATTGGTAGATTGCTACCATCAGCTAGTTTTACTGAATTGGTATCTGATTTATTTAGTTTTGTAAAAAGTGGTTCATAATTGCACATGTGTGAAGACGCACTTGAATCAATACACCATTCAGAAAAATTTACTTTATTTTGTTGATTAGCCATTTAACAAACCAAAACATCTTCACAATCACTTTTATCTTCATCGTTTTTCTGCACTACGTTAATTTTATGTACACGATTCTCATTTTCATTCTTCTTTTTCCACGCTGCAAATTTACGACAATCAGTTTTTATATGACCCTTTTTCTTACAGAAAAGACAATAAACTTTAGAACTGTCAAAAGCGTTATTTACTTTATTAACTTTTTAAACTTTTTCATCACTTTCAAGTATATTTTCTGTATCTTGTCTTCTTTTATACTCTTCTAAAAGTTTATTTTTGACCATAGTTTTAGTCAAATCTGCTTCAGCATATGATTCCAGTGCAGTAATCAAAACACTATAACTTTCAGACAAGCTAGACAAATACAATGCTACTGCTAAAGCGTCCGCTAATGGCTCACCTAATGTGTTCAATTCATCCATGCATTCATCCATCGCATTTAAATGAATTTTCATATTTCCTCCCTCAGGTAATATCATTCGACATATCCGTCTTAAAAGTCGAACTTTGTTGGATAAAGTTGATTTTTGATGATATTTCTTCAGTGATTCCCACATTGCTTTGGCTGTGGCTTTACTTTTAAGATGAATAATTTGGTTGTCCTCAATTAACAAACCAATATGTGCACGTACTTTACCGTCTTTTTTGTTCCATATGGCTAATTGTGTTGCATCTATAGGTGCTGATTCTTCAATAACTGACCATAAATCTTCTTTTATTAATAAAAGTTCTATTTTATATTTCCATACCTGGTAGTTATCATCATTCAACTTTGTAATTTTAGCTGCTTCCGGCATTTTTCTTGTGGTGTAGCGGTCAAAATTAAAGATTATTTATTTTACGAAAAATAATCCAAAAATATCGTAAAATAATACGTTCACTGTAAATATCTTACTTAATTTTGTGATGTGATAGCAAATCTGGGCCAATAACCTGTTGAAATACTCTGATGATCGTGGATTTGAAAACTAGCTATCATCATCATAAAAAAATTAGAAAGACATAAAAACAAACAATGTGTTTCGTTTTATAACCTTTATTAGACTGACCGAGAAAAATATTTTGTATGATAACATAAAATCCTGAAACTACTTTACAATATAAAGCTGTGTTTACACATTTAATTTTTTTTTGATAATTAAAGCTACGTTACACAAATAATATTAAAAAAAATCAAATAGGATTATTTAATTTAACAAATGTTGTAAAAAACTAACAGTCATTACAAATTGCGCCCGAGCAGGGACCATGTTGTTTTGAGTGTTAGTTTTTTTCAATTTTTATTTTAGTTTATTAATTTTTTTTAAATTTTATTCCAATCTATTACAAATGGCGCCCGAGCAGGGACCATGTTGTTTTGAGTGTTAATTTTTTCCAATTTTTATTTTATTTTATTAATTTTTTTTTTTCAAATTTATTCCAATCCATTACAAATGGCGCCCGAGCGGACCTTGTTGTTTTGAGTGTTATTTTTTTCCAATTTTTATTTTAGTTTATTAAGTTTTTTTCAGTTTTATTCCAATCCATTACAGGTATACCGACAGATTCTAAAAATAAACTGGAGGGAGCACATTGATTCGGAAGTACTAAAAAGAATGTGCACATCGAATCAACTTATAACTACTATCAAAGAAAGGAAGCTAAGATATTTAAGACATACTTATTTTGCGTAATAATAAATACAGAATTCTACTATCGGCAATCCAAGACAAAATTTTAGGTTAAAGAAGCACAGGAAGAAGAATCTCCTGGTTAAAAGTTTGGTATAATGTCCGCAACCAGTTTACTAAGAGTCTTTAAAAATAGAGCTAACTAGAAGAGTAGGTGATCAACGTTCGTAACGGACAAGCTCTTTAAGAAAAAGAAGATACTAAATAATCCTTAAATATTGCTTTTTTATAAAACGGTCGAGGCCAAATAACTGGAAAGCATTTTTGAAATTTATACATATTTCAGAATCATAGAATTTAGAAAAAATAAGGTTTGGAAAAAGAATTCTTTGTCATAAAGAATGGTTTTAAACTTGTTACAGTCATTATGGTTTAAGAATATCCGCGTTTGTTTGTTGACTTCAAAAAAGCATAAAGAACTATGGTATAACATTATATTCATAATTTATTGATATACATAAGTTCATAAGTCGCGACTACAATTTATAATAACATTAACAAATTATTTTTTTACGCAGCCTTGATTAATTAAAAAACTGTGTTTTATGACTCATGAGAATCGTAATCTGCTGAAAAAATTTAAAATATTTTTTTTTTTACATATTGTTCAAAAAATAGATTTAGTTTCCTTTCCTTTCCATAATCTTGTTTTGGCTAAAATAAATACATATATATGCTATCCCAATTAATCAGGTTTTTCATAAAGCATATCCGAATTGCATATAAAGGGCCAATAAAACATACAAACAGAAAGTTACAGGTTTATAAAATACTTTCCTGATTTGTAAAATATAATTTAATTTATGTAACATATTCAATATATGTATATTGGTTCAATATATTTAAAATCTTGTTATATGTGGATGAGGAAAAAAATATAAAAATTAGTACCTTTGTGAACATGCGAATCTGTAACATCAATTTTATTAGTCATTATCATAACCTGTAGCTTAAATTTAATATAATTTAATTTACTTTTCGTTAATTTACTATCGTCACTCAACAGAAATTGAAAACTAGAAAAAATAAATTATAATAACACTATATAATTAAACTCTAATTCGTTTCAATTATATAGAATAAAAAAACAAAATGAATACATTATTAAACATTTCCATTATCTAATCGAATTATGTTCCGAGTTCCAATCATTAACAATGCATAACAAAAACCTTATTAATATTAAATTTATTATTACATGTTATGCCTCCCATAGATTATTCAACTTGATTTTCAACTTGGTTTCTAACTTGTTGACAGACCACCCCACACACATTTCAACTGTTTCTCAAACATTTGTCCAACCATCAAATTTATATTATATTATATTAATATTATGTATATTGTAATTACGAAAATTGTTTGATATTTTTACATGTGTTTCGCATAAACATGTGTTTCTGACATAAAAAGTGAAGTAACGTCACTTTGGTTGTTCAACTGCCCCACACACAATTCAACTTCAACCGACAATCATAGGCTCCGCCCGCAAAAATCAAAATTTTTTGATAATTTTTCAACTTGTTCTTCAACCATCAAAATGGTTGGACAACTGCCCTACAGACGATTCGACTTGACAATTTTTTCAACCATTTTGATGGAAGTTGGAAGACCAAGTTGTATTGTCTATGGGGAGCTTTATACACATACACAACTGACACATAATCTAAATCCTTAAGATGGATTCACACTTAGATTCACTGTTTCGTTGCTTATAAGTCGAACTGATTTAAGTCGAACTGTGGCAAGATGTTAAGATATCACACGATTGTCGAAGCGTTTGCGATTATCAATTCGAATGGTTTTGATGGCAGAATAGAATGTTAACAAAAACTCGCATCGCCTGTCGATTTCACTTTTTCGAAAATTGATTTAGACATTTGTTTGTATACAAAAAAAAAATATTTTCTTTAATTTAAAATTTAAAAATAATGAATTTTGTCAATGTATTATTAATGGAAAAGATAGTGAAAGTGAGGGGGTCTGGGTTAGGATTCTACAGGGTAGACATTATCTTAGCAATAAGCTAATGTTGCAACTGTCGAAGTTCCTGACCAGGTGTTTGCTTTACCTCCTTGCGGTGGCCCCTGGAACTGTATCTGTGGCTGAGGGTGAGCTCAGTCGTTAACGGTGTACTCTGGATACCAGGCGACCTTCAGAGTATGCAGCCTTACCATGGTATCGGATCTCTGCCATGGTGGACCTTATTATGTTGCGATAATCGTGGGAATAAAATGGAGAATTTAAAAACAACAATAACAACAACAACAGCAGCACTCTCCCACGACGATCGGTTCTACGTACCGGTGAGACCCTGGCACTCAACTTCAGTTGGACACCAGGCCAAGGATCGTCACACCGAAAACAGACCTGGGATCGTTACAACAACCACAACAGCAGCAATAACAACAACAACAATACCAACTATATGTGCAGTATCCTCAGTACCGGTGAATGATATAACGCCAGCATCAGCAACATCGTCAATCTGCATAGTGCCACCAACAACCATGGCATCTACAAACATTACAGATGCAGAGATGCGTTATGACACCGAAGAGGACATCAGTGCGATAGACACTGATGAAGAAAGTGAATACCTCAAATCCTCTGATAGCAATGTCAAATGATGAAACTACGGAAGCTATCAGAGGACAAAAAGTAAAATCGAGGAAATTGTGTGGTTCTCACAGGAAGAAGCTAAGGAGAATAATTGCTGGGGGAGCTGGATACAAAGAGGCTCTGGCAATTCTCGACAGGCAGCATGCGGAGAGAGATGCATTGAAAACCGGTGATAAGACGCTGGTTTCCGATGTCAAGAACTCTGCTAGAGCTTCCAGATATCATATGTCACGGTGAGACAATCCAAAAGACGCTGTGAAAATGTCGCCGTATTCATCTAAAAGAAATCGGTCAGAGGGAAATACACCGCCGGGAGCTGCCAAACGCACCAAAGTGCAGTATAGCGAGAAAGCTGGTAGTGTTAAGGTAGGGGTGGTGCCAAAACGCTATTCCGAATGCACGTTCAGCGAGGAGCAAGCAAAAAAGGTGCAAAATGCCATCTTGGGTGCGTTAAAAGATGCTCCAGATGGTAAAATGGTTAGATTTATGGGGTCCTCGAGAAAACCCGGATGGGTAGCAATAACGTGTGCGAATGTGACCAGTCGTAACTGGCTGGCAGAAGTGGTGCCGACGATAGTGCCTTATGAAGGTGCCTTATGATAGTGCCTTATGAAGGAAATTTTTCATCTTGTTCTTCAACCATCAAAATGGTTGGACAACTGCCCTACAGACGATTCAACTTGACAATTTTTTCAACCATTTTGATGGAAGTTGGAAGACCAAGTTGTATTGTCTATGGGGAGCTTTATACACATACACAACTGACACATAATCTAAATCCTTAAGCTGGATTCACACTTAGATTCACTGTTTCGTTGCTTATAAGTCGAACTGATTTAAGTCGAACTGTGGCAAGATGTTAAGATATCACACGATTGTCGAAGCGTTTGCGATTATCAATTCGAATGGTTTTGATGGCAGAATAGAATGTTAACAAAAAATCGCATCGCCTGTCGATTTCACTTTTTCGAAAATTGATTTAGACATTTGTTTGTATACAAAAAAAAAATATTTTCTTTAATTTAAAATTTAAAAATAATGAATTTTGTCAATGTATTATTAATGGAAAAGATAGTGAAAGTGAGGGGGTCTGGGTTGGGATTCTACAGGGTAGACATTATCTTACCAATAAGCTAATGTTGCAACTGTCGAAGTTCCTGACCAGGTGTTTGCTTAACCTCTTTGCGGTGGCCCCTGGAACTGTATCTGTGGCTGAGGGTGAGCTCAGTCGTTAACGGTGTACTCTGGATACCAGGCGACCTTCAGAGTATGCAGCCTTACCATGGTATCGGATCTCTGCCATGGTGGACCTTATTATGTCGCGATAATCGTGGGAATAAAATGGAGAATTTAAAAACAACAATAACAACAACAACAGCAGCACTCTCCCACGACGATCGGTTCTACGTACCGGTGAGACCCTGGCACTCAACTTCAGTTGGACACCAGGCCAAGGATCGTCACACCGAAAACAGACCTGGGATCGTTACAACAACAACAAGAACAGCAGCAATAACAACAACAACAATACCAACTATATGTGCAGTATCCTCAGTACCGGTGAATGATATAACGCCAGCATCAGCAACATCGTCAATCTGCATAGTGCCACCAACAACCATGGCATCTACAAACATTACAGATGCAGAGATGCGTTATGACACCGAAGAGGACATCAGTGCGATAGACACTGATGAAGAAAGTGAATACCTCAAATCCTCTGATAGCAATGTCAAATGATGAAACTACGGAAGCTATCAGAGGACAAAAAGTGAAATCGAGGAAATTGTGTGGTTCTCACAGGAAGAAGCTAAGGAGAATAATTGCTGGGGGAGCTGGATACAAAGAGGCTCTGGCAATTCTCGACAGGCAGCATGCGGAGAGAGATGCATTGAAAACCGGTGATAAGACGCTGGTTTCCGATGTCAAGAACTCTGCTAGAGCTTCCAGATATCATATGTCACGGCGAGACAATCCAAAAGACGCTGTGAAAATGTCGCCGTATTCATCTAAAAGAAATCGGTCAGAGGGAAATACACCTCCGGGAGCTGCCAAACGCACCAAAGTGCAGTATAGCGAGAAAGCTGGTAGTGTTAAGGTAGGGGTGGTGCCAAAACGCTATCCCGAATGCACGTTCAGCGAGGAGCAAGCAAAAAAGGTGCAAAATGCCATCTTGGGTGCGTTAAAAGATGCTCCAGATGGTAAAATGCTTAGATTTATGGGGTCCTCGAGAAAACCCGGATGGGTAGCAATAACGTGTGCGAATGTGACCAGTCGTAACTGGCTGGCAGAAGTGGTGCCGAAGATAGTGCCTTATGAAGGTGCGGCACTTAGAATGGTGGAAGGTATAGATTTACCGAAGTATGCCGTCTCCTCAGGATTCTTTCCCGATGAAGAAGGCATTCATGAGGAAAGAGTCTTGTGCAGACTAAGGAAGCAGAACGAGGGCCTGTACACCCAGAACTGGAGGGTTCTGAAAAAGGAGGTGGGAAAGAGAGGACAACACATTGTCTTCTCAATCGATGACGCCTCTGTCAGAACTCTTCAGGACATGGAGTGCAGACCTTGGTTCAACTTCGATAGGGTAAATCTCCGTCTGAAACTTAAAGCTACTGGAGATGAAACGAAGGTTTCAGATGTTCAGCCAGTAGTAGCAGAATCGACGATAAAGACGTCATCTGAATCACAGCCATCCACGAGTAAAGCTTTGGCTCAGGTGGTTGAAAAGCCGCTACCTGAACCAAAGCATGGTGATAAAATAATCGACAGCTCCATGCGTTCATTTAAACCACCATTCCAGGCGGGAAGATAGCATCATGGTGAAGAACGCAAATCATCATACCATGGAGAGTCGACGATAAAGACGTCATCTGAACCGCAGCCGTCCACGAGTAAAGCTTTGTCTCAGGTGGTTGAAAAGCCGCTACCTGAACCAAAGCATGGTGATAAAACAATCGACAGCTCCTTGCGTTTATTTAGACCACCATTGCAGGCGGGAAGACCGCATCATGGTGAAGAACGCAGATCATCATACCATGGAGCAAGAAGACCAACGTCAGGGTTGGATCAGCCACGAGAGAGGAGTGGCTGGCATAGAGTCGGAGAAAAGAAGAGTGGCAGCAGAAGGGAGGATAAACCGACTGTTAGAAGGGATAGGGAGGACGAACGTCGTCCCCCTACCTGAAGAAGGAAGTGATGATGGATACATCGGCCATCATCCAGGGAAATCTGCAACATGCCAAAGCTGCCTCAGCGGTTCTAAGTTGCAGATTTATTAAAGAAGACATCAGAATTGCACTAATTCAAGAACCTTGGATCATAGGTAAAAAGATTTGTGGATTAGGTAACTCTGGTGGTAAGTTATTGTATGGTCCTATGGCTAAAAGGCCCCGGGCTTGTATTCTCTTTAACAAAAATGTTAATTTTGTTCCAATTACAGAATTCTGCCTGGATGATGTAGTTGCAGCAATTGTTAACCTTCAGGGAAATGGGCAAGGCGTAATAGTGTGCTCTGCCTATTTTGCTGCTGATCAACAATGTCCACCCGCTGTATTAGAAAGCCTGCTTACCTATGCGGAAAATAAGAAGCTGCAGGTGTTGGTTGGATGTGACGCCAACGCTCATCATATTAATTGGGGTAGTACGGACAATAACAGCAGAGGTGACTCATTACTTGATTTTATAGTTAGTAATAATTTAAATGTACTTAACTCTGGCAAAGAACCCACTTTTATCAATAGAATAAGAGGGGAGGTGCTAGACCTAACTATAGCAAGTCCTTTTCTGCAAAACGGAATTATAAACTGGCACGTTTCTAGCGAGCCATCTTGTTCAGACCACAGACACATCAGGTTTGAACTTATTGATTTAGCGCGGACGCCCGAGACACTTGAGGAAAAACTTAAAGCGGTACCGAATAGGGTAAGAACTGTGAACGATCTTGAAAATGCGGCGGACATTACTCGCGAAGCAATAATAGAATCGTTTGAATATTCCTGTCCTATACGCAATAAATGTAGCAATAGACAGGTATCATGGTGGAACAACAATCTTTCTGACCTCAGGAAGAAGGTGAGAAAGCTTTTCAACAAGGCTAAGAACAAATCATCCGTAGAGTGGGGAAAATACTCAGAAGCCCTAACAGAATATAACCGTGAAATCAGGAAGGCGAAAAGAGAATCATTTAGGAACTTCTGCGAAGGTATCAATGAATTGCCTGCGGCAGCTAGAATCCATAAAGTTCTCTCTAATGACACACCTGGAACCATTGGTTTCCTTAAAAAAGCCAACGGAAAATACACGGAAACAAAGGAAGAAACGCTGGAACTACTGTTGCTAGCTCACTTTCCTGGATCAAACAGGATCAACGAACACGACCAGGTAGGAAACCCTCAATCTATAGGTCTTAGACAGGATAGGAATGAGTGGAGATTCGCTTCTAAGGTGATTAGCCAGGAACGTGTAAAGTGGGCGTTAAAATCATTTAAGCCCTTTAAATCAGCAGGACCTGATGGAATATTCCCTGCGCTTCTTCAAGAATGTGAAGAAGTTATTGCACCCATCCTGACTAGACTATACCTAGCTCTTGGACGAAGGTCAGAGTGGCTTTCATTCCAAAAGCTAATAAGGCGAATGATGGAGATCCGAAAATGCTACGTCCCATCAGCCTATCATCGTTCATACTCAAAACGATGGAAAAAGTGATTGAGAGGTTCATTAGAGAAACAGCACTAATAGAGAATCCTCTACACAAGCATCAATATGCATATTAGGCCGGTAAGTCGACTGAAACTGCACTACTCAACCTAACGAAGAAAATTGAGGAATCAATTAACTTTAAAGAAATTGCAGTGGTTGCTTTCATGGATATTGAAGGGGCGTTCAACAATACTTCGCATGGTTCTGTAATTGAAGCTATGCGAGTAGTAAAGGCTATGGGAGATCCAGACCAACTTCCAACAAACCCCTAAATTTTTTAAGTTTAGCACATTTTGTATGGTGTTGAGTTTGTAATAATGTGCTAATAAATATTGTGTGTGTCGGTTGGTCTGTCGTTTTGTTTTGTCTGTCTGTCGGTCTGTCGTGGTGTTCGCGTGTGAAAGTGTCTGTTGAGATGTGATTGAGGTTGTTCGCGTGTGAAAGTGCCTGTTGAGATGTGATTGAGGTTGTTCGCGTGTGAAAGTGCCTGCTGAGATGTGATTGAGGTTGTTCGGGTGTGTTCGTGTCACGTGGTGTGTGTGTGTGCTTTTTGTGTGGTTTAGTGTGTGTGTGTGTTTGTCTGTTATGTGGATGTGGGTGGGGGGAGAGGGGGTATGGGTTAGTAATATAATTAATGCATATATGATTTCATGATTCACATAAACATGTTTCAACATGTTTCAACATGCCTCAAAACATGTTGGATAATTGGTCATTTTTTGCAATGTTAAAGTTTATGCATTTTTTTTTTTATTAGGTTTGCTGATAGGAATATTTTAATTGTATTAGGTTTGCTGATAGGAATATTTTAATTTAATTGGGTGTTGTAGTTGATATATTATGTTAAATAATTTTATTAGATCATTTTTTTTTTTTTTCAATGTTAGAGTTTATGAATAAATTATTTTTTTGGTTTGCTGATAAAAATATTTTAATTGTACAATATGTGTGGGCGTTGTAGTTATTGTTGTTGCTGTTATAAAAAGCGCTCATTATTATTGTATATGTAGTTTGTGACGATTTACACTTTCAGATCATATAATTTTTTTCTTTGGTTGATATAGTATTTAAGAGATATTTTAGAAACAGTTTAGTTATAAACTTAACTTAAAAGTGTAAAGATGGAGCCACCAAGCGAAGATGAGTTTGAAAATGATGATGGAATTAGGGTGCATCCAGATGCAGACTATACCCTACCAGACAATAAAAGAAGGTTTTCAATGAGACCAATGGGTATACCAAGACCAGATCCGAATGAAGAAAACTGGGATGATGATTAAAATCCCCACAATTATATAATAATAATAATAATAATTTAAAATAAAAAGATTTACAAAAATTAAAGTTAAAATTTTTTTTCTTTTATTATATTTTTTTTTTATATATATATATTTTAATCCCAATTTTCAGCTTGATGTTCCTCGTTGTCTATCAGGATTGGCAACTCATCCTCATCATCATCGTTGTTATTAAAATTAATTGATTCATATGTTAAATCAATGAATTCTAATTTGTGCGAGTTGCCAATCTCGTCTTTGTAAATTAAGCCGTATTTTTCGGTTGTGAATGTGTATAAGTCCTTAGAAGATAGTGCGTTGTATCTTTTTGGTAGAAATATTTTAAACTTCTCCAATATGCATAATACTCGAACACCTTTTTCAGTATCACCCGAGACATTTCTATTATCCTATATTGTCCATCTTCCTCTAAGATGCTTATTTTTTCTATTGACTTATAATTATAGTCGAAAATTTTATTAATTTTTGTTAGAAATGTAAAAGTTGCAGACATTATTCTTGAATATAAAATTTAAACTGTAACTTAAACTAAAATATTCTGAGCTATTTATACTAAAATCTGAAAACTAAGTTTTAATCAAAGCATTTTTTGCTTGAATGTTTTTTATATAAATTAGCATTTATGCGGTTTTGCCTGCAGTTTATTTTCCTTGATTAAAAATTTTAGAGGATGTTTATATATTTAAGTAAAACCCAATTTTTTTTATTAAGTTCTGAAGTGTGTTTTGAAAAGATTATTGTAAAAATTTTATCAAAAATATGCTTTGAATATTAATGGGTCTTTATATATTTGATTATTAAAATAATTGAATTTGAATCATACATCATAATATTAAAAGTATAACTGGAAAAAGAATATTTAAATAAAAACAATTTTTTTCTTAAGGTCTGATTAGATTTTGCCGGTACTTTATTTTGAAGGTCAGCTGCGGTTTTGCCTGTAATTTATTTTCCATAGATTATTTTATCAAAATTTTGTGCAAAAATATGTTTTGAATTTTTATGAATCTTTATATATGTATATATATATATATATATATATATATATATATATATATATATATATATATATATATATATATATATATATATATATATATCATTATTAAAATTATTGAATTTGAATCATAAATCATAATATTAAAAGTATAACAGCTAAAAGAATACTTAAATGAAAACATTTTTTTATTAAGATCTGCTGCGGTTTTGCATAGATTAGAATTTTTAAATGAATATAACTTATGGGAATATGATAAAAGTATAATTTATATTAGTTTAATAATTATTGTCAACAGATCAACATGTCAGAGAATTTTTTGGAAAAAATCAACAGTTCATTCAGTTATCAGGAATTTGCAGCCAAAAAAGCAGGAGAAATGGTTGTAAACAAAGTATATAAAATTAAAAACTTGGAAAAATTCAAGACTAAATTTGGAACAAGGCTAGTGGCAACATTCAATAACCTAAAAGTCTTTCTACCAATTAGGTATTCAGTAATGAAGAATACTGATATGATTAGGTTGATGAATGGTAAATATGGAATTATCAATACAGGATCGGTTGGCAAAACAGTCGCGCTCAACATTGTTGATTTAAAATATGAAGATGATGATGATGATGATGGCGATGATGATAGTGATGATGATGATAATAACAATGATCATCTAAATACTCAAATGGGTTAAGAATTAAATATTATATATATATATATATATATATATATATATATATATATATAAATAAAAAAGATTTTTTATATTTGTGAATTCTATATTTTTTGTTTTTATTTAATTATTGAAGACTAATTTTCAGAATTTTTTTATATATATATATATATATATATATAACTCCCCACTTCCTGTTGTGAAATAGTTGTTGAAATATTCATTGTTTTTATATAGATTAAATTAGAAAACTATTGCAAAATATCATCATTCATAACTTGAATTTATTACAAAATGGTTAAAAATTCGTATAATAGGAGTGATAGTGAAGAAGAAGATATATATATGAAAAAAAGAAAATGTGAAGATGTGTTATTTAATAATATTATTAATATAAATAATTTATCTCGCGAAGATAGTAATAATAGAATTAATGAAATTGATAATTATATGAAAAAATTATTAATTTTAATAAAACAATATACAAAAGTTGGAACTAAAAGACATATTCAATATAAAATTGAACGTTTACAGTGTGTAAAAACATTAATAGAAAAAAGATTTTCTCCTGTTATTGGTGCAGGTAGTAGTATTAGTAGTAATGCTACAAGAGTTCAGTGGGAAGTTATAGAAAGTGCTTTTACAAATCGAATAACTACAGAAATTATCATAAATCTTGATCATAAGTATCCAATTGAGTTTTTAAAAGATTCTAATAATACATTTGTAAACAATATAAAAACCTATATAGAAAAATCAAATCAAAAAAGTTTAAAGATTAATGCAACACTATGCGCACAATTTTTAAATAAATCTGGTGATACAATTTTAAATGAGGATACATTTTTATCTACCTCAAACCAGATTATTGAACTACATGAAGATCACAAAGAGTGGTTTACAAAAAATATTCAAGAAGTAATTCTGGGAGAACTAAGTGAATTTCAAGAAAGAGACAGCGGTTGGACTCTATCATTAATTAATTATTTATCAATAAATATGAATGAATGTGATAGATTAATTGCTTCCTCATATATTGATCTTCCACCATTAATTAAAAGTAAAACAGCATGTGTTAATGTTAAAAATAATGATGAAGCTTGTTTCGCTTGGTCAATTGTATCAGCATTATATCCAGCAACCAATCATGTTGATCGAATAAATTCTTATCCACATTATTCAACAGTTTTAAATACAAATGGAATAGATTTTCCTATATGTATAAATAAAATTACAAAATTTGAAAACCAAAATAATATATCCATAAATGTTTACATATTGCGAAAAGTTTCTGAAAAGAATTTTAAACTACTCCCATTGAGATTGACAAAATCAAAAATTATCAAACACGTTAATTTGCTTATGATTCAAGAGCATTATGACATTGAAAAATATTCCAATGATGAAACGAATGATGGTGATGATTATGCTGATGATGATAATAATATTGAAGATATGAAATATCATTATTGTTGGATTAAGAATTTATCTAGGCTAGTTTCGAAGCAATTATCTAAACATCATGGTAAAATATATTTATGCGATCGTTGTTTACATTACTTTATAACAGAAGAGAAACTTAATAGCCATAGTAAAAATTGTGAAAAACAAAATTTTTGCAGTGTTGAAATACCAAAGAAAACAGAAATATTTTTTGAAAAGTATAAAAACAAGGAGAAGGTACCTTTTATTATTTATGCTGATTTAGAATCAATTTTAAAACCAATTTCAATAATACAAACTGAAAACTCAAAGCTTTATCAAAAAAATGAAGTTTACAGCATTGGATATTATTTCAAATGTATGTATGATGATTCTAAATCTTATTATAAATCATATCGAGGAAAGGAATCAGGAAAATGGTTTGCTCAACAATTAAATGAAATTGCTGAAAATCTTTTTCTTATTTATATTAATATTATACCAATGAATGTTTTAACAAAAGTTGAATTATTATATTTTAAAAATGCTCAAGTTTGTCACATTTGTAATAAAAATTTTGATGCAAATGATCCAATGCTACGTGTTAAGGATAATTGTCATTTGACTGGTAAATACAGAGGTCCAGCACATGCAGTATGTAATCAACATTATACAGTCACAAAGCAAATACCTGTTGTATTTCACAATTTATCAGGTTATGATTCTCATTTCATTATTAAAGATATTACATTAGAATTTCCAGGAAAAATAACTTTGATTCCAACAAATAAAGATAAATATATATCATTTCTTAAATCGTTTGATGAAAGCGAGATAAAAATTCAAATTTATTGATTCATATCGATTCATGCCTGCTTCGTTAGATAAACTATCATCATATCTTCCATTACATGAAAAGTTAATAACACGAAGTGAGTGGTTAAACTTAAGTGATGAAGATTTTAATTTAATAACAAAGAAAGGGATTTTTTCCATATGATTTTTTAGATTCACTAGATAAATTAAATGTAAATAATTTACCAAGCAAAAACGATTTTTATAATTACTTAAATGATTGTAATATATCAGATGCTGACTACAATCATGTGCAAAATGTTTGGACTAGTTTCAAAGTTAAAAATTTAGGTGAATACTCAGATATATACATGAAAACTGATATTTTATTGTTAGAAGATGTTTTTGAATCATTTCGAAACAATTGTCTTACAACATATGGTTTAGATCCAGCACATTACTATACAACTCCTGGTTTTACATAGGATTGTATGCTGAAATATACTGGTGTTACATTAACATTATTAACTGATATTGATATGCTACTTTTTATTGAACGGGGTATACGAGGTGGTTTAAGTCAATGCTCAAACAGATATAGCAAAGCCAACAATAAGTATATGTCTACATATAACGACTGTAATGAAAGCAAATATTTGATGTATTATGATGTAAATAATTTATATGGATGGGCTATGTCAGAGTATTTACCAATTAGTGATTTTAAATGGTTAATCGATAATGAAATATCATGCTTTGATGTTAAAGAAGTAAGCAATAATTCATCAATAGGATATATATTAGAAGTAGATTTAGATTATCCTCAAGAACTGCATGATACTCACAAAGATTTACCTTTTTGCGCTGAACATTTAGCACCACCAGAGAGTAATACAGAGAAAATATTAACAACTTTAAATTCAAAAAAAAAATATATAATACACTATAAAAATTTGAAACAGGCTTTACAACAAGGCCTTGTGCTAACTCAGATACACAAGATTTTAAAATTCAATCAATCACCGTGGTTGAAAAGTTATATTGATTTAAATACTGAAATGAGAACTAAATCTAAAAATGATTTTGAAAAAAATTTATATAAATTAATGATAAATGCAATTTTTGGTAAGACTATGGAAAACGTTAGAAAATATAGAATAGTCAAATTGTTGACTAAATGGAATGGACGTTATGGAGCAAAATCATTAATAGCTAAACCAACTTTTCATAGCTCAAGAATTTTTGATGAAAATTTGGTGGCTATTGAATTAAAGAAAACTGAAATATATATGAACAAACCAATTTATGTTGGATTTAGTATTTTAGATATATCTAAGATATGCGTTTATGATTTTCATTATAATTATATGATGGAAAAGTTTGGGCTTGATTGTAAAATGTTGTACACAGACACAGACTCATTAATATATGAAATAAAATGTGATGACATATATAAAGATATAAAATTGGATATTAATAAATTTGATACAAGTGATTATCCAACAAATAATGAATACGGAATAGAATTAGTCAACAAGAAAATACCTGGTTTGATGAAAGATGAAAATAATGGTAAAATAATGACTGAATTCGTGGGTCTTCGATCAAAGATGTATGCAATTAGAGTTAATGATGAGGATGTTTTCAAGAAAGCAAAAGGTGTTAAAAGCGCTATTGTTAAAAATTCAATAACTTTTCAAGATTATTTAGAATGTTTGAATATAACAAATTGTACTCAAAATACTATAATATCACGCAATCACATAGTCTACTCATTGAAACAAAATAAAATTGCTTTAAATCCAAATGATGACAAAAGGAAACTTCTAACTAATTCAAATGATACTTTACCATATGGTCACTATAGTTTATCAAATTGAAGAGTTTGTATTAAATAAATAAAAATATATTGTTTTTTGCAAATAACCAAAATATGTTTTTTTATTATGTATATTTTTGTTCAATTAAATTATAATTTTTATATTTAATATTAGAACTGGTTGATGATGATGATGATGTTGTTGATACCATATTGGAAACTTTATCCTTTAAAGATTTAACGGAACTCCCTTGAATTCCATATGAGATTTTTTTTAAAGTTCTATTTTTATTTTTTCCATCCATCTTCACTGAATATTCTTTTGAACTGAATAATTTGGTTAAAAAGTCGTTTTAAATTGCTTATGATCAAAAAGTCTACGCAAGATAAGAAATATGCAATATAGCAGTATTTTATATGCATATAATATTTGTTTATATAATTTAAGAGCAGCGTCCACAAAATTGTTTATACAAACGTTTTATAATGCACAACATCCTTTGTGATGATGATGATGATATTTGAGTATTCAATAATTATCCATAATAAAAGTTATTAATAGATATTTTTTGTTTGATAAATTGTCATCATTTATGTTAATTTTTTAACTTCACTTGTCAACGGATTATATTCAACGATTCTATCGTGAATTAATAAGCAAACTGCTGTTGTTTTATCGGGAATGTTTTCTGAAGTTTTAAGTTCAATTCTTACGTCAACAGGTCCGGTTTTAATCAATTCGTTTTGGTGAGAACAATCTATTACAATAATTGATCCAAGTGCAAGAAATCCCGCATTACCGAGTAGTGGTTGATTGATTTTATTATAGTAGGATTGTTGAAATTTTGCATACATATCATACAAGATTGCATATTGACCTTTGTTAAAATTTATGTTTAAATTATCATATGGGAAAACTTCAGAATTTAAAAATACTTTAAAATCGGTAATGTTGCAATGATCAAAGTAGCTAACATCTTTCATTAAATTGTTTTGTCTATTTGTTTGCAATGCGAAAATTACATAGCGAGGTTTTTCAATTTGACTTGTAGTTTTCACAGTCCATACATGGATTCTTGTAGTCTGAGGTAAAATTGGATATTCATACATATCCCAACTACGAAAGCTCATTTTAATTGGTATACCTTTATCAATAAATTTTAATAATGATAACTTTGAACTATCTGCTACAAGTATATGTGGAACCTTCCATTGCACGTTATATATATTAAGTTTAACTTTTTCATCTGTACTTGTATTTATAATTGCATTATCATCATTTCTAGATTTGTTAATAATAAGCTCATGTTTAGCATTAACCAGTATCTTTTTATAATCTTCAGCAAATCCTAATAACAATTTTAATGGTACGCAAAAATTAAAATATCCTTTATGCAACAAATTACTGCTTGAAGTATCCCATCCGGCATTGAATGCCATTTTACTTTCATCTGCATTAAAGGATATATAGTTTTTCAATGTTGATGTGCATCCGAGTTTTCGAGTTCTATCAATTTCAACACCATTTATTTCATAACGAATCTCATCAAATAGATATGCAACCACATTATTAACTAATTGAGCAGTTTTTGAAACAACACCTTTTTCATCCAGAAGTGTTCCTTCAATATACAGGAAACTTTCACTTGGTAAAATATTAAGATTTTGATGTTGAATTAATATTTGTATGACGTCATTGTTTTTAAATGATTGTTGATATGGTGAATAAGTATGATATTCAATTTTTGAAATACTTTCATCATAGCTAATGCTTTGGGATATTATATCTAATATTTCACTCATTTTAATTTTAATCCAAGAGATTTAAAAAAAAAAATTATTAGCTGCTGTCAAGGGTTTTTTAGGTCTTAACCGGTTCAATCCTTTTGATGTATTGATAATTATTTTACTTTTTAGCCGATATTTATTTATGTTATACAGAAGCATTTCAATGTTTTAAATGCAGTCGAATAGTTATTGCTTCCCCTCTAAAATTTATCAAGTTATTATCTTGATCTACTAGTCTTAGTGTTATAGAACTTATTCGGTTAGTATTCACTGGCAAATAGATTACTTTTCTGGGAACTTCATTTATTTTATAGCCTGGACTAACTTCTGGACAAAATTCATGTAATGTGTGCACTTGTTTATTATTCATATATGACCCATGTATGATATTGCATTGGACATGTATAGTGTTATTTACTGGTAGATCTGATGAATGCCATTCATTAGCGATCAATTTTCGTTTACTGAAACCAAGAAGCTTTCCCACTGAACTTGTAGTATCAAAATAAATATCTTTAGAGCACATTATTTCACATTTCATTGTATTATTATTGGGAACTAGTTGAATATCTTCTGCTCCATCATATAATATATCAATAGCATTTTGTAAATATGAAGCTATATCATTAATTTCATATGAACCTATAGGTATTTCAATTATTTTATCATCGATTTGTATGATATTGTTGTGAATATCAATATTTGGTATAGAATTATAAGTAACTAATTCAACAAGACCGCAAACATAATCACCACTTAATTCTAAAGGTGGAAAATAATCTGTAGTTAATACAGATTCATTTCCTGTAAAGGTCAATGTGAATGACATTATTATCAAAGAAACAATGAGCTTATTTATTTTAAACATTTCTTTTTATTCATTTTCAAAATCTTAAATAATTATTATTATAACAGCTGATTTAAGAAAGCTATACATAAATGACCGCATATTATTGTATTATAATTTTGATAAGAGTTGTAGTTATACTGCAAATTATAACCTAAATATTTAATTAATTCAATAGGTGGTTGTAAGTTTCCAAAACTATCAAAATATGTTACAACATTTTTATTTTTATTGTATGCTACCCAATGAGTACCAGAACCTGATGATTCATCCAAATTGACAATACCACACTCTTTATTTAGTGTTTTTACTGGTAAACTATTTCGCATAAACACTCCTCGAAAATGTGGTATAAATTTTGAATACTTATGTAAATCAATATCGCTTAATGGTCTCCTGGGTAGGATTTCTATTAGTTTTTTGGCTGTGGATTTAAATACAACCCTAAACCTGTTTTATATGGTTTGAGGTATAAACCTTTATCCATTGCAATACTCTCCATTGTTTGATTATGACGTTTATTCTCAATTAAATCTTGTTTTGCATTCTTGACATCGTTTATCGCTTTAACTATTCCTGTTACACTGCCAGACAATCCTCCTACAGCAGATAATCCAGCAAAAAGAGGTACTAGAAATGGTATAACTCCACCAGTTTTAGGTACTGAAATAATTCTAGGTGATACAACCCTTTTTCGCTTAATTACATTTTTTGCTACATGAAGTGACAATTTTATAGCATCATTATTGCTACTAGGTTTTTTTAATTTTATAGCATTTTTAGCATCTTTTATAGCTTTTTGAAATAACTTTACAGTTGTTTTAATTTTAGTTTTAGTTTTATTATTTTTAGTTTTTCGTGTTTTTACACCCATTCCTAATTTAATTTTAGCTTTCATAGCGCTTGTTACTAATAAAGCGTTCGTTCGTTCTAAGAAATTGGAATCTTTAGCAGTCACACGTTTCCAAGCTTTTCTGCTAAAACTTTATCGGCAATGTGTCGATCTTCAATATTTTGAAATTTAGAATATTCTATATCATGCTCTTTACAAGCTGAATCTAATGGGTTTATACCAGGATCACCTCTGCCTAATCTTTTTTGTAGTTTTGTACCAGGTCCACAATATTGATAACCACCGGGTAAATGTAATTCAACTCGCAACTTATTTATAATTTTATTCAGAATACCTTCTCCTTTAACAGCTTTTTCTTGACTGATATAATTTTTATTATAATCAATCATTATAGGAGGATTAACTAATTATGAATGATAAATGTGTTGTTTTAACATTTCAATATATAAATTTAGGGTTTATGGAAATTTATCAGTAGTCAAGATGAAATTCATTAAACAACACAAATCTTTACCTGTCAATAATTTAGATATAAAAATAGAAGGAAACGATTGTGAACCAAAAAAGCATGGTGAACTGCTACCAAATAGTATACGAGGATTAATAGTAGGGCCATCTAATTGTGGAAAAACAAATGTTGTATTGAGCTTATTGGAATAACCCAATGGATTGAAATGTGAAAATATTTACATATACTCTAAATCTCTACGTCAACCAAAATATGAATTTCTTAATCAAGTTATGGCAACAATACCAGAACTGGGATACTACACTTATTCTAACAATAGTGATATAATTCCGCCTGAAGAAGCAAAATCACATTCTATATTTATTTTCGATGATGTAGCATGTGATAAATAAAATAATATTCGAAAATATTTTTGTATGGGTCGCCACAATAATATTGATAGTTTTTACTTATGTCAATCTTATACTCATATTCCAAAACATCTTATTCGAGATAATGCAAACTTTTTAATAATTTTCAAACAGGATGATATGAATTTAAGGCATATTTATACAGATCATGTTAGCAATGATATGACATTTTCACAATTTCATGATATGTGTCTTAAATGTTGGAAAGCAAAATATGGGTTTTTAGTTATAGATAGAGATAGTGAAAAACAAAATGGCGGTTACCGTAGAGGGTTCGATGAATTCTGTTATATAGATTAATCATATCAAATATAAACAGAACAGCTCAACAGCTCAACAGCTAAACAGCTTAACAGCCCAACAGATAAACAGCTTAACAGACCAACAGCTCAACAGCTAAACAGCTTAACAACCCAACAGCTCAACTGATTAATTAAATATAATATATATTTACAAATATGAATGAGAAAATTATAAAAGACATTATTAAGACTAGCAAAGCAGTAAAAAGGAAATATAGAGCTTTAAAAACTGGCCAATTGGAAGCAGAACATGTACTAGAAGAACATTTTAAACCAATTACATTGCCACTTAAAAATGTTACAAAAGCAATTAAACAACAATCAATTTATCCTGAAATAAAACAAGAGAAATCAATTGGTGGGATTAAAAAAGAAAAGAAATCAAAATTTTACGATGATTTGTCTATTATAAGACAATCAAACAAAGCTGACTCTGATGACTCAAATACTTTATTTCACACATTTATGTAGATGAATCAAATACTTTATTTCACACATCTACTTCTAAAAAATTTGCATCACAACATTTATTAAGCCCAACATCTATAAAACCTTCAATTGAGAAACCTAATACTACATCAAAATATACTAAAATATTTGAATCTACTTCTTCTATACCAACAAATTTTGACACAACTTTTGGTCCATATTTTGATCAAAGTTCTGCTGAATGGAAAATTGGTGATAAACAAATAGAAGTAAAACAAAATGAAATAATCATTGATAAAAGTTCATATAAAAGCTCAATTGTATTGCAAGAGTTAATATTTATGAAAAATCCCGATCCAACTAAATATACTGATGAAGACCTAAATATGTATAAAAAAATATTAATAGAAACCAATGCACACAGGCGTGAATATGATTCAGATAAACAAATCCGAGGAAGTAAAAGTAATAAATATAATTTAATAATTAAAAAATTATTTCCACATCAGTATAATACTCGAAAGCCATTATCATCAACAACATCAGGCAAGGGTCTTATGATGAAAGTTTCTAAACGAAAGCTTGATTATGTTTATTGGGATGATCCAAATGAACTAGTTGATAGATTACAGTTGTTAGTAGGCTCTCAAAAAGCTGGTCATAATAATCACAATAATGAAATTATTAGTATTTTGGATGAGTTGAGAGAACCCAATATTATACAATAAAAGGAAATAATTTAAAGAAATTCCATCATTTGTAAATATGCCTATAGATAAGTTTGGTCGTACTGGTCCTCCAGTTAGAAAACCTTTACGAGGATTGTTGGGACCTGTTGGACCAGTTGGACCTATTGGACCAGCAGGACCTATTGGACCATCAGGACCTATTGGATCATCAGGACCTATTGGACCAACTGGACCTTATGGAATTGGATTTATATTGAATGAGAAAAATGATTATGATATACAAAATAAACGAATTGTTAATTTTCATCAACCTGTTCAGAAAAATGATGCTGCAACAAAAGGTTATACTGATGATAGAATTGAGAATAAGGTTAAGGATGTAATAAATATTTTGCAAAAAGAACATAAAGCTTTGCTAGAAAAATATGAAACATTTGAAACTTTTATGTTTAACCATTTAAAAATAATATCAGATGCAAAAAATAATGGTGAAAATACAGCAATTATTACTAAACCTTTTAAAGTAAATACTGATCCAAAGTATGAGTGAATGTTAAAATATATATATATATATATATATATATATATATATATATATATATTTTTCAAACCAACATAATTCATGGATAAATAAAACAGAAATTCTAAAATAAAAAAAACATATTTCTTTTATTCAATAAAATAAGATTATTTCACAATTTCAAATATAAAACTCTTATCATAATTCTACATATTCTATGCTACTTTAATGTTTAATATATTTCCATATGGTATGTTTGTTTCAATTTATTCACATCGATTATCACCATATCTGATCTATAGGATGTGTCATGACTTGTAAACTTTTCCATTTCACCATTACTCAAAATTCTTTGACTTTCAACTTCCATATATTCAAGACAATTTATTTTCAGCATTCGTTTTTTAAAATTGCTATTATATGAACATCGTATTTTGATTTTTTCTTCATCACTATGTTCCAATTGAAAATGACGGTAGAATATATTCTCACTTTCGATGAAACCAGCAATTTCTTTTTCTTTTCTAATTAAATCAAGCCTAAATCCTTCAATCGCTTCTTCAACGGTAACATATTTTTTACTTGAATCTTCGGATTGTGTGATTTGCTCGTCGGATGTTGTTGCAGTTGTTGCTGTTGTTGTTGTTGATTCTAATGATGGTGTTATTATATCAAGTGATTCATCGGGAGGATTTACATGTTTCATTAATTTTATTGATAGGGTTACTTGAATTACTTCATTACTAGGAAGTATAACATTAAATGTAGCATTTCCATTATTTTCCTCATTTAATGCAATAGTAGGAGCAATAGCAGGAGCCGCATAAATTCTAATAAATAGTAAGCCTAAAATAGTGACAGCTGAAAACTTAGTCATATTTAATTGTCTGATTTCAAGTTAACTCGTCAAGGTCTGTTTGCAGAATGAATTATTTTTGTTTTTCCACTAATAACAATCGTCGTTTTTGTAAATAACCCTGATAAATATCTTTGTAATCTTCCACTGAGATTAATAAACGTAAAACATCATCTTCTACAGCGGAATCGTTTCCATTTTTATTGTAAATTATTTGAATTGCATTTAATTTATCAATTAAATTTATAATTTGAGGTTTCAGTAAATATTCCTTATCATATTCATAAGACTTTTTTACATTTTCTGAATATTCAAGTGCTTTAGTAAGTCTCTCTTGTAATTCAGAATTTTTAACAGATACATCTTCTTCTATTCTCCTATATATGGACGTAGTAAGAGATAATGATTCTATTTCTTCTCCTGATTTGCTCTTACCAATATGTTCCCAATCTTCTTGCATTATGAATGGACAATCCGATGGAAACTGATTTGTTTTCCTTTCATATTTACCGGGTATATTTTTTATTTCACCAACTATTCCTATGTCTCCACCCATAACTTCTATTTTTACATGCTGCCATTCAAGAAATTTAACATCCTAATTAAGATATGCTGGTAACGCTTCACCATTTCTTATAAATAATAATAAAACCATTTTCAGGGGTTGCCCAAAGCTCTACTATAGAACCTAAATATTTAATATGTACTATTTTGAATGATTTCCAGTTTCTACTGCACACACAATATCTATGTCCATGACGTATATTTTCGCACCAAAACATCTTCACTGTAGCTCTATTAATTTACTATTATTAATTTAAATTGATTTAGCCAGATATTTATAGTAATCCATTAGTTTTATAATTTGACATTTTCTTAAATATTCAATAACACAAGTACATGTATGTGTACATTCACATTTTATTTGTTCACATTTGTTTGTATTATTTGGAAATCTTATTAAGAAATCAATGATTAAATTTTTATGATCTCTAAGAAGATGATTATTATATTTATCCAAAAAATCTTTTATATATTTATCATTATATTTATATAAAAACTTATTTATGTTTTTTAATGAAGATGGTGGTTCATAATCAAGATCAAACTCATCAATTGTTTGAAGATCTTCAAATTCCATATTAACTAATTTTAATGTTTAGAAGTTAGCGGTCTTAAGCGTAAATAAAAATTCATAAGTTTTGTGCAGTTCCGTTCAGTGTAACGTAAAGTAACACATGAGCATGTATCTGGTCCTGATGTTGCACTGTCATAAGCCCATGGACAACTGGAAAAGTGATGACCGTGAATTGAATATTTTATTTTTTCTAAACCAAATTTCCTCAATAAAAAACAATATTTTTCAAATTTCTCTTTATGATCATCGAGTATAAAGTATTTATATTCATTTAAAAAATTATTTAGAATTCTTATTTTAAGAATAATACTATGCATTATAGATGATGATGATTCATTCTCAAAAGCAAACTCGGTAAATGATCTAATATCATCATGTGTTAACATAATAACGGATCGTTACCTCATCACTTCTATAAACTGAATGATTATAATAAAAAAGAGATAATAACAACATACCTTCATAAAACCATAAGCTTAATGTTATTCATGAAACATATATTTTATATACAAAACTCTTATATCTATGATTCCCTCAAATATTATAAATCTACCTATGAAAAAAATTATGGAATCTCCTTAACAACAACAACAACAACAACCATACATATATTAAAAAGATAAAAAATCATATATAAATAATATTCATAACATATCACAAATCTAAAAATTTCAAAACCACAACAAAAATTCTTTATAACCACAACAACAACAGCGCCCATACATATTGTACAATTAAAATATTTTTATCAGCAAACACAAAAAAAAAAAAAACTATTTATTCATAAACTATAACATTGAAAAAATGACCAATTATCCAACATGTTTTGAGGCATGTTGAAACATGTTTATGTGAATCATGAAATCATATATGCATTAATTATATTACTAACCCATACCCCCTCTCCCCCCACCCACACACACTAAACCACACAAAAAGCACACACACACACACACACACACACATACACACACACACACACACACCACGTGACACGAACCCACCCGAACAACCTCAATCACATCTCAGCAGGCACTTTCACACGCGAACAACCTCAATCACATCTCAACAGGCACTTTCACACGCGAACACCACGACAGACCGACAGACAGACAAAACAAAACGACAGACAGACAAAACGACAGACCAACCAAAACACAATATTTATTAGCACATTATTACAAACTCAACACCATACAAAATGTGCTAAACTTAAAAAATTTAGTGGTTTGTTGGAAGTTGGTCTGGATCTCCCATAGCCTTTACTACTTATGCGGGTAAAAGGGTTGAATCAAATAATTTGTCAATGGACAGAATCCATGCTAAAGAGCAGGATCATTGAGATGTCCATTGGTAATGAAAAAATTAATGCCACAACCACAAGAGGGTGCCCACAAGGGGGAGTATTGTCGCCATTACTGTGGTCTCTGGTAGTAGACAGACTGCTGGTAAAACTACATGCGGCCGGTTTTGACTGTCAAGGATATGCAGATTATCTCGCGATTGTTATAAGGGGTAAGTACACTAACGTTTTAGAGGATCTGCTGCAAACAGCCTGCAACTTAGTACAAAAGTGGTGTCAAGAAGAGGAGCTGGCAGTTAACGCTGCTAAAACTATCATCGTACCATTCACTAAGAAGCACAACACGAACTCCTTAAGGCGACCGACGCTTTTTGGGGAAACGATTGATTTCTCCAACGAGGCAAAGTTTCTAGGAGTAATCCTGGATAAAAAACTAAATTGGAATAGTCACCTGGAGAAAACCGTAAAAAAGATACAGCTATCGCTATGGACTTGCAGAAGAATCTGTGGAAGAACATGGGGGCTGAGTCCGAAAATGATGGAATGGATGTATCTCACAATCGTACGTCCGATAATAACATACGCATCAGTGGTTTGGTGGAGGAAAGTCCAGCAAATCAATGTACAAAAGAAGCTAGAGAAGCTACAAAGAGTGGCATGTCTGGGTATAACTGGTGCTATGTTAACAACACCAACAGCTGCCATAGAGGTAATGCTAAATCTGGCCCCACTTCACGTGATAATTGAAGCGGAAGCCAGATCTGGGGCACTGAGAAATCGAGATTCTCAGAACTTAGGTAGTCATCCTGCAATTGTGGAAGCAACAGTCAATGTTACTTACCTAGACCTGCCTAAAGATGACTGCATTACTAGGTATAATTTCACCAAGCCATTCAAACTGATTCTTCCAGACAGGGTCAACTGGGAAACAGAAAAACCAAAAGAAACAGAACTAGAATGGTATACTGATGGATCCAGGACAATGGAAGGAGTAGGATCCGGAGTTTATGGAAAGAGGCCAAGATATAAAATATCTAAAAATATAGGCACTCTCTCCACGGTCTTCCAAGCAGAAATATATGCGCTGGATTTATGTATTCATGAAAATCTCAAAAGGAAATACATCAAAAAATCCATCACAATATATTCCGATAGCCAGGCCGCTCTTAAAGCACTGGACTCATATCAAATCAAATCAAAACTTGTATGGGATTGTGTTCAGGCCTTAATAGCCTTAGGGAGGGAAAACAGGGTAACACTATCCTGGATTCCAGCTCACGTAGGTTTCGAAGGAAATGAAGAAGCGGACCTTTTGGCGAAAGAAGGAGCAGGTGAAATATTCACAGTATCACGCTGTCACCTCAAGTTGCTCCAAAAGGACCAAATTGAACAAGACCAACAAACCCATTGGAATGGGCGAGTGGGTATGAGACACTCAAAAATGTTCATACCTGGCCCATCCAAAAAACGAGCAGCAGAAATGCTTGGAATGAATAGGAAGAAAGTCAGGACACTGATAGGCTTCCTTACAGGACACTGGAAAGTGAAAAACATCTACACAGACTTGGACTATCAGAAGACCAACTGTGCAGATTCTGTGAAAACGAGGAAGAGACGGCAGAACATATATTATGTGAATGCGAGGCGCTAGCGAGAAAACGCTTGCGTCACCTCGGTAGTTACATAATTACACCCTCTGAATCGTGGTCTATGTTAGTTAGTTAGTTAGTTAGTAAGGGGGGGGTTGTATCCCCAACACTAGGCCACTAGCTGGCCCATAGGTATCCCCTTGAATAACAACAATCTTACCCTCTACTGCTCTTCAAGCCACCCCGCATTCTTTACAAACTTTAACAGATCCCTGACCGGGATCCCTGCCAATTCCTCAAGTCCATCAAAACGATAGTTACCCAGGATACGATATCTACTTCTGCTCAATGCAGGGCAGTCACACAGCATGTGACTGATATCCTCCGCAACACCCAAATCGTGACACCCTCTGCATGAATCCACCGTGGTGAGTCCCAGCCTCTTGGCCATCTTTCCTAAGAGACAGTGCCCTGTTATTATGCCTATCGACATTCTTAGGTTGCTCCTATTCTGCGATAAAAGCAGCTTTGTTTTCCTAAGGTGGTCTATGTCACTCAAGCAGCTGTACTGTTTTATCAATAGTACGGGCCTGGGCAGTGACGCATAATTAGAAAAGGGATATCACAATAAGCATTATGGCTGCAGTGATTAGGGCTAGTATGGGTCCTCCCTTAACATCAAATCTAATCTAATCTAATCCAGTGAAAGTGAAGAAGATATACATTATAGACAAGAAAAACAATTTTTTCGGGAACGCTACAATGTTTTGAATGTGCCAAGAAAAAAGTATGCAACTTTTGATATTTGCCTTCATTCTATGGATCAATCTATGATTTCACGAGCAATATACGATGTAACATGTGTGTTTGAAGGAAAAATATGTTCAAAGGGGATTAAATTTCCTAATGAAAGTGAAAAACTGGAATAAAAACAACAATTTTATGAAAAAACTGGGGTATCTGGAGTTTTTTGATAGTAGAAATAAATACAGAAGAACTGGAAAAAAATTATCAAAATAACTACATAATAACAGAAAATATACATAAAATTAACATACTTGGCAAATGGTTTAAAAGAACTCATGAAGGATTTAGAAACAACAAAAATAACGAAATAAATAGAGAGGTTAAAATAACGAATAATATAATCAAAAATCATATATGTAATAAAAATATGTCTAAAATAGGACACATAACATTTAATGATAATAATACATCCAATACTGAAAATATAGATAACAATGTATTCACAAATATATAAAGAAATCAATTTTAAAAACAACAAATAATAAAACATCGTACGGTCTAGATAAAATTCCTAATTTTATTTTAAGAAAATTACCAAAGTTAGTAATTAATTGTTATTGTATATTATTCAATAACATGATAAATAATAGTTATTTTCCGATCAATTGGAAAACATCTAAAATAATACCAATTAGGAAACCAGGTAAAGATCCGACAAATATCACAAGCTACAGACCGATAAATCTATTGCCAAATATAAGCAAAGTTTTCGAAAAAATTATCAAAATTAAGCTGGATGAAAGTATTGAAACAAAAAATTTTCTCCCAAATAATCAATTTGTATTCAGAAAACAACATTCTACGATTCATGCAATTAACAAAATCATTTCTGATTGTTGGAATCTCAGTTCAAAAAAATATACAGCAGCCTGTTTGATAGATTTAAAAACATCTTATGACACATTATGGACTAAGGACTCTTTTACAAAATGACTATATGAAATACCTCCAATAATTATTTTAATTATTCATGAAATGATAACAAACAAAAAATTTAAAGTAGAAAATAAAAATTGGAGATTCAGATTATCCATTGGAGAAATGGCTTATAACAGAATTTAAAAATAATCGGATAACTGAAGTGCAAAGTCATTTTAATCATGTACATGCTCAAGCTAGAAATCCAATAGAAAGATTGAATGGTGTTTTAAAAATAGTATTTCGATGTTTACTTGGTGAGAGAGTTTTGTGATATGTTCGAACAAAAGTTATAAAAGTCACCAATGTATACTGCGCCCTTCTTAATATATGCTTACATTACAATTCCGAATTTGTTGATGAAACTTTAAATGAGATTGAACATTGAAGACAGCAATGAAGTGTTAAATAATATTATGCTAGAAAATGAATTGGACATAATTGAAAATGAAGAGGAAATAGAAGTAGATAATGTTGATACTGATGAAACTGCTACACAAAATCGTGAAAACTTATTAAATTTAATTTCATTGTAATTTTTGTAATAATTAGACTCTTATAAATTTAAATATAAAATTTTATTCATATTAAAACTAAATAAACATTTTTTTTAAATTAAATAATAATAAAATACTTTTTTATAAATAATTCAGTTCATTTTTGGTAATTAAGGTAGTTCATTTTTGTAACCATATAACACTTATACACTAAAACAATTAAAAAAAATGTAATACCCGTTAAATATTTAAATTAAGAAAAAGTCTTACACTAAATTCTTAATGTGACGCAAAATATACAGTCTCTTGTTTGCTAATTTTTTAATTTTAAGCAATTCCTCCTCTATTTTTAAACTATTTAAATTAATTTTATTATTTTCTTCTGCGGCATCGGTCTTCCTTTTCTCTATTTCGTTTCTTTCTTTCATTAATTGCAGTACATTTTTATTAAACTTCTCCTGTTTTTTACTACTATTTTGAATATTATTCTGGCCTGTGTTGTTGGTCTATATCTTTTCTGGATATTGGCTTTAGCATTTAGAGGTATTTTTCGAACTTCCTCATGGTTCTGCCCAAGTGGAATTTCTAATTGCGAGGTACTTTCTCCAAATTCTAATAGTTCATCTGTAGAGTTTACACCATAGTTCTTTGAGAATCTGCTGCTCCGAAATCATTACCAGGTAGTCCAACCACAACACATTCCATTCCCGTTAATGCTACTATGCGATCTTCATTTTTTGTTAATATTATTGCATTTGTCCCACCACCAGTCTTATTTTCTCCAGCATTTGTTACCTCAGTTTTTTTTGTTTTTTATTTTTAAGTTAAACCAAACCTACAATTAAAAATATAAATGAGAGTTTTAAATTACTCTTGAATGCATTATTGTTACCTTCTTCCAGCCATCAGATTCAGAATCTCTATTTGGAAAACTCGTTTAATCTATTAAATTATTAAATATTGTTAATACAGCTTTTTTAACTTACATTTTAATTAACTGCTTCTGTATCACAGATGTAAAACACAAATGATACTGTGTCGAAAAAATCGACAGTCGATTTTGTCATAACATACTGCCATTCGCTTCTGTGTTGTGTATTTCGAATTTTTCGAAAACTTAACATCTTGACACTGATTTTTCTGAAGGCAGTTCATCGTTTCGTCTTAAAAGTGACGCTATTTTATGATAATCTATCAAAAAAATCAAAAAAAAAATCATAGAGTGTATATAAATAATAATTTTTAAATATTTTTCAAAAAGCAAAAAATTATATTTATTTATATTTATTAGAAGTTTGTTTTTTAATCGATTAAAGTTTATTTTTGAATTTAAAAAAATGTGCCACGAGAAAAAATGTGCCGCGTGTACCGTTGTTATTTTCACACTAACCGAAACCTACACTACTAAAAGCCGTGTCATTACAATAAATGCGCAAAAATTTGTAGTCAGAGAAATTATAATATTATACGTCAAAATTAAATGCCGGTAATACCAAGCGCTGAAAGTTCGGAAGAAAAAGTTAAATATAATAGGTAAATAATACCTATTGTGTGTTGATGGGGTCACATGCTTTGAGAATAATCTCTTGAACTTGAAAAGTATTTAATTAAATTAAATAAATTTATTTAAAATAAAAAATATAAAAACAAAAACAAAAAAAAAAACAGAAAAAAAAGAAAAAAATATTTAAATAAAAGAAAAATTAATTAACATTAAAAAAAAAAATATTATATTATTATTTTTTTGTATTATTAAAATTATCGGCAAAATGAAATGTAATTTGTGTCATTTAAAAATTGAAAGACTGGATCAAAAAATTGAATGTCAAAATTGTAAAGAGTACTTGGAAAGTGCGCGAATTTAGAAAAGAGAGAAATTGATTTTTTTGATAAAAGTGAACAAGGCTATAAATGCAATAGCTGTATTAATTTAAGGAGAAAATCAATTTCATCAGCTCAAAGTCCACTTATTATTAACGCTATTTCAAATGACTCACCCTTTTCATCGTCAACAAATTCAGCAGCAACAACAACAACAGAATTTCCAGTAGTTACTCTCGAAATGTTATATAGTGAGATTATTAAATTGCAAAATATTAATTCCGATGCTCTAACAAAAATAAAAAATTTGGAAGAGAAAAATGATATTCTCACTAATAAAATTGATGTACTTGAATCAAAGCTAAATATCTTGGAGCAGAAAAATATGCGGTGCTTAATTGATATTGTTGGTATGCCAGAATCAGATCCAGATACAAATGAATTCAAAGTAAAAGAAAATGTTATTAAGCTATTTAGTAATGGTATTGGTGAAAAAATCAGCGATAATGAGATTGAGTCTTGCTATATAAAAAAAATTAGAGAGAATGGTGAAAACAATAAGAATTCCAATATTGTGTGTGTTAAATTTTCGTCGATGCAATCCAAACAAAAAATTATGAATAAAATGTATAAAGATAAAATTAAAAAACATGCTAATTAACTTGGTGAACGTCACGGATAAAAACGCATATATATTAATGATTGTCTTACTCATTATACAAGATCGTTATTGATGCAAGCTAAATTGATGAAAACTGAAAATAAATGCAAATATGTTTGGATTAGAAATTCTTCTATACTCATCAGAATTAAGGAAGGCGATAAAGTATTAAGAATTAATAGTTTGGAGGATCTTTCAAAAATTTAGTTTTTTTGTATATTAATTATTTTTATTATTTTTAATGATATCTACAAATTTTGATACTTTAGATCCTTCTAATATTATAAATGTAAATAGTTCTTCCTCTTCAATTTCTGATATTTGTCATTGTTTTTGTATAGATCATTCCAATTCCAACAAAGAATTAACTTCAGGATTCTCAATTGTTCATCAAAATATTCGCAGTTTGAGAAAAAACTTTGATTTATTTGTATCACATTTGGCTTCATTAGATCATTTGCCTGATCTTATATTTATTTCTGAAATTTGGATTTTCGAATTTGAAATTTCTTGTTTTAGTATTCCAAATTACACATTTGCGGCAAATTGTAATAATTCTTACGCTGCTGGTGGAGTTGCTGTTATTTATCGAAATAATTTAAAAAAATTTAATCTAAATAGTGCTGATGTTATTTTAATATTAATCTTTTGTCTAATTCTAGGTGATTTTAATATTAATCTTTTGTCTAATTCTACTGATGTTGATAACTTTCTTTCAATACTATATTCTTTAGGTTGTAGTTCGCTAATAGATCAGCCAACACGTGAATCTCATAATTCAAGTTCTTGCTTAGATCACATATTTTTAAGGTTACACAGGAACAATAATGTAAATTATAAGACCGCAGTTTATAATATAAAAATAACAGATCATAGTTTAATTAGTATTCAACTTGATCACAGTATTTCTAGAAAAAATCAATGTAATAATTATGAATCTCGACGAATTAATTACTCTGAGCTGAAAAATGCTTTAACTTTTGAACACTGGGAAGAAGTTTATAGTTCTAATGATCCTTCAATTGCTTTTAATATATTTCTTGCTAAGTTGCAAACTCATATTTTAGATTGCAGTCAAATTTTGAATCAAAATAATAATAAGAATAAATCACTTAAACCGTGGATATCTTTATCATTATTAAGGAAAATTAAAAAAAAAAGAATAAACTTTATATGTGTATTAAAAAACATCCTAATAATTTAAGACTCAAAAGTTACTATAGTAAATTATGTAGTGAGTTGAAAAATGATATTATTAAGTGTAAAGATGATTATTTTTGTAAAAAATTATCGGAAAATAAAGGCAATTCTAAAAAATTGTTAATGAAGTTTTAAATAAAAATGTACCTAAGCAAGATATTAAGTTAAATATTAATAATACAATTACTTCTTCTCCCACAGATGTTGCTAATGTTTTTAATGATTATTTTTCTAATATTTCGAGTTCATTAACAGGATTTACTAATTGCAGCAATGACATTTTACCAGATACCACCATTCGTCATGATTCTTCTCAATCTCAAAGTTTTTACTGTGCAAAAGCTCCTCTGAAATTTATAAAATTATGATGTCACTAAAAACCTCAACAGTTTCTTCATGTGATAAAATTACTAGTGTTGTTCTTAAAAATATTGCTCTTCAGATCATTGATGTTCTTTGTTTTATTTTTAACCTTAGTATTCAAAAAGGGATCTTTCCTGAATCTCTTAAAACTGCTATAGTTATACCTTTATATAAAAAAGGAGATAATACAATTATAAATAATTACAGGCCTATTGCTCTTTTATCGGTTTTTTCTAATTTTTTTGAAAAAGGTATGAAGAATAGAATGTTATCATTCCTAAATAAAAATAAACTCTTTAGTGATTTCCAGTTTGGTTTCAGGAGTGGGAAATCTAAAGAAGATGCTCTAATAAAATTATGTAGTGAATTATATAAATCCATAAATGAATCTGAAATTCCTGCAGCATTATTTATTGACATTACAAAGGCCTTTGATATGGTTGATCATGAAATATTATTAAAAAAAACTGGAAAATGCAGGGTATAGAGGATCGATTAATTATTGGTTTAAATCTTATTTAGAAAATCGTAGGCAAAGAGTCAAAATTAATAATTATTTGAGTGGTAATTGTTTTATAAATATTGGTGTTTCACAAGGTTCTGTCTTAGGCCCAATATTGTTTTTAATTTTTATTAATTCTTTATTTATTCAAAGTTTCAAAGGAACAATTTCAGCATTTGCAGATGACACCGCTCTATCCTATTCAAATAATAATTATTTTAATATTTATACTGATGTTAATCATGATTTAGAAATTCTTCGTAGGTGGTTCACATCCCACAAATTAGTAATTAGTGACAAAACTAAATTTATGTTTTTTAATCTTTCTGGGGTTGTTTGTGAAGAATTGAGTTTTACGTACCACGCTCCGACCTGTTTAAAATATCGACTGAGTAATTTATACTCACATGATGGAAATTTGCATAGTTTTAATGAAATTATTAATTGTAATAAAGAATGTTTTAAAATTGAATGTGTTAATCAGTTTAAATATCTGGGTATCTTATTAGATGTCAGGCTCAATTGGAAAGATTATACTTTATACCTGAAAGGTTATCTAAATAAAATAGTGAGGCAACTTTATAACCTCAGTCTTTATTGTCCGCTTTCAATTTTAAAGCTAGTCTATAATGGCTTATTTAATTCCAAGATACAATACGGATTAAGCTGCTATGGGGTGGTACACGTACACATCTCAATAAAATTGAACCTTTGATAGTTAAACAAAAACATGCAATTCGTATTATGTGTAAAGTTGATAGGAGAACACCAAGTTTTAATTTATTTAAGAGTTTAGGAATACTTCCTCTAAGATACCTATATTGTTTTAATGTTCTTAAATTATTTATAAAAAATAATAATAACGTTGTTCGAGTTGATGTTAACTACAATTTACGTGTGAATACCAGAAATTTTGTTATTGTTCCTAAAATTAATAAAATGCACCATTGCCAATTTTATAGTATTACTGCGCCACGGTTATTTAATAAATTACCGAATTGTTGTAGATGTGTAACAGTCGAATCTAAATTTTTAAACCAAGTTAAGTCATGGCTTTTCACAGTTGATCATACTGTAATATTTAATGTAATAAATCCTATGATCTAGTCTGTATATGTTTTCCTTTATTTTTTTAAATTCATAAAATGGATATTACTTCATTTTCAAATTTATATATGTATATATTTTTTTTTCTCTCTATTTTTAACTATTTTTTCATTTAATATTTTGTTAAAACCCCATTCAACAAAATATATTTATATTATTAACCTAATGGTACATTCGTCTCTTGTCCTTTTTGGCAATTGAATGTCCCTATCTATTTTGTCATTACTTCAAAGTTGAACTATTTTTTTAATTAATTAATTGTAATTTTTTATTTTTTATTTTATATTATAATGGATTCTAACCTTCAAAAAAATTTTATTCATATTTTTTTTTGTAAATAAAAACAAACTATATATTTTGATAGTTTTTAATAATAATTTAATTTTTAATAATCAATAAGTGTGCTAAAAGCAATTTAAATTACCTAGGTATACATAATTAAGTGCATTTTTTTTTTTATTACTTTCCTTTTATTGAATTTACAATTCATGTTTTCCTCACCTGGGCATAGCTCCTAAACGGCTTGACCGATTCAACAGAAATTTGAAACTTAAGCTCGTGTTATGACCTATTCGGTGCCACATAATTTAGAAGGCCCAGCGAGGGGGTGGGGGGTTGGGCCTATTTTCAAAAAAGTCATGTGGGGTATCCAATTAAAGGTATTGATGAGTACATCACCTTGGGTAGTGTTTCGGGTAACTAAGACCAAGTGGGGCCCCCAAAAAATTGGGTCAAAAATGAAAAAAAATCATGTGGGGTATCAAACTAAAGGTCTGGAAGTGTAGATATCTTTGGGGCAAGTAATGGTAGTGTTTGGAGCAACGTGGATCATGTGGGGGCCTGAAAAATTGGTCACGTGGGGCCTGAACAATTCATGTTTTCTTCACCTGAGCATACCTCCTAAACGGCTGTACCGATTTAACTGAAATTTGGAACTTAAGCTTGTGCTCTGACCCATTTGCCGCCAAATAATTTGAATGGCCGGGTGATGGGGCGTGTGAGGGGGGCTATTGTCAAAAAAGTCATGTGAGGTATCAAATTAAAGGTATTGATGAGTACATCTGGGTGGGTAGTGGTTTGGGTAACGAGTACCATGTAGGGCCCCAAAAAATGGGGCCAAAAATAAAAAAAAATTATATGGGGCATCAAATT